>ML780524.1:869409-913608 GCA_009831015.1 Picea engelmannii | reverse complement strand
ATCGGCAGGCGTTGAAGGATGTGGGAAAAATTCTCCATCATTTCGTCCCTCTGTCACGTGAGAACTTGCTCAAGCAACAGACTGATAGGATCGTCTGCTCCATCGTTTTTCTTTTCTTCCGCCATTGAGGGTTTCTTGGGTGTGCGAGAGCGATTTTCCTCAAGAGAGACAAGCTCAAGACCCAACTTTCTATACTCGGACCTCGTCGGGGACATGCACTGAAAAAAATGAACAAGAGCGGCCTGCTCTAATACCACTGATCCAGATTATTTTCGGCACGAAATGAGAGTGGAGATATAATAAAGAAATGCACAGAGATATTGCAGATATTCAATAATATAACAAAAATGTATTATAGATGCAACCATAAACACAGATATACATTAATACACGATTTCTATTAATCAAAGAAATGTATAGAGACTGTAAAAATACCGAGTGAAAGACTCGCTAAAATGGTGGCAGTTTATCTCTGAGAAGAGATGCGACGGCTACTCGAACTCGCAAGAAGATGGTTATAATGAGGCTCTAGAGGCCTTTTTACAATAATCGGGAATGCCAAAATTCCTAGACATCCAAAAACCTAACCCTAGGAGATGAAGCACCAAAAGTCATGTGGGCCTCGTTTGGGGTAAGTTGGTGCATCAACTTCTCGGGGTCGTAACTTTTTCATACGATCTCTGTTTTAGGAATGTGATAGCTCGTTGGAAAGGTATAGTTGAGGAGATTCATTTTGGGGGCTCAATTATTCCTTTTGGTATCATTGAGAACCTAGATCTTGAAAAAACTTCATTTAGGCCCTCAAAATGGCCCCAGAAGTGAAAACCTGCTAAAAATAGTAAATTGCCAAAATGACCAGAAAACTGTTTTGAGCCATTTGGAAAAGGTGGGTGGCCCTCGACATCCACCTCGATCAATTAAATGTCTAACATTTCATCCACCAATCAAGGCAATGATTGTGTATTTGTGGCGGTTGATCAATTTTCAAAGATGGCCATTCTCACAGCCCACAAGAAGAGCATCACAATGACATATACTACCAAGATTTTCTTCGAACAAGTGTGGGTCCATTTTGGGATACCACAGACCATCATCTCTGACTAGGAAAATAGGTTCACGAACACATTTTGGTCAAGTCTCTGGCCATTGTTGGAAACCAAGCTCACTAAATCCACAACCTTCAACCCTCAAACTGATTTCCAAACAAAGGTTGTCAATCAGATGATTGTGCACATCCTACACATGTATGAATCTAAGAATCCATGTACATGGGATGAGAGTCTTCCCTATGTTTAGCATAACTACAATAGGGATCTCCATATCTCCACCAACCATAGCCCATTTCAGGTGGGGCTGGGATTCCAACCCTTGGGCCCCATTGATGTTGCACTACCTCTTGCAACCACACAAACAAAATATTCCCATGTTTAGTCTGAGGCTGACAAATCCACCAGATTCATTGAGCGAATTCAACACATCCGCCAAAAGGTCCATGATATTTTTCAAAAAGCCAATGCTAAGTACAAGCAATGCCATGATCAACACCGGGTACCGCAAAAGTTTCATGTAGGAGACAAGGTCTGGTTACATTTTCAAAAAGAATACCTTATAGGGCCCCATCAGAAGATCTGTCCACTTTTCTATGGGCCTTAAACTATCACCAAGGTTGTGGGTGACAATTCTTTTGAGCTCAACACTCCCCCCTTCATTTGCTTGCACCCACTGTTCAATGTGAACCTCCTATGACCATATTTTCCACCATTATTGGACACCTAAAAGATCACAGAATAGTTGACACCAACAGAGATCAACCCTGACTGCATGGAACATGCATCCACTGATTTGATAGTGTACACACAGGTCAAGGACACTCACCAATAAAGGATCCAGCTTTATCAATTTGTCAATGCAGGGTAGCTCCTGCACCAAGGCAAGTGGCACACCCGAGGCCAAATTCAACATAAATTTCAACACCTGATGGGGGAACTCAATGAAATGGAGACCATTGCTTCCTAAGGAGGGAGGACTGATCCAAGTGGATATTGGGTGTCACCCACCTATTCCAACTGGCTCATCTTGACAGTTTTTAGTTCATCACATTCTTCTGAATTCTTTATAATTGTGGGTTCTACACTTCTGAGGTTATTTGAATCCCTACACAGTTTCTAGGTGGTGATTGGTGGCCGCTCACCTAATCTAACTGACTTATTTTGGAAGTTTTCATGTCAGTACATCTTTTTGTACTTCTAGGGCCTTTTTGGGGCCTAAACAGTGTTTTTTTGGCTTGCCATGGTCAAACTATAGATGGAGTCAGATTTTGATAGCAAAATGTGTCGTTCTCGAATATACCTTTCGAACGGGCTATCACACACCTAAAACAGAGTTCTTATGAAAAATTTATGACCCCGAGAAGTTGAGGTACCAACTTGCCCATTGGGGCCCACATAAATTTTGACGTTTCATCTCCTAGGGTTAGGTTTTTGGATGTCTAGGGTTTTGGCATTCATGAGTAATGTTAAAAATTCATTTGGAGCCTCATTTTAATCATTCTTCTCAGATGTATGTACACATAAACCACATCTATTCTCAGAGATAGCTACCACCATTCGAGAAAGTTGTTTTCAGTTATGCAATTTTACAGTTTCAGCCTATTTTATTTATTCAATATAAGTTATTGTTCACTGGATATCTATTGTTGTTCATTGCATCTCTGTGTTATTGTATTCGGTCTTTTTGTCATTTCATTCCGCTTATAAGTCCAGATCAAGGCTGGTGATAAGAATTTTGAAATAGGTGTTTTGGTTATGAAATGGGACAAATTCAATGAATCGAAGGAAAACACATAAAGTTCCAAAACTTTCGGCTTGGACCTTACCGAATGGATGAAAAGATAGGGTTTGGTACTCATAGATTACAAATTCTAGAAGATGAACTAGATTTCATTCCCGTTAATGAACAAATCCTAAAATGATACTTCACTTGATTTATTTTATAGGCAGTCTTTTATACCATATTTTTTATTATCTTTTATTAGTTTCATTTTTTGTTCTTTTCATACTTTGGTTTCATGCTTTTCAAAAAAAAAATTGTTATCATTTGATTCTTTCTTTGCATGGTTTTTTATTTCTCCGTGGTTTGCATGTTTAAGTCACGTTGTTTAACCTAAAAACAATTTTGGGAGGTGTTGAGTTTTAAGCCTCTAGTAAAACATGACATTTATTTCTCAGTTCAGTACCTTATTTTTTCTAATATCAAAATTAAAGTGAGTCAATAGTGAGCATGATTAGAAGTTGAAAAATATTCATAGTTTCCTTTATGTGCACTTTTGAAAAGATACAATGCCTTGTTGGAGGTAATGGTTATTTTCAAGGATGAATGAATTAAATGAGTCATAAATTCTATATTCATGACCTAAATGATGAGGGGAAATTGATGAGTGTCTTTCTTCTTCTTTCAAATAGGGAAAGCTTCAAATCCTAGGTGCTTGATTCACTACTTCACCAACAAGTATCATCCTTATAAATTCAATGGCTTCTTCGATTAAGTTTCTTGAATAAAATTTCTCTCTCTATATATATATAAAAAGGTTTTAGGAGAAGGAACTTGTCAAAGTGATACATATTGTTAACGAGGAAATGCAGATATATTCGCAAAGCTATGTGTAACACGCCCGACCCCTAAGTACCTTCTTAAGGGATGGGGCATCAAAATTTCACTTTTCTAAATCACCTTGAATCCTTATAACTAGGGTCTCACCGTCTTCGGTTTGGCGAGGGTTATCCATCGACTATAAATTTGTCCAAATATATGTTCTAGATTGCAATTTATGGCCCTTCAAAGTTCTTTAAGCCTTTGTTAGCTAGATTCTCTTACAACCACATGGTACCCATGTGGCTCCCTATCACCCGAAACTACACATCATCATAGTATACGAAGATTCTTCCAACCCGGAGTTGACATTTGTCTAGATCATATAGGCCTACTAGGTTAATTAACCATTAGCACAACAAAATCCCACTCCTTACCAAATCTCCAAGGGCTCTTAGACTTATTAATATTAATTATCACATAATTCTTTAGACTTCAGAGAAATTCCTCCTTAAATGCTTATGAACCCAAATATCCTGAATGTCGGAGTCTCATAGAGGGACCCTTTCATTTAATTAATTACATTTAAATTTTCCCGATGACCTACAGGAGCAGAAAGTGAATCTGGGCCTTTGGCCTGTTTTGACTTGTCCAGTACACCACTCCAAACCTCCAGAGTTCTGGATTCCCAGACTCCCGAAGGGAGTACACTTTCACATGATGACACATTGAACACAGAGGTAGGGATAGGTGGTTATGGGCCTTCGGCTGATTAACCCCAACATTTCAACATCCCAAATTTCTCGAAGTCCCAAACTCCCAGTGCCCTAGGGTATTCCACCAGCTATTAGTCCAAGTGAGCATGTGTTAAGGGGATTGACATGCAACAAAGGGTAGAGATGACATGTGGCCCCATCAATGGGTGACATGTGTCACGTTCCAATTGGAATATAATTTATGTAAAAATCACTAATCAAGGTGGCATGTGGCATGCCAAACATGGGTCCACATCACCCTAGGTGACGTCAACGTGCCATGTCACTACGGACAAACAACATATGGGAACCTCTAGAATCTCCTACCTATGAAATATATCAAAGCTCTGAAGTCTAAAATTCTGCCAACAACTTCCCAATACCCCTTATATCCCATGATCAAGATGGGTCCACGTAAATCCATAGATCTATGAGCTTCATTGTTTCACGAATTCAACATTCGGGGTTTCCACTTTGTAATTTCCTTTTTTCTCCCGGCGTGGTCAACGTCAAGATGACCACATTCTAAATCCAAGGGTAAGTAGGGATCCTGACGAGTCCTCGAATCGATGGTCCTCGTCACTTCATGACTTCGACGTTCAGGGGTTCTAACTATTTAACACTCCCTTTCTCCTGTAGTGGTCAACGTCGGACTGACCATGACGTAGATCCAATGTTCAGGGGAGATTTCAAAGCATCCCCAGATCTATGGTTCATGTTACTTCGCGATTGATAAGTGGGTAAGGTTTTAACAGTGGGACAAATCCCACGGTAATGGTTAAGGAAACCTCCAGATGTCAGTCAACCTTGCTAGTAACCATACCATTAGGTTTCCTTCTATTGGTTTCAAAGGTTGTAAAGTCATAACGTCCAAGAGATCCAGACTCCCAAAGTTCCGAAGCCAAAATATCTTAGCTCCTTTCATACCTAGCGAAGGGTTCCAAGGTCCTAGTCATATGGATTCCTTGACAAGTCTCGAGGATGCAAGCCCAACTATTAGCCGTGATTTGGTTAGGGTCGTGGACATGAGCCCGTAGTCACATAGACAAATGGTTTGAAGAAGATGTCCTCCCTCCTGGTTACTAAATTCAAGGGGTCGACGAGACTGAGGTGTTCCAACAAAGGTTGCCTTGACTCTTACATTATAAAATCAACCCTTGGGAAAATTCCCTTGAGGATTTTCCAACCAGTACCGAAATCGTAAACTTATTTCTGAATTTATTTGAAGACCCATGTCTAATAGTTTTCCTGCTACTAAGAAGAGGAAAATAAAAACCATTCAAATGCAGGGTTTTACAGAAGAACAATAGGCATTTATAATATTAATCAAACAATGTAAATTTTCATCATAAACACAGACATCCAACCATCATTTCAATCTTATTCCACAAAGTATAAGAATACTTATCAAGAAACCTGATAGTGACGCAACTGCTGAGAGGGGTGCCTATATCCACCCAACCATAGGCACAACCACTCATGGACAGATTTACCACTAGCCACCCCTTAGCTAGATCATGATTCTCTGAGAGAGACTCTTCCTTCTCATTCAACAACAACCAGGGACAGAGATTGCTCTCCTCTTCTCACAAGAATTTAGCATATTGTTTCTTCCTCTACCAAGCAAGGGGGTCTGTGATGAGTGCTTCCTCATTCACTCATATTCTTTCAACCCTTTTTATCAGCTTGAACTGAATATGTTGCTCAACATATTCTTGGACCTAGAACAACTCTTTTTTCAATTCTCTTCCAAACCAGAGAGCTTCTCTCTTCAGAAAATGGTCTCTAGACTCATTTTCCTCATATCCTCGTCTCTGCCCAAAAATCCCCTTATTTTCTTTCCTTCCTTAGCAATATTGCATGGGTCTGAATCTCCATTTCATGGTTAGGTCAAGATTTTTTTTAGATGGGTACTCTGCCCGTCTCCTCATTGATTCTTGAGAAGGACTTCCCAACTACCATCCTGATTGGTAATTTATTTTGGGGTCAGAGGACTGTTATGGTTCTGAATGATTTAAATCCAGTGAGGTACTGGTCTGGTGGGGTTAATCTCGACCATTGTTGGTTCCCCTCACCATCTCTCTCATGCATCATGATCTAACTTGGTAAACTCCTTCAAAAATTATGCAACACTATCCATTTATTTAATAACAAAAATACATACATTACCTTTTATAACAAAAGTTTCATCAATTTTAGCATCCAAACATATTCAGTTTGCCCATAGTCTTTTGGAAAATTATAGTTATATTTAAAATCTAGAGGAAAAGGGGGTATTAAAATCCCCTCCCCCTTAAAGGAACATCATCCTCGATGTTCTACCTGTCGATGTGCTCTATATGTACAAAAGTAAGAAAAAATAGGTATGCATGTTTCATGGCATCCTCCATTTACCATGTAGCTTCATCTGAACCAAATTGTTTCCACTGCACCTTGACCTATGCAATGGTTTTATTCCTGAGTGGGATTTCCTTCCTGTCTATTATGCATTATGGATATGGAAGGAGTTCTCCCTCTGGTTCCACATGAATTACAAAACAATCAACTATATGATTAGAATCATGTACATATTTCTTCAGTAACGAAACATGGAAAACATTATGTACCTTCACTATGGAGGAAGTGCTAGTCTATATGCTATAGGTCCCACTTTATCCAAAATTTTAAAGGGTCCATAATATCGAGGTGCCAACTTGGCACAAGCTCCCATTCTCAAGGAACATTTTTTGGGCCTAACTCGGAGATACACATGATCCCTTTCTTTGAAATCTCTAAGATTCCTTTTTCTCTCTGCATAACTTTTCTGTCTATCCTGACCTATTTTTAGATTTTGTTTTATCTAAACTAATTGTTGTTCCATTTCCTTTATCATATCTGGCCCTATTGTAATTATTTCTATTGGGTTATTCCAACTGATTGGAATATTGTGTTGTCTACCATAGAGGGCCTCAAAAGGGATCATCTTTAATGACTCTTGATAGCCATTGTTATAAGCAAAATCTACCAATGGTAGGTAGTCTTCCCATTTCTTAGGCCGATTCATTACATGCACCCTCAACATGTCCTCTAACACTTGGTTTACCCTTTCTGTCTTCCCATCAGTTTGAGGGTGATAAGTTATACTAAATAGAAATTTAGTCTTAAAACCAACAAACAAAGATTTCCAGAATTTTGAAGTAAATTTTGTATCTTGGTCGGATATGATTTCCTTAGGCATGCCATGCAGTTTAAATATTTCTTTCATGAAAATATTGGAAATATCTATTGCCTTGCAAGTTGATTTGACAGGAATAAAGTGAGCATCCTTGCTCAGTTTTTCCACAACTACCATGACGGTGTCATTCTCTTTGGTTGATTTTGGTAACCGTGTGATGAAATCCATGGAGATGGTTTCCCATTTCCATTTTGGGATTGATAGGGGATGCAAAAACCCTATTGGATGCCAGTGCTCTCCCTTCACTGGCTGAAATTCTAGACATTTAGCTAAGTAATCATCTATGTCCTTTTTTAGTTCAGGCCAATAAAATAGTTTCCTAGCGGTTGTGATCATTTTATAATAACTAGGATGACCAGTATATGGTATTTTGTGTAGTTCATCCATTATTAACCTCTTCAATTCGTCACAATTTGGAATATGCAACCTACCTTTATAAGTTAGCAGACCATCATTTAGAAATTCATAACCATCATACTTCAGCCTGTGGGATCTTGCTCTAAGTATGATTTCATAGTCTTGAAAAATGTATCTGTTTCTTGTGCGCTTTTGACTCTCTCCTTGAAGTCTGATTCACAGATGCTTACAGTTGCCAAGTGAATCACTTTCATACTTCTACTAAGGGCATCAACCACCCTATTTTATTTTCCTTTGATATGTTTGATTTCAAATCAAACTCACCAAGGAGATCCATCAATCTAGCTTGTATATCATTGAGTTTTGGTTGATCAAACAAATATCTCAACCCACTATGGTCTGTCATAAGCACAAATCTTCTACCCAAGAGGTAATGCTTCCACATTTTTAAAGCATGTGCTACGACATCCAATTCCAAATCCTGGGTTGCATAATTGATTTCATGCTCATTTAATTTTCTAGACTCGTATCAAATCACATGTCCTTCTTGCATAAGGACTCCTCCAAGATTTTCCTTGTAGGCATATGCACACACACAAGGAAGTCCTTGTTTGGTTTTTCAATCTTCAACATAGGTGCATTGGTCAGAAGGTATTTCAGCTGTTGGAATCTCTCTTCACATTTTGATTTCCAAATGAAGTTAACTCCATTTTTATGAAGGGAGGTGATTGGGAAAACGATCTTGGAGAATCCCTTTATGAACCTTCTATAATATCCTGCTATGCCCATAAATGATATGATATCATATACATCCTTCGAGGTAGGCCAATCCATAGTGGTTTTGATCTTGTCAGGGTCAACTGCCACTCCTTCTTCAGAAATAACATGGCTTGAGTAATGGACTTGTCTTTGGAAAAAGTCACACTTACTAAACTTAGAATAGAGCTAATGTTCTCTCAACACTTGAAGCACTAACTTGAGATGTTCTTCATGTTCTTCCCTACTCTTAGAATATATTAGGATATTATCAATGAAAACCAACACAAATCTATCCAATAAATTACTAAGTACATTATTCATTAAGCACATAAAAGTGGTTGGTTCATTAGTAATCCCAAATGGAACCAACACAAATTCATAGTGCCCATATCTTGTCCTAAAGGTTGTTTTCTGGATGTATTCATCCTTAATTCAGACTTGCTGGTATCCAGACCTCAAGTCAATCTTAGAGAAAATTGTAGCACCCCTTAATTGGTCAAACAAGTCATCGATTCTTGGCAAGGGATACTTATTCTTAATGTTCATATTATTAAGTTGTCTATAGTCTATGCACAACTTGAGTGTGCCATCCTTCTTTTTCACAAACAAGGTTGGTGCTCCCCATGGAGACACACTAGGATGAATGAAACCTTTTTCCAACATCTCCTTTAGCTGTAGTTTGAGCTCAATTAGCTATGGTGTACTCATTTTATAGGGTGCTCTAGACAATAGCACCACTCCTAGTACAAGTTCTATTGAAAAGTCAATATCTCTTCTTGGAGGTAGACCTGGTACCTCTTCTGGAAACACATATTTATACTCTCTTAATATCTGATGGTCCTCTAGGATTGGTTTATTGTTCTCAATGGAGTTCAACACTTGTATTACATACAAAGGACATCCTTTTCTGTAATACTTATTCACTTGAAGGGTTGATATTTGTCTCACTGAAACATGATTTTGAATTTCTTGTAGGGTTATTTTTGTCCCGTCTTCATATTCACACTCCAAAGTTTTATTGTGACCATCCAACTTGGTTTTATGGCCAGCCAATGAGTCCATGACAATCAATAGGCCACAAGATCCTAAAGGGATAATTTTTAGGGTTGCTTGGGTGGGTAATCCATTCATAATGAATTGGCATGCTGGTATGACCTATGTTACCTTTCTTTTGGTTCTAATGGATAGTTGTACCAGCCATGATTTAGCATGTTTTACTTTCTGCAATTTACATTTCTTAACAATTTGAGGGGAAAAATAACTCATATTAGAACCAGGGTCAACGAAAATGGAAACTAGTTGGTTGGAAATCATACCTTCCATCTCCACCACTAAAGCTCGGTGGTCATCTTGTCTATTATCCAAGGATGAATAAATTTGTGGCATGCTCCTATCCATATCATTGACTGTGGTAGCCTCTTGGATGTTGTAGACCCTATCATTATGTTACCTCTATGGACAGTCCCTCAACATATGTTCTTCTCCAAAACCCCAACATTTCAAGGGTTCTCTCTTTTTGTTAGCAGTCTTACCTGGGGATGCTCCAAAGGGTTTATTACCACTCCGATATGGGAAATTCTCTTGATATACACTTTTAGTAGGAAGTTTCATCTTAGAACTTTTCCCATGGTTCTTAAATTGTGAGGGTTTAAACCCTTTCTTCTTGAATCTCTAATTGATTTTCTTCTTCCAGTCCACATGAGGTTCTGCCTTATTCTTGAATTTCTCATAGTAATACCTTGCCTTCTGGATAGTATCTTCTGAGGTATTGGGTTCATCAAATTCAATTATGTCCTAGAAGGACAGAGGAAGTCCACTAATAAATCGTTACATATGTACCTTTTCATCCTTTATGTAGGGAACATGCCTTATTAGCTCGAGAAATTTGTTGATATATTCATCTATTGTGAGTTTTCTTAACTTGAGTTCATAGAATTCCTTGGTCTTCCCATCAAAGTATTTTTTTGACAAATACTTCTTCTTGAATTATTTATCAAATTGTTTCCATGACAAGTCCTTCTTATGGATTCCTTTCACATTCCTAAGGTCCTCTCACCAAATGGAGGCCTTTCTGTTCAAGTTGAAAATGGTTATTCGAGCCTTTAAGTTTTTAGAGTAGTCATGGACTCTGAAGTACTTCTTCAAGCCTAGTAACCAAACTTCTTCTTCTTCCCCCTTTTTAATTTCTCCATGGAAAGTGGGTGGATCGGCTTTCCTAAATTCTTTAGTGTCATGGCTCTTGGAATGCTTCCTATTCTTTCTTCTCCTTTGGGAATGTGAACTAGTTTTTCTATTAGAAGATTCCTTGGAGTTGTCAGTTTCCTCACTAGAGGATTCTTCCGTTGAGTGTCTCTTGGGTCCATGTTGGGCCTTATTTGAGGAGCTACTCCTTGTGTAGGAGCTTTCAGGACCATTCTTTCATATCTTAGGTGGACTTTGAGTTTTCTTAGTATGATGTCTGTCCACATGACTGGTTGTTGGTCCATGTTGCAGCTTCCTTTGTATATTTGATAGGATTTGCAATAGGACTGCGTTAATTTTAGTCTAATTTTCCTGTTCTTTTATCAGCCTTTCATTGTCATCCTTACAATTCTGTAACTCCACCATGAGGCTTCTTACGGTTTCAACCAAATCTTGAGGGGTTTTCACCGCCCTCCTCTCATTAGATTATTCTTCTTTATTATGGGAGATTTCCCCCAACTCATGGTGTGTCACCATTCTTTATGTTGTATTTTTCATGTTGTCCACTGACTACTTGAATGTTGATAAAACATTTTCTGTTAGTTAATTATATACTAGTTTATGAACAACACATACAATTTGTAAGACGAAGTAAACTTCTTTATTTGGAACAATAGCAACACACAATTCAATTTTTAAAAACATATAACAAATGTATAAAGTTTTAGTCCTCTCTTCAGCAGTAGTTTAGATAAGTTTCTTAAGAATGGGGTAAGATAGGGTGTTACCCTTAAAAGTTCTCTAATAAGATTTTTATGAGACTCGTTCATGAGCCCAGGTAGGCCAAGTGTTGTTTACCTCTCTGATACCACTTTGTAATATACTCGATCCCTAAGTACCTTCTTAAGGGATGGCCCATCAAAATTTCACTTTTCGCAGTCACCTTGAATCCTTATAACTAGGGTCTCATCATCTTCATTTCAACAAGTGTTATCCATCGACTATAAATTTTTCCAGATATGTGTCCTGGATTGTAAGTTATGTCCCTTCAAAGTTATTTAATCCTTTATTAACTAGAGTATCTTTCAGCCGTGTGGTACCCACGTGTCTCTCTATCATCCGACACTAAACATCATCATAGTATACAAAGACTCTTCCAACCCAGAGTTGACATTTTTCTAGCTCGTATAGGCCTACTAGGTTAATTAACCATTAGCATAGAGAAATCCCACTCCTTACCAAATCTCCAAGGGAACTTGGACTTATTAATATTAAGTAGCATCTAAGTCTTCAGACTTCAAAAAAATTCCTCCTTATGTGATTATGAACCCAAATATCCCGAATGTCACAGTCCTAGAGACTGACCCTTTCATTTAGTTAATTACATTTAAATTTTCCTGACTACCTATAGGAGTGGAAAGTGAATCTGGGGCTTCGACCCATTTCAACTTATCTAGTACACTACTCCAAACCTTCGAAATTTTGAATTCCTAGACTCCCAAAGGGTCCACACTTACACGTAACAACACATTAAATGTAGGGGAAGGGATACGCAGTTTGTAAGTTTTAAACCTGCAAAGTAAAGCAATGCATATAGATTCTTAAGCAAAACATAAATTAATCAATGGCTCATACACAGAGTACACAGAGATTTTATACCAGAAACCCTCTACCGGGAAAACCTTTCTTATATTCATCATATCGAATTTCACCATTCACCATACAATATATACAATGTTTTTAGGTATTTCGTAGATACCAAAACCCTAATCCCTTAATCCAGGATTAATTTACAAATCCACTAAAAATAGAAAAATCCGCTAAAAATACGCAGTTGTCATATCTGACGTGCCCACACACACACATGCAAAGAATATAACGCATATCCAACATTCTCCCACTTGTTGTTTTCTTTGCATCTAGGGGTATAGGGGATTATATATAGTCAACAATCCAAGGCAACAATGCCAATTGTTTCTCTACACCAGGAGAACTTTTCTGTGCTCACAGACTTTCTTAATGAATCTGTAACATTCTTCAAAGTGTCGACCTTTTCTAGCAACACCTTCTTTTCCTCAACCATGTCTCTCACAAAGTGATACTGAACATCAATATGCTTTGTCTTTGAATGATAAGTTGGGTTCTTTTCCAGGAATATTGCACTCTGACTGTCATAGTCTAATCTCACTGCTTGTTGTACCTACCCAATACCTGAACACAATCTTTGTAACCATACTTCTTCCTTGCTTGCATGAGTGGCTTCCATGTATTCAGCTTCTGTAGTTGAGAGTGCCACTACAACCTTTCTTTTGCTCATCCAACCGATTTCTCCTCTAAATAGGTTAAACACATACCCACTTGTAGACCTTTTGTGATCCAAATCTCTATCCCAGTCTGCATCAAAAAATCCATGTATGTCCACCACTCTGTCTAATCCCGGTCTTCCCTGGTAGCACAATCCATAACTGGTGGTGCCACAAAGATACCTGAAGACCCTCTTTACTATTGTCCAATGCTCCTTCCCTATTTTTGACATATACTTGCTCAAAACTCCCACTGCATGTGCAATGTCTGGTCTAGTACAAACCATTGCATACACCAAACTGCCAATTGCACTAGCATATAGAACATGGGACATGTCCTCTTATTCTTCCTGTGTCTTGGGACAATGATATGTAGATAACTTTACACCTATAGGAATAGGAACCTTGACGATTTACTTCCATGCATATTAAACCTCTGCAATATAGTCTCAACATATTTTCTTTGATTCAACCTGAGTTTCTTGTTTGCACGATCTCTTTTAATCTCCATTCCCAGAATGAAGTTAGCAACACTGAGATCCTTCATGTCAAATTTGGATGATAGCTGCGATTTCACCTCCTTGATAACATCCATGTTATTTCCTACCGACAACATGTCAACAACATACAACACTACATAAATGAAGTGATTTCCAAACTACTTGGAATATACATAGTGATCAGCCCTGCTTCTTACAAATCCGAATCCAAGGATGTATGTGTCAAACTTTTGGTACCACATCCTAGGTGATTGCTTCAGACCATATAGTGACTTCTTTAGCTTATAGACCAACTCTTTCTTTCCCTTCACTACAAAGCCTTCTAGATGCTTCATGTAGATTTCTTCTTCCAGATCCCCATGTAGGAATGTTTTCTTCACATCCATTTCTTCCACTTCAAGATCAAAAGCAAGAACAATAGATAAAAGAAATCTAATAGAAGTTAACTTAGCAATAGGAGAAAAAATCTCACCAAAGTCAATTCCCTCTACCTGGGAATAACATTTTGCTACTAACCGAGCTTTGTATTTCTCCACTTTACCTTATGCATTAAAATTATTCTTAAACAACCATTTTCTACCAACCGATTTTCTTCCAGCTGGAAGCTCAACTATATCCCATGCCTCATTCTTATCCAAGGCATCCATTTCTTCAACCATGGCCTTCTTCCAGAGTTTACTATCCTCTGAATTCACTACTTCCCTGACAGTTCTGGGATCATCCTCAGTAATAGATAAAGCAAAATTGGAATGAAAATCATTGATCTCCTCAATACTGGGGTATGAGGTTCTTATTCTTCTTCTTTTGCTTCCTCTGCTTCAGATGATTCAGATTTTGTATCATCCAACTCAAGCTCTATTTTCTCAGGTTCGTCTTGCGTTGGTGGGAATTCCTGTTTGGACACATCTTTTACCTCTCTGAAAACAACATCTCAACTGTAAACAATTTTCTTGTTTTATGGGTTCCAAATCTTATAACCTTTCACACCATCTTTATAACCAATACAGATACACTTTTCAACTTTATTATCCAGCTTACTCCTATTTTCCTTTGGAACATGTACATAAGCATCACAACCAAACACTCTAAGATGTTGAAGAGAGGGTTTCTTTCCATACCATACCTCGTGTGGAGATTTATCATCCAATGTTGATGAAGGTGATTGATTGACTAGGTAACATGTTGTACCCATTGCCTCTGCCCAGAATTCTTGTCCTAACCCGACACCACTGAGCATGCTCCTTTCTTTTTCCATCAGTGTCCTGTTCATCCTTTTTGCAACTCCATTCTGCTGAGGAGTGTATGGAGTAGTCTTCTGCCTTGCTATACCACACTTATTATAGAATTCTTCGAATTCATTTTCGCAGAATTCTCCACCATTATCTGTTCTCAATGCCTTTATTTTCTTCTTTGTTTGATTTTCTACTAGAGCCTTAAACTCTTTAAAATTTTCAAATACCTCATATTTCTTTCTAAGAAAATAAA
This sequence comes from Picea engelmannii, assembly GCA_009831015.1. NCBI lineage: Eukaryota > Viridiplantae > Streptophyta > Pinopsida > Pinales > Pinaceae > Picea > Picea engelmannii. Next base: position 898,466 of record ML780524.1, on the reverse strand, counting down.
TCCATGTGTTCCTTGAAAAATCATCTATGAATGAAACATAATACACAGATTTACCTAGGGACGGAATAGGATCAGGTCCAAACGCATCACTGTGTATCAACTCTAAGATCCCCTTTGCTCTTGTAGCACTAGATGAGAATCTTACTCGATTCTTTTTACCATATATGCAATTTTCACAGAAATCAAAATCCAGAGTGCAATTAGACATACCTTCAACCGTACCTTCATTGTGTAGTGTTCAAAGGCCCTTTTCTCCAATATGCCCCAGTCTTTGATGCCACAACATGGTCTTCTTTTCTGGGATAGTATTGGTCTTGTCTCCTTCATTTTTCTGCTCAAGGACAATAGAACTGTTACACCCATTAGTATAAGTGCTTCCCAACAACTTGTACAGAGTTCCACAATGAACTCCCCTCATCAACACCATTGCTACTCGTACCATCTTGCAAGTGTTCTTTTCAAATACAGTTTTCACTCCTGCATCACCCAACTTGCTTATAGATATTAGGCTCCTGGATAGTTTTGGAATGTGTAGAACCCTAGGGAGAGTTATAATCCTTCCATCGTTTAGCAGCAACTTAACCTTTCCACGTCCCAAGATTTTTGTTGCCGAGTCATCTCCTAGGAATACATCACCACCATCATATTTTTCATATTCAGAGAACCACTCCCTATGAGGAGTCATATGGTATGGCGCACTGGAGTCGATCAACCATACATCATGGTCTACATGTGTACTTGTAGATGCTAGGTAAACATCACCTCCTTCTTCAGTGGAGGTTTTCGCCTCTGTGGAAGAGGTACTATCAGATCCCTTTGGTTTTTAAACCTTCTTATACTTGCAATCTTTCTTATAATGCCCTGTTTTACCACACTTCTAGAATTTCCTCAAAGATTTTCTTGAAGACTTAGATCTACCTATAGATTTATACCTCCATCCCGAAGGCTTACCAGGGTTCTTATCTTGGGTATTCCCTCTTACAAATACAGCATCTGTACTGTGATCATCCATGCTTTTTTTCCTCATCTTCAGATAACAAGAATGCAACTACATCCTCATACTTCAATGTAGATTAAGTGGTACTACCTATTGCTACAACCAGATTATCCCAAGAGTCTGGCAAAGAACATAACAAAGTAATACACTTATCTTCTTCTGCAATCATAATATTAACAGATCCAAGTTGACTTACTAGAGTATTAAATGCATTTAAATGTTCTGTCACAGAATCTCCATCTTCCATCCTAAGATGATAAAGCTTCTTTCGAAGAAACAACTTGTTTACCAGGGACTTTGATTGATACAAATTCCCTAACTTATCCCATAGTTCCTTGGCTATAGATTCTCCTGAGACATTCAACAACATTGAATCTGCCAAGCAGAGTCGAATAGTACTCCTTGTTCTTCTGTCCAACTTGTCCCAATCTTCCTTCGACATACCAATAGATGGTGTACTGGTAGTTTGTATACTAGTAGTTTGTGTACCAGTAGCCTGTGTGCTAGTAGACAGTGTACTAGTAGGCTGTGTACCAGGATCCACAATGATCCATTGTTCTTTGTCTACAAGAAGGTCCTCCATCTTGAGCTTCCATAGCTCAAAGTTTTTACCGTTGAACTTCTCTATCTCGATTCTAGATGATCTCGTCATTCCTCTTTATTTACTCGAATCTCCACTCCAAAATCTCCCACTAAACCTAGGTTTATCACAAACCTAAGATAAACTTGATCTATCAAGACCGAGCCAACCCCTTGACAACAAAGGCGTCCCTCTGAAGCCAAAAACGAGCTCTAATACCACATGTAAGTTTTAAACCTGCAAAGTAAAGCAATCCATATAGATTCTTAAGAAAAACATAAAGTAATCAATGGCTCATACACAGAGTACACAAAGATTTTATACCGGAAACCCTCTACTGGGAAAACCTTTCTTATATTCATCATATCGAATTTCACCATTCACCATACAATATATACAATGTTTTTAGGTATTTTGTAGATACCAAAACCCTAATCCCTTAATCTGGGATTCATTTACAAATCCACTAAAAATAGCAAAAAACCGCCCAAAAAAAAAATTTCAGGGCGCTGTGCATAACTAGGGGGGGGCATACCTTCCCCCCCCTGGGACCCCCTATGAAATCACTCGGAACACACGGAAGATCTCTATTGGTTGGGATCGTTAGACATAGTTTCCATATCTGATGTGCCCCCCCACACACATGCAAAGAATATAACACATACCCAACACGGGTCTGGAGCTTCGACCAACTAACCCAAACATTCCAACATCCCAAATTTACCAAAGTCCAAAACTCCTAGTGCCCCGGGGTATATCAAGTACTTTTAGGCCAAGCGAGAATGTGTCAGGGGGATTGAGAGTGGAAAAAGGAAGAGATCACAGATGACCCCATCAATTAGTGACACTTGTCACGTTCCAATTGGCATATAATTTTTGTAAAAAGCATTAATCAAGGTGACATGTGGCATGCCGAACATGGGTCCATGTCACCCTAGGTGATGTCAGCATGCCACATCACTCTGGAAGGACAAACTCTGGTAGAATATAGACTCTCCTACCTGTGAAATTTTTTGGAGCTCCAAAGTACGAAATCCCACCAAAAACCTCCCAATACCCCTTATATCCCACGATCGAGATGGGTCCATGTAGATCCATATATATACGGTCTCCTTTATTTCGTGACTTCGACGTTCAGGGTTTCCGCTATGTAATTTCCTTTTTGCTACCATAGTGGTCATCGTCAGGTTGACCATGGTCTAAATCCAATGGTCATGAGGGATCTTGAAGCATCCTCGGATCGATGTTCCTTATCGCTTCACGACTTCAATGTTTGGGGGTTCTAACCGTTTAACACTCCCTTTCTCTCGGAGTGGTCAATGTTGAACTGACCACGACATAGAGCCAATGACTAGGGGATATTATGAAGCATCCCCAGATCTACGGTTCATGTTAGTTCATGACCGTTAAGTAGGTTAAGGTTTAACGGTGGGACAAATCCCACGGTCACGGTTAAGGAAACCACTAGATGTCAGTCAACTTCACTGGTAACCATACCAATAGGTTGCTTTTAGTTGGTTTTGAAGGTTTTAAAGTCATAAAATCCCATAGCTTCGGACTCCTGGAGTTCTGAAGACAAAATAACTTATCTCCTTTCGGACCTAGCGAAGGGTTCCAAGGTCTTGTTCATATGGATTCCCTGACAAGTCTCAGGGCTGCAAGCTCAAATCTTAGCTGTGATTTGGTTAGGGTCATGGACATGATCCCTTAGTCACACAGAAGAATGGTTTGAAGTAGGTGTCGTCCCTCCTAGTTACTAAATTCAAGGGGTCAGTAGGACTAAGGTCTTCCATTGAAGGTCGCCCTGATTCTTAAGTTACAAAATCAACCCTTGGCAAAATTCCCTTGAGGATTTTCCAACCAATACCGAAATCCTAAAATTACTCCTGAAATTATTTGAAGACCCATGTCTAATAGTTCTACTACTAATAAGAGGAAAATAAAAACCATTCAAATGCGATGTTTTATAGAAGAACAATAATCATTTCTAATATTAATCAAACAATGCAAATTTTGGTCATAGACACAAGCATCCAACCTTCATTTCAATCCTAGTGCATAGAGTATAAGAATACTTATCAAGAAAACCGATAGTGAGAAAACTGCTGAGAGGGGTGGTTGTTTCCACCCAACCATAGGCACAACCACTCTTAGATGGATTTACCACTAGCCACCCCTTATCTACATCATGATGCTCTGAGAGAGACTCTTCCTTTTTGTTCAACAAAAACCAGGGACGAATATCGCTCTCCTCTTCCCACAGGAATTTAGCAGATCGTTTCTTCCTCTACCAAGCAAGGGGGTCTATGATGAGTTCTTCCTCACTCATTCATATTCTTGCAACACCATTTATCATCTTGTATTGAAGACGTTTCTCAACAAATTCTTGTACATAGAAAAACTCATTTTTCAGTTCTCTTCTGAACCATAGAGTTGCACCTGCTCTCTCTCTTCCGAAAATGGTCTCTAGACTCATTTTCCTCATATCCTCCTCTCTTCCCACAAATCCCCTTATTTTCTTTCCTTCCTCAAAAAGATTGTGTGGGTCTGAATCCCCATTTTGTGGTCAGGTTAGAAGTTTTTCATATGGGTACTCTGCCCATCTCGTCATTGACTCTTGAGGAGGACTTCCCAACTACCATCCTGACTGGTAATTTATTTCTGGGTCAAAGGATTGTTCTGGGTCTGAATAATTTAAATCCAGTAAGGTATTGGTTTGGTGGGGGGTAATCCTAACCATTGTTGGTTCCCCTCACCATCTCTCTCATGCATCATGATCTACCTTGGAAAACCCCTTCAACATTTATGTTAGGGACCTAACCTCCCTAACCCCTCATGTAGGTAGAATAATATAATTCCATGTAATAAAGGCCAATATTAATAAGGCCTAGGAATAAGGAAGAATACGTCAAAGGTAAGAATACCTAATAGAATATTCTGCTTCTAGAAGGATATTCCTCTAGATTTTTCTTTTGGATAGATAGATTTAGTATAAATAGAAGTAGAGGGTATGAGAAATCTTGTCTTGGATATTATTGTAATAGAGCTATGCTCTGTTGGAGGTTGCCCCCTTGAAAAGGAAAGTGAACATTTCTATCAATAATCAAAGTTCTCTTTATGGTGTTATTCTGGTATTATTTTGGTATTGTTCTGGTTCTATCATTGTTTCTCTATCATTTCTAGCTAAACATTTATGTTATGCATACTATTTTGTATCCAGAATATTACAAGTGGTATCAGAGCACCTTCCTTGGAAAAAAATTGTGGGTTAAATTTTTTCAAGGTAGAGACATATTCTGACGTCTTAAAGCTACATAGATATATCATTATGTGCATAAACCTACAGTCGGGGAGTCATACACACAAGCAATACAAGTGGTACTCAAGCACACATTTGTTGGCCACCCTTGTAACCCCTATTGGTACCCCTTCGAGAGGAAGTGCATCCGAAAAAACTTGTATGCGGATCAACCCATAGGTAAATCGATTGGTCGCTCGACTGATATAGTACCACCGAGAAAAACACTCAAGAAGATACTCTCTAGTACCTTGGTAGTCGACTAGTACAACTAAGGGCATGGTATAGCCTCCTTAGTTGGTGCCCTGCGATATTGGGCCAAGTACTACTGTTGGAACCTGCACATATATCAGAGAGCTATAGCACATGGAAAACCTTTGTCTTTAGAAACCCTAAATATCCTTCCCTTGGGGACAGAAACAAAAAGAAAAACTAGAACATATAAGATCTATTGTCGTGCAATTGCGCCTTCTGCATTCTGCTTGCGAAATTACTACACATTTCTTCCTGTTAAGCATTTGGTAAATTCATCATTGCAGTATTATGGTCCCACCGAAAAAATTATTTTGGACCTATCCCACTGGGTTCCTTTCTTCACCCCGATTCTAGTGATACCTATCATTTTTAACATAATTTTTTTGTGGACCTGACCCTTCTCTGACTCCCTTATTTTTCCCCTATCCCATTGGATCCCCCTTTTCTCCCTGATTGCATTGGTACCTATCATTTGTCACCTTTTTTCTCAATGGTCCCACCCACCCTTAGCCCTTTTGTTTCCCCTATACCATTTTCCTGCCCCTTTTCCCAAATGGCTACCACAAGAGCCCAAGAACTCAATACCTTGATTGTTGACACCTACCAGAACAAGGAACACATCAATACTATCAGTACCAACATTAGCTCAATCAATTCGGCTATTAATATCCTCAAGGAACAATGTTCCCACATCAAAGACCTCAAAGACCTCAAAGGCCTCAAATCCACCTTTGAACACTTCATGGGCCATTTCTAGAAGCCTTCCTCTTTTGAACAACCATCTTATCAGGATGACCATGAATTTTCCCATTACCAAGGTCCTCATACTACCCACTTTTCTCAAGACCTCTGCCCTCCCATAATTGAGGTGAAAAAATTTGATGGATCAGATCCCACATGCTGGGTCACCCAAATGGAACATTATTTCTCTTTACATGGAATTACTAATGATTTATCCTAGATTCTTTATGGTGTCCTATATCTATATCTGGAATGATGGCAATGGTGGCAATGGTGAAAAGAGGCACGCCAAGAGTATGTTCCTTGGACACAATTTTTGGCCGAACTTTATGACCGCTTTGACTTTGACACCCACCATTTAGGTCGTTTGACCAAGTTAAAGCAGTTTGGTATAGTGGAAGACTTTATTGCCACATTTGAGCACTTCGATTTCAAAACGAAGGGCATGCCAGATGTTTTCTTTAGGGAATTCTTTATTAGTGGCCTCAAAGATGAAATTCGTGCCCATGTTCTCATGGCATGCCCCCAAACTTGGTTGGAAGCTACTCAACGAGCCAAGGAAGCCCAACATATTGTATCCTCCTAGACATGCAAACCCTCCTTTCCTCCTCACCCTAAACCCACCAATTTTTCTCCTCCTGCAACTCTCCTCAAGATCCAAAAATTAACCAGGGCTGAAATGGTTGAATGTCAACTCAAGGGTCTTTGTTATAATTGTGATGAAAAATATTTTCCTGGGAAAACGTGTAAGGAACAAAATATTTTTATGGTTGTGAATGAGGATATTTCTGAAGAATATGTATTTTTTCTACCTGTGGAGGACCTACCACCATCATTTGAACTCATCCCACCCTCTAACCCACCTGAAGTTGACATGGTGATTTCACTTAATACCCTCACTTGATTCTCTCCTCTCGAGACTCTCAAATTAATTGGTTAAATCAAAAATAGGAAATTCAACATCCTTGTGGACAATAGTAGCACCCATAACTTTATTCATCACCACATTACCCAATAATTCAATTGTTACATCTGTGTCATCAATAATTTTCAAATCATGATTTCTAATGGTGGTTCCATGAAATGTGGGGGACGATGTGAAAATGTGCAACTCAAAATTGATCAGTATCACCTAAAATCCCATATTTTTTCTATAGATATGGGTGGTTGTAACATTGTTCTTGTTTTGAATGGTTATGCACCCTAGGCCCCATTCTCATGTATTTTAAGGACTTAACCATGCAATTCCAACAAGAGGTACAATAGTATAAGTTCCAAGGCATCCCCGCAGGCTCCCCTAAGATCATCAGTTCCCATCAAATGGAAAATCTCCTCAAAAAGGTTCATTCAAGAATTATAGCCCAACTCCACTCCATTCATGTTGTTGAGACACCTTTTGTGCATCTTGGCCTCCAATCTATCCTCTCCTGCCTGAAGTTGTTTTTATCACCCCCAAAGAACTTCCCCCTTCCCATGGCATCCATGATCATTCCATCCCTCTCATCCCAAGAATTTTTGCCCCCAATTTTTGGCCTTATTGTCATCCTGTTTCCCATAAGAATGAAATTGAGAAAATTGTTCATGAATTACTAGAAGCCAGTGTTGTTCATCTCAGTACTAGCCTCTATTCGTTCCCTGTGGTCATGGTACTCAAGAAATAAGGTACTTGGTGCATGTCTCCTGATTTTTGCACCCTCAACAAACTCAAAATCAAATACAAATTCCCCATTCCTATCATTCATGACCTCTTGGATGAATTGAGTGGTGCTTAGTACTTCACCAAATTGGATCTATGTTCTGCCTACCACCATATCTGTATGAAAGAAGAAGACATCCCCAAGACTGCATTTCGCACTCATGAGGGTCATTAGGAATTCTTGGTAATGCCCTTTGGATTGTGTAATGCTCCTTCAACTTTCCAAAGTCTTTTGAATCATGTCTTTCGTCATTTTGTCTCAGTTGTCTTTGATGATATTCTCATCTATAGTAAAACCTGGTGATCCCATCTCTCCCATGTGAATCAAGTTCTCCATCTACTCTCTAAGCACCAACTTTTCCTCAAACAATCTAAATGTGCCTTTGGTGCCTCAGAAGTGGAATACCTAGGTCATATTGTCGGCAATGATGGTGTCCGAGTGGATCCTAAGAAAATTGAATCTATGAAAGATTGTCCTCACCCTAAAACTCTTGAGAGCTTGTGTGGTTTTATAGGTTTAATAGACTATTATAGGAATTTTTCTCGAAATTATGGAAATATTGCAGCCCCTCTCACTTCCCTCCTTAAAAAGAATGGTTTCACTTGGAATTCAATTGCGGATCATGCCTTCCTAGCCTTAAAATATGCTATGTGCTCGACCCATGTCCTAGCACTCCCAGACTTCACAAAGACATTCATATTGGGATGTGATGCTTCCAGGAAAGGAATTGGAGCCATCCTCATGCAAGATGGCAGGCCATTGGCCTTCACTAGAAAACAAATTTCGGGGAGAAATTTGGGCCAATCCATTTATGAAAAGGAAATGTTAGCTATTCTGCATGTTGTGGATCTATGGCATCCTTATTTATTGGGTCAACGATTCCAAATATAAACTAATCATCAGAGTCTCAAGTATTTTCTGGAACAATGAATTTCATCCCTGACGCAACAAAAATGGGTGACCAAGCTATTTGGGTATGATTATGAGATCGTTTACAAGAAGGGAAAGGAAAATGTAGTGGTCGATGCTCTTTCCCAAAAATATGAAGAATACGGGTCCCTTTTCTCCCTCTCCTTTATTGTACCAGATTGGCTCCAAGATGTTCATTAGGAATGGTCGTAAGACCTCAAAATTTCTAGCATGCTCCACCAATTGCAACACAATTCTTCAGTTTCTCCAGGGTACTCTTGGAATAATGAAGAGATTCACTACAAAGGTTGTTTGTATTTATGCAACCAATCCCAACTTGAATCAATAGTTCTTTCTAAACTTCATGCCTCACCCACAACCAGACATTCAGGATTTACCAAAACCTATGAACAGGTCACACGTTCTTTTTTCTGGGAGGGTATGAAACAAGAAGTTTGCACCATTGTGGTTGAATGTGAGGTCTATCAATGCAACAAGGGAGAAACTATCAAAGCCCTGGGCACACTCCAACCGCTTGCAATTCCCCATGTTATTTGGCGAGATATTTCTATGGACTTCATTGTAGGATTACCTAAATCGTGAAATAAGTCATTCATCATGGTGGTCATCAATCGTCTCTCCAAATATGTTCATTTTTATGTTCTTCAACACCCATTCATAGCTGCCATAGTGGCTCAAATATTCATGGATAATATATTCAAGCTTCATGGCATGCCTAATTCTATTATCTTTGATAAAGACCCCACTTTCATCAGCAATGTTTGGCAAGAATTGTTCAAGCTACAGGGCACCCAGTTGCATCTCAACACTGCCTATCACCCCTAGACAGATGGGTAGACTGAAGTTGTCAACAAGTGTTTGGAAACATATTTGAGGTGTTTTTCATCTGAGAGGAACAATAGGTGGTCTCAATGGTTACCCCTAGTTGAATGGTGGTACAACACCTCTTACCATACAACTACTGGCATGCCTCCTTTTGAAGCAGTCTATGGAAAAAATCTTCCATCAGTTCTCTCCTACATTCCAAGGGTCTCGAAGGTTCAGGAGGTCGAGACAAATATTGCAGTCCATGAGGCTATTCTTTGTGCCCTCAAAGAAAATTTGCTCATGGTTCAGAATCACATGAAGCAACAAGCAGATCAAGGTTGTTCTGAATGCCATTTTGTTGAAGGGGACCAGGTATTTCTTCGACTACAAACTTATAAGAAGACTTCACTCTAATCTCAACACTGTCAAAAACTTGTGCCCAAATTTTATGGTCCTTATAAAGTGCTCAAGCGTGTGGGATCAATATCTTATCAGTTAGCTCTAGCCAGTCAGTCGAAGATCCATCCTATTTTTCATGTTTCCTTCTTAAATAAGGTGATTGGAACTAAGTATTAAACTCAAACCAATCTCCCTAAGTTGGATTAAGAAGGTTCCATATGGTTGCAGCCACAAGAATTATTGGCCTAGAGAGAGCGTCATCTCTGTTAGTGCACCATCCAGGAAGTGTTATTCCAATGGAAACATACCCCTCCAGAATATGCCACCTGGGCGTTGGCCACCATTCTACAACAATTCCCTCATCCGAAGCCTTGAGGAAACGGTTGTTCTTCAAGGGGGAGGGCATGTTAGGGACCTAACCTCCCTAACCCCTCATGTAGGTAGAATAATATAATTCCATGTAAAAAAGGCCAATATTAATAAGGCCTCGTAATAAGGAATAATAAGTCAAAGGTAATAAGGCCTAATAGAAGCTTCCGCTTCTAGAAGGATCTTCCTCTAGATTTTTCTTTTGGATAGATAGATCTAGTATAAATAGAAGTAGAGGGTATGAAAAATCTTGTCTTGGATATTATTGTAATATAGCTTTTCCCTACTGGAAGTTCCCCCCTCGAAGAGGCAAGTGAACATTGCTATCAGTAATCAAAGTGCTCTTTCTTGTGTTATTCTGGTATTGTTCTGGTTATATCATTGTTTCTCTACCATTTCTAGATAAATATTTATGTTCTGTATGCTATTTTATATCTGGAATATTACAATTTATGCAAAACTATCCATTTATTTAATAACATAAATACATACATTACCTTTTATAACAAAAGTTTCATCAATTCCAACATCCACACATATTTAGTCTACCCATAGTCTTTTGGAAAATTATAGTTATATTTACAAGTTGGGGAAAACAAGGGTATTACACTATGAATGATTTTTGTTATTAGAGTAAGTTTTGTGATATCAAGGTGACTCCACTAGGGCTATGGACACTTGCTAGAAGTGGAGCAACACTAGAAGGGTGATAGAGTTACTTAGGGACTATAATTTAGTACCTTGTCACTGGAAGATTGATCCAAATATGTTTCTTTCGCAAAGTTGAATGTCATTGAGCAAAATGACTTATCTTTTATGTTTGGTTGAAAGTTAGATCCCCATGATAGGGAAAATAACTATTTCTAAATCACATATAAAAGGATCTATGGATAGTTTTTGGTTTCCAATAGTACTCTAAGTTTGTTTTTACTTTAAATTGATTTGTTTTGATTGGAGGTATAGGCATAAATCTTGAATGTGTGTAGTGAATCACCTTTTTTTTAGTACAAAACACACCCTAAAGTTTTATTAATTTTGCGTACCATTTTTTATTTGATTTTGCAAGTAGTTTTTTTTTTTTTTTAGTTTTGACGATTTCATGCATTTCATTTAGTTTAGAGAGCATCTCTTAGCATTGAGAAAACCAAAATTTCTAAGTTTTCGAGACTTATCTTGAACTAAAAGGGTTTACATTGATGAGTTCCAATCACTTTCATTGTTGGATTAAAGACAATTTTAGTCACCATTATAAAGCAAATTTATGCACCAAAACAAAGTTAAATCAAAGCGTCGAAGTATAAAAGTGAAGTTGGAGCACCGAAACAAAAGAGAATTGAAGGTGTCGATAGAAAAGTAAATGTTTGCACCACAGTCAAAGTAAAAATGAGACCCATATGCATGATTTCATTCTAAAGTAAAATCACCTTATCGATGGATGCCCTTCAATGATCACTTTTCACTTTTCCATAATGAAAAGTTGTAATGTGCAATGATGTCAAAGTGGATTTCAAGCACTAATAAGGTTTTTTGTTTCAGTTTTAACTTTCAATCTTTTCCATTTGATAACCCTTGTCACAGTGGGAGATCTGTGATATTTATTCTTCAAGTGAAAAGAAATGGTGAGTAGTTCAAAAATAGAGATCGAAAAATTTAATGGGAAAAGTTTTGAGCTGTGGAAGCTCAATATGGAAGATCTGTTGGTAGACAAAGATCAATGGATCTTGGTGGATCCAGGTACTGCACCTATAATAACATCATCAAATGACTAGAAAAATTTGGATCAGAAGGCAAAGAGCACAATACGATTGTGTCTCTCAGATTCAATATTACTGAATTTGTTAGGAGAAGAGACAACCAATGTGTTATGGAATAAGTTGGGGAACTTGTATCATTTTAATTCCCTAGTAAATAAAATGTTCCTGCAGAAGAAGTTGTATAACCTTAGGATGTGAGATTGAGACTCTATGACAGAGCATCTGAACGTATTCAATACTATGGTAAGTTAGTTATTATTTGTTGAGATTAAAATTATAGATGAAGATAAGTGTATCGATTTATTGTGCTCTGTACCAGACTCATGGGATAGTCTAGTTGTGGCCATAGGTAGTAATACAACTACCTTGAGTTTCGATGATGTGGTCTCATCCTTGTTATCAGAGGAGAAGAGACGAAAGAACATTGAAGGAAAGAGCACAGATGGATTATTTGTAAGAGGATGCTCCCAAGATAGAAATAGATCTAAGTCCTCAAGTGGGAGATATAAGTCTAAGGTTATATCTAAATCTCTCGAAACGTTTGTAAAGGTATGTTGGAGATGTGGAAAATAAGGGCACTTCAAGAAGAAATGTAGATCCAAAAGCGTTGAGACAGTGAATGGATCTGAAGGTGCTCCCTCTATAGAAGAAAATACCTCCAAGGAAGAAGGAGAAGATGTGTACTTTTCTTCTTCAATCACACATGCATATCATGAGGCATGGTTGGTTGACTCAAGCGCATCCTTTCATATGACTCCCCGCAGGGAGTGGTTCTATGAATATGAAAGGTATGATGGAGGTAATGTTTTCCTAGGTGATGAATCGAAAACCTGAATCATAGGACATGTAAAATTCAAGTTGAGGCTCATAGATGTAAGGATTAAAAAAAAGTCTAGTGTTCTGCACATCCCAGTATTGGCCATAAATTTGATTTCTGTAATAAAAATGGACGATATAGGGGTAAAAACAATATTTGAAAAAGAAACTTGTAGGATGGTTCAAGGAGAAATGGTGTTGCTAAAGGGAGTTCGTATTGGAACTTTGTATAGTATACAAGGAAACTATTAGTGATTGGTGTAATAGTTCCATTATTCCTGATATTGGATTAGAAGAAGAAAAAACTCCTACAATCTCTGGAGAAAAGGTTATACTATAGCATATTGGAGAGAAGGGTCTTCGACTACTACATGGTAAAGGCATAGTTAAAGGTATGTCTAACTGCTCTCTAAATTTTTATTTCTTTGAACATTGTGTATATGGGAAGCTGAATCAAGTAAGATTCCCCTCTGGTGCATTGAGGGAAGAAGGAATTTATAGCTGGTGCACAGTCATGTGTTTGGACCTGTGACAGTTACATCATTGAAAAAATATGTGTACTATGTCTCATTTATAGATGAATTCTTGAGGAATACTTGGATATATTTCCTCAGGAAGAAATGTGAAATCTTTGACAGGTTTAAAGAGATTAAGGCTCTTGTTGAGAATTAAACAGAGAAAAAAATTAAGGTGTTGAGGATGGATAATGGTGGAGAGTTCCGCGGGAATGAATTTGAATAATTCTATAAGAAATGTGGTATAGAAAGGTAGAATACTACTCCTTATAAACCTCAGTAGAATGGAGTTGCATAAAGGATGAACATGGGGCTGATGGAAAAAACAAGGTGCTTGCTCAATGGTGTCGAGTTAGGAAAAGAATTATGGGCAAAGGAAGTGGGTACTGCATGTTACCTGGTCAATTGATCACCCTCATCAACAATAGATGAAAACAATCCACATGAGGTATGGAATGGTAAGAATCCCTCTCTCACACATCTCAAGGTATTTGGTTGTGAGGCCTATGTTCATGTTCCAAAGGAAAACATGAGTAAGCTAGATAATAAGGTTGAAAAGTGTATCTTTATTAGATATAAAGATGGTCTCAAAGGTTATAAACTTTGGAACCCAGAAACTAAGAAGTTTGTGTATAAATGAGATATGGTATTTAGTGAAATGAAAGATGTTGTCAAACAAGAAGTCATGCCAAGTAAATAAGAACCAAATAAAATAGAGTTTGAGTCAAAGGATGATGAATCAGACTCTAGAGAAGAACATGAATCAAAAGAAGAAGATCATCATACTCCAGTATTGAGGAGATCGATGCAAGAAAAAAAGGCTACAGGAAAGGTATACTCCACCTTATTTCCATTCAAATTTTGCTTTGTCTATTACTGATGATGATCCTAGAACTGCTAGGGAGGCAGTGGATTCAGAGGATGGAAAACTCTGGAAAAAGGCCATGGTTGAAGAAATGGCATCCCTGGATAAGAATGAGGTTTGGGATCTAGTGGAGTTTCCGACTAGAAGAAATCCAATTGGTAGCAAATGGGTATTTAAAAGGAAGTTGAATGTAGAAGAAAAAGTAGAGAAATACAAATCTCAGTTAGTAGCAAAGGGTCATTTCTAGGTTGAGGGAATTGATTTTGGTGAGATTTTTTCTCTTGTTTCCAAATTAACCTCTATTATATTTTTGTTATATGTTGTTGCTTCCTTTTATTTTTAATTATAATAGATGGGTGTGAACAAAACATTCCTACATGAGTATTTGGAAGAAGAAATATACATGAAGCAACTACAAGGATTTTCTATGAAGGGAAAGAAGGAGCTGGTATGTAAGCTGGAAAAATCCATGTATGGTTTAAAACAATCACCAAGGATGTGGTATCAAAATTTTTATACTTGTATGTTGGGACTTGGCTTCACAAGAATCAAAGAAGATCACTATTTGTATTTTAAATTAATTGGTGATCATTTGATTTATTTGGTCTTGTATGTGGATGACATGTTGCTGACAGGAAACACTAGGGAGATTATCTAGGATGTGAAAACTCAATTGTCCTCTAAATTTGACATGAAGAATCTTGGGGCTACAAATTTCATTTTGGGCATGGAAATTAAAAGAGATAAGAAAAACATGAAACTCTGGTTAAATCAGAGAAAATATGTCGAGACAATATTACAAAGGTTCAATATGCAGAAATGTAAACCGGTCAAGGTCCATATTCCTAGAGGTGTAAAGTTATCTACAGATCAGTGTCCCAAGACACATGAAGAGAAGGAGGACATGTCTCGTGTTCCATATGCGAGTGTGGTTGGTAGTTTGATGTATGCAATGGTCTGTACTAGACCAGACATTGCACATGCAGTGAGAATTTTGAGCAGGTATATGTCAAAACCTGGGAAGGAGCATTGGACAATAATAAAGAGAGTTTTCAAGTATTTGCATGGCACTACTAGTTATGGATTGTGCTACCAAGGAAGACAAGGTTTAGATAAAGTGTTGTACATACAAGGCTTTGTGGATGCAAACTGTGATGGAGATTTGGATCGTAGAATATCTACAAGAGGGTATGTGTTTATCTTGTTTGGAGGAGCAATCAGTTGGATGAGAAAAAGACAGTCTGCAGTGGCACTTTCAACTACAGAAGGGGAATACATGGAAACCACTCATGCAAGAAAGGAAGCAATATGGTTACATAGATTAGGTTTATGTATTGAGTTGGAACAACAAGTTGTAAGGATAGATTGTGACAATCATAGTGCAATTTTTCTGGTGAAGAACCCAACTTATTATTCAAAGACAAAGAATATTGATGTTCAATATCACTTTGTGAGAGACATGGTTGAAGAAAATAAGGTGTTGTCTATGAAGGTGGAAACTTTGAATAATGTTGCAGATTCATTAACAAAATTTGTGAGCACTGAGAAGTTCTCTTGGTGTAGAGGATCTATGGGAATTGTTGCCTTGGATTGTCGACTATGTAACCCTGTAACCCCATGTATGTAAAGAAAACAAGTGGGAGAATGTTGGATATGCATCATATTTTTTGCATGAATATAAATGGTGTCTACATTATGTTGGGTGTGTAGGGGGTGTAGCTCCCCTT
Organism: Picea engelmannii; assembly: GCA_009831015.1. Taxonomy (NCBI): domain Eukaryota; kingdom Viridiplantae; phylum Streptophyta; class Pinopsida; order Pinales; family Pinaceae; genus Picea; species Picea engelmannii. Next base: position 882,716 of record ML780524.1, on the reverse strand, counting down.
CCTGGGGGGTTTACAGGGGGGCGGGAGCCCCCCATGTTTTTTTTACCAGTTTTTCGTGTTCGTTTTTGGGTGGTTTTTCGACACATGGTTTTTCGCTGATGGTTTTCTATTTTCGGTTAAGGAATTAGGGTTGTTGACTAATCTAGGTCATTGGATTAGGTTTTGGATGCTGTTGGATCCTATATGTATATTGTATTGTAAACGATGTATGAAATGAATGAATATAGAATATGATGGTTTTCCTTATTTGTGTTTCCAAGGGAAAAATCTTTGTGTAATGTGTGTATTTTCCATTTTATATTTTTTGTTCTTTTATTGAAAATATTTTTGCAATAAAATATTGTACAAGCTTAAAATCTACAATCAGATTGTGAACTAAAGCCGATTTTGGGCTTCAACCTTTGTGATTCAAATTGATTTTTTAATTTTCTATTTCCTCCGCACAAGTATGTTTATTAAACTAGAATATTTTTAATTTGAATCTGTTCATTTCATGTGGTAAATTCAAAGTAGAGAAGAGATTTAGTGTTTCATTCTAGTAGCATAAATTGCCAGTTTTGAATTATTCTTAGACTTATTTTCAATTGATAGTAACATAATTAAAAACCATTTTGTTGTTCATTTTTAAATTGTGCATCAAGCTATTGAATATAATGTATTAATAAGATAAATGGTTGTTCACAGACACTATTGTCATCTTTACTCTATTTATACTATTTCTGATGCAGGGAAAATGCCGCCAAGAAAAATCCTTGTTAGACCTCTTACTAAATATCCTAAGGGTAAATATGAAGAAATAGGGGAAGATTCCTAATAGAAGCTAATATATATTGAAACATTATTGGAAGAACATGTTCCCAAAATCCATATTCTTGTGCCTGAGGATCAACAACCATGAATTATATACAAAGATGCATAAGCCAACTTAGGAGCATAAATCCCATTTATGGGAAGGAATGAGCTATACCAGAAGTTATATTCAGATGATTATCCAAATGTAATTCCTCATAGTGACCCTACCATAAAGGAATTTGATGACAAGGTTTTAATTAACATAAGAAAATATTGCTTGCACTTTGTTCTAACAAGATCCCTTGTTATTCTTTGTTCTTAGGCTATTGAATGGATCATTGATCATATAGATTTGAAGAAGAGTATGATTGTGGATGAGAAAGGACAATATGTGGGATATTTTATAGTTGAGAACTTAGATAAATACTATAAAATTCCAAATCCCAAAGTTTATCAAATTAATCCTTTTTTGGATTATTTCTACGACAAGCAAGATGTAGGGTAAATTCTAGCAAGTTGGTGGAAGGAAGGAAATGGATTCTTCTACAAGGTAGGTGGTAATTACTCTATTTCCAATTTGAGGGAATCACATGGGGGCTTCACCTCGTTGACCAATATATTAACACATTCATTCATAAAGGGGGTTTTCTAATTGTGAAAAATGAGGTCAATATATTGCAGGTATTGTGGGGGGGATGTGGGGTCTCAAGGGGTTTATAGGTATTGAGGGGTATAAAAAGGGGTATCTAGTTAAAATAGGGGTTTCTTTTATTGGAAAAATGTATTGGGATGGGGGTTAAAAAAAAGGATTTTGGGAGGAATTTATCAATATCTAGTGAAATTAGGGCTATACTTTAATATCCCATGAACACAGACATTATGTCATAGGTTCATTGAGTGAATACCTCGTGGGGAAGCATACATGTATCTTATGGATTTGATAGATTATATTAAATGGGGAGAGAGACTATTTTCTTTTCACAGATGTTTGGATTCCATTACCTTACATTGTGGCTATTACAAGCGGGTTATTTGATTAAGTCGTTATTATATCCAATCAACTTAATTGTATGATTGAAATGGAGCAAAAGGAAAAGGCAAATCCTGAGGTTGTTTTTAATTTCTATATGGAATATTATTTATTGATGTAATATGTTCTTCCAATGTATTTTCAATTCTCAACCTCATTTGCATATTTCATAAGCCCCTATCCATGTATATTTTCAAATGTTTTGGGAAAACAAGTACAAAAAAAATATTTAGTCATTTCTGACTTTTTCCTAGCTTTGTTATATGATGCAAACTCCCTACCCCAGTGGGGTCCACGACCTCCCGGTCACTGGATCGTCCTCTAACTCTGAGCTGGAATAGCTCTTTCGGGTCCTCACTGGAACCCTGTAAATCATATCCACGGGTCCTCTTGTTTAGAACTCATGTGTGAAGACTCCAGCATCAAGCGTGAGCTCCCCCTTTATGTGATCGTCCTTATGACCATGGCCTTACCCATAAGTTGTGTTTCGCATTTTGCGATTCAAGATTTCTTGAGGGATAAATACTTGTCTCTTCAACCACCTAATGTCAAAAAGGGCTTAATAGCAATTAGCATGTGCTTAAATCTCAGTCCATGCGACCGTTCACCATGACCTCGCGCTAAACCAAAAAGCGCGTTTTGTAGATCGAGACTTCTGCAGTCAAGCATCTCGTTCCTTTGAAAATTGAATACTCGAATCCCGATTGGGGGCTTAAGGTTCTCAGCTCCTACCTCACGTGATCATGCCCGGTGACCACGCGTCTACACCAAAAGGGTTATCGGAGTTTGTGGTTCGACAAACCCGCGAACATGCTCTCCTACCTCTCAACTCCTGAAGTTCTGAAATCTGAAAGGACCCCACATTCCTTTAATGCCTCCCTTAGTGGATCACCATATGACCCAGTCCCATGATCTAGGGTCAAAACTTGAGCGCATCAGGGTTTCTCACTTCGGGGTTTCACAACTTGCAAGACCGAAGGTCCTGCACCTTCAGTTCCCCGAATGCCAAAAATTTGAAATCCTTTCGCACTGGATCGACGGTCTCTGCTGCCCCTTGACAAATGGTCAAGATCCTTCGTCTTATTCTTCTTGAGGGATGGTCTAGATGATTTCATAGATTTCCTTCTTACGAATCCTCTACTCTTCTCCTTGTGAGTCCCCCAGTCGATCAGATCTTGTCGCCACCTTTCCTCTCCACGATGGACAGTCTTGATTCTTTCAGTGATTCTCCCAAACACCAACTACTCACCACGTGTCCCAACTCTCAATCTCTTCCCTACTTGACAGGTGTCTTCCGTGAAATCTAACGGTCATTGAGATTTCACAACACGTGAGTCCAAAGGAATTTCACCCTTGTTCCACCAGACACTGAATGCCGAAATCCTCCTTTGGGCACAAGGCGCTAAGGTTCACATTGCTTCCAAAGATTTGATGGCTATCAAAAGATCAAAACTTCCTCTCAAAGTATTTCCACCATTCATTCAACTCCTCGTTGTTCTTCTATATCCAATGACTATCGACTCTCTACGTTCATATCTGACGGTTATTGTGGTCTTCCCCCTGAGCTTCTGTGAATTTTCTTCCCAGACTTAGGAAATCTTCTAAGTGTCAAGGACTAAGTCTTTAGTCCTTCTTCAACTGGATCTCTATGAACAAAAACACACTCCCTCCTGAACTTCTTTTCCTTAAAGATTCAAACTCCTACGCACACCTTGCGTTCGAGGATTTCGAATAACTTAGATTCGAAGGGATTTCCTTGAAAATAAAATACCTCACGCCCTCCTGGCATTCTTCTCTATTGTTTCTTCGAACTTAGTCGGCTCTAAGTTATGTTCACTCCTTGCACCTGGAATATCAAGTCTCCTTGTTCTCCTCTGAACCTCCCTCTCTGAATCGTTCCCAGATCTAGTTAACGCATACCTTGTGTTAGGGAATGCACACCTTGCATACACGGTTCAGTAGAAAAACAACTGAAACTTATCTAGTTTCGTTATAGAATCATACAGCCATTCTCTCCACTCTCAACGGGAAATGAAAATGAAAATATGAACATCACAGAGAATACAACACACTTTTCTTTAAACAATAAATGAACATAGATAAATGACAATCTCATGTCTATTCTATTCATTACTGAAGAACAAAAATTACATGGTGTTCCTGCTATTATGTTCTACTTTGTTCTATCCTACGCTATCCATCCTGATCTACTCTTACAGTGGAAATTAAACTTTTTAAGGACTGGCTCCCTGAGCTCTCTCGTCCTGTTCCTGAAATCTATCAAATCAGACTTAAAACTATTACCTACTTGGTCCTGTTTTGATAATTGCTAATTACTATCAGACAAAGTCAACACTCCATGCCTACAATTTCTTACAGTCCTTAGAGACGTTAGAAACAAGTTACGATTTTAAAATTTTCTCAACAAAATATTTCAACAACCCAAATAAATTCTGAGTTAATGCTCGATTTGAATTTTTGCCTTTGTTGAAATGTCATTCTTGTCTCCTCCATGTGTGCGCTGATGACTGTGAAGGCAATGCTCTTGCATCATACTCCTCTGGTTAAAAAATTTCATGGACTCCTATCCATGAGCTCCTACACTGTCGTTCCATGCTTCAAAATATTAGGTTCTGTGACCCAACTTGCATCTTCCCTTGGATGATATTTCCACTTCACTATGTACTCAGGATATGTTTTCCTCTTGGTTTTCTTTCCATCCCTCTATTCAATGATTTTCTCCATCTAAGGTATTTCTGTTGTGGGCAATTTCTCTTCCCACTGAATCTCTTTCTGATCATTTATCTCTCTTGCTTCATTCCTTTGGTAAGGATATAGGTCTGCAACATTGAATTTCGGTGATATCCCAACGTTGTCTGACAACTCAATCTCATAAGCATTGGCTACGAATTTTCTGAGAATTTTGCATGGCCCAATATTTTTCATCTTCAATTTGTTGTATGTTCCCCTTGGGAATCTCTCTCTTCTCAAATGCACTAAAACTTCATCCCCAACTTCAAATTGAATTTCTCTTCTTCTCTAGTCAACTTTTCTCTTGTATTTCTGATTGTTGTCTTGTAGCTTCTCTCTGACCCTATCATGGAGTTTTTGCATTTCTGCTGCAAAATCCTTTGCTCCATCTCTTCTGAACTCATCTTGGCTCAAATATCTAAATTCGGAAATCCCTCTTGGATTCATACCATACACAATTTCGAATGGAATCTTCCCTGTTATCCTGTTCACTGAATTGTTGAATGCAAATTCTGCCTGTGCCAGAATTTGATCCCATTGTCTTCCTTGCTTAGTGAATAAACTCCTCAGTAGGTTTCCTAGACTTCTGTTTACTACTTCAGTTTGTCCATACGTCTGAGGGTGATATGTTGAACTAAAGGATAAGTTTTTCCCCAGTCTTTTCCATAGAGTCCTCCAAAAATGTCCCACAAATTTGGTGTCCTTGTCTCAAACTATGCTCCTCGACAATCCATGTAGTCTCACTACTTCTCTGAAAAACAAATTCGCAATGTGTGTGGCATCACTTGTCTTTTGGCATGGTATGAAATGTGCCATTTTTGAGAATCTGTCCACCAAAAAAAATATGGAATCACTTCCTCTCTGAGTTCTAGGCAATCCCAAAACAAAATCCATGTTGATTGCATCCCACAGCCTCTCTGGAATTGGCAATGGCTGATACAAACCAGTATTTTTTTGTCTTCCCTTTGCATACTAACAAACTCTGCATTTGTTCATGAACTTCTTCACTACTTCTCTCATGATCGGACAATAATACGAATTGCTCAATTGTGCAAACATCTTGTCATGACCAAAGTGTCTAGCTAAACCTCCACTGTGTTTTTCTTTCAGTAGGTTGTCTCTCATCGAGCACTTTGGAATACATAATTGGCTCCCCTTGAACAATGATCCATACTGAATTAAATATTCAGTCCATGGGCTTCTGTCTCCTAATAAAGGATTCTTGCATGCCTCATATGCTCCTTTGAAATCTGCATCTTCTGTATACATCTCCTTGAGGTGTTCGAACCCCAATGTTTCCACTTGGAATTCCTGTACAATCAAACTTCTTCTACTCAAAGCATATGCAACTTTTTTAGCAGTTCCAACAATGTGTTTAATAACAAAAGTAAAATTTTGCATGAATTCTACCCATTTTTCATGTTTTTTATTAAACTTTCCTTGCCTAGTAATAAATTGCAAAGCATGATTCTCACTATACAAGACAAATTCTTTAGGAATTAAATAATGTATCCATTTTTTTAAATCTTGAATCACTGCATAAAACTCCTTGTCATACGTGGACTACTTTTTCTTGGCGTCATCTAGTTTCTCACTGAAATAAGCAACTGGCTTGTTGTCGTGGCTCAAGACTGCTCCAATAGCTAATCCACTTGCGTCACATCTCACCTGAAATGTTTTTCCAAAATATGGTAAGACCATAATTGGATGCTCTGTGATCTTCTCTTTCAACACTTTGAAACCTTTCTCAACTTCCTCTGTCCAACTAAAGAACTTGTGTTTCTTCTTCACAGATTCCAACATGGGTGCACATATGCCACTGAAATTTCTGATAAATCTCCTATAAAAACTCGCTAACCCATGAAAACTTCGTACTTCAAACAGGCTTCTTGGTGATGGCCATTATCTAATTTCTCTCACCTTCTCTGGGTCCATCTTCAATTCATTCAAAGAGATTACGAATCCCAAATATATGAGATCATTCTTCATAAAAGAACATTTCTTCAGATTTATCAGCAATTTCTCTCGCTGTAACCTTTCCATCACTGTAGTTAAATGTCTTAAGTGTTCTCCTTTTGTTTTTTTGAAGATTAGTATATCATCTAGATATACTATGACAAATTTTCCAATGAAGTCTTTCAACACTTTATTCATCAGTCTCATGAATGTGCTTGGTGCATTTGTCAACCCAAACGGCATGACCAACCATTCAAATAATCCTTCATTCATATTGAATGATGTTTTCCATTCATCTCCTTCTCTCATTCTTATTTGATGGCATCCACTCTTCAATTCTATATTGGAAAAATAGCTTGCACCACTCAGGCAGTCCATCAAATCATCCATCCTTGGTAAATAAAATCTGTACCTAATGGTTATCTTGTTGATGGCTCGAGAATCTGTGCACATTCTCCATCCTCCATCTTTCTTTGGGCTTAATATAGTGAGTACTACACATGGGCTTAGTCTTTCCCTGACTAACCCTTTATCCAAAAACTCCTAGATTTGATTCTTGACTTCCTAATTCTCTCTAGGTGTCAACCTATAAGCTTCTTTGTTCGACAAACTAGCTCCTAGAAGAAGGTCAATGTGATGGCTTATGCTCTTGATGGGTGGTAATGAGTGTGGTAACTCATCTACAACTATATCAACAAAGTTCTCTAATAGTTCTTGGATTTCTATAGGAAAATATTCTACATAAGTATTTGTAATGACCACTCTAGGCTTCCTCACAACAACAAACTACATCTCTCTCTCTTCCTTGACTTCCTTTAAGAGCTCCTTCCCACTCAAGAGAAGTATGCTTGAACTAGCTTCTGCCTTCTCCTTGTCTACTAGGGGTAACAACATATGTGTCCTACCATTCTTTTCTAGGGTATAGGTATTCTTTCTCCCATCATGAATAACCTTTTGGTCATTTTTCCACGGTCTTCCCAATAAAATATGAAAAAAATCCATAGGGATTACATCACACAATATTTCATCTTTGTAACCTCCTATTTTAAACTCAACTTGGCATTGCTGACTTACCATGACTTGATATCCTTTCTGCAGCCACGATACTTTGTATGGCCTTGGATGTGCAGTTGTCTTCAGCTCCAGCTTTTCCACCATCTCTATGGATACTAGATTATCCATGCTCCCATTGTCTATGATCACCTTGCAAACCCTCTCCTTCATCTTGCAAGAAGTTCTGAACAGGATTGTCCGTTGAAATGGTTCTTCTAGTTCCTTCTCTGGTTTGAGAAGAACTTTCCTCATCATGAGGTTTCTTCCTCCTTCTATAGCCTTTGCTTCCACATGCTTCTCTACTTCGGCAATGTGTGCTTCTCCGATTTCTCTTTTTCTGTCAGGACATTCCCAAGATTTGTGCCCTTCCTTTCCACAGGTATAGCATTTAACTATGCATCCTCTAGCTCTTCCTCTTCCTCTACCTCTAGGAAAAGAAATTTTTCCACCATGTTGTACTTATTTAGAGCTTCCAACCTTCTCTTGGTGGCTATGTTGCTTATCATCTTCCGGCTTTGACTTCTGGAACTTCTCCCTGTTGGTTCCTTTGCCTCAGCTCAAATTTCCACCTCTGCTTCGTTGACTTTGCCTCCTGGCTAATTTTTCCTCAGCTTTCAAGGCTACTTGATAAGCATCCTCGACTTTACTGACAGACATCATGTTGATCTCTTCTTGGATTTCATATCTCAGCCCATTGATATACCTGGTTGTCTTTTCACCTTCATTCTCCTTCTGTCCAACCCTAATGTTCAGTCTGTAGAACTCTTCAGTGTACTCCTTCACTAATAAACCTCCCTGTTTCAGATTCTGCAACCTCCTATAAAGATTGATCTGGTAATCCTTTGGGATAAATTTAGCTTTCATCTTAGATACCATCCTATACCATATTTTAATTTTATGCTTACCATTTCTTCTACATTTAGCTTGTAGTTCATCCCACCATAATGTTGTGTGACCCTTCAATATCGTCACTGCATGCTTCACCATTTTGTCCTCTTCAATATCTTCATAATCGAAGTGCTTATCCATGGTGCGTATCAAATGTAGAAATTCTTCAACTTCCAAATTACCTTCGTTATCAAATGAAGAAGCATCCCCGAATCCTGATTGGGGGCTTAAGGTTCTTAGCTCCTACCTCACGTGACCATGCCCCGCGACCATGCGTCTACACCAAAAGGGTTATCGGAGTTCGTGGTTCGACAAACACGTGAGCATGCTATCCTACCTCTCAACTCCCGAAGTTCCAAACTTTGAAAGGACCCCACATTCTTTTAACGCCTCCCTTAGTGGATCACCATATGACCTAGTCCCGTGACCTAGGGTCAAACCTTGAGTGTGTCAGGGTTTCACACTTCAAGGTTTTGCAACTTGCTAGACCAAACGTCATGCACCTTCAGTTCCTGAATGCCAAAACTCCAAAATCCTTTATCACTGGATCGACGGTCTCTACTGCCCCTTTACCAACGGTTAGGATCCTTCGTCTTATTATTCCTGAGGGATGGTCTAGATGATTTCACGGATTTCCTTCTCGCGAATCCTCTGCTCTTCTCCTCATGAGTTCCTTGGCCGATCAGATCTTTTCGCCACCTATCCTCTCCATGATGGGTGGTCTTGATTCTTTTGGTGATTCTCCCAAACACGGACTACTCACCACGTGTCCCAACTCTTGATCTCTTCCCTACTTGACGGGTGTCTTCTGCGAAAACTGACAGTCGTCGGGATTTCACAACACGTGAGTCCAAAGGAATTTCTCCCTTGTTCCACCAGACACTGAATGTCGAAATCCTCCTTTCAGCACAAGTCGCTAAGGTTCACACTGCTTCCACGGATCTGATGGCTATCAAAAGATCGACACTTCCTCTCGAAATATTTCCACCGTCCATTCAACTCCTCACCATTATTCTAGATTTGATGACTATCAACTCTTTGTGTTTAGATCTGATGGTTACTGTGGTATCCCCCTTGAGCTTCTGCGACTTTTCTTCCTAGACTTAGGAAATCTTCTAAGTGTCAAGGAATAAGTCTTCAGTCCTTCTTCAGCTGGATCTCTGTGAATGAAAACACACTCCCTCCTAAGCTTCTTCTCCTTAAAGATTCGAACTCCTACGCACACCTTGCGTTCGAGGATTTCGAATAACTCAGATTTGAAGGGATTTTCTTGAAAAGAAAATATCTCACGCCCTCCTAGCATTCTTCTTTGTTGTTTCTTCGAACTTAGTCAGATCTAAGTTCTATGCACTCCTTGCACCTGGAATATCAAGTCTCCTTGTTCTCCTTTGAACCTCCCTCTCTGAATCATTCCTAGATCCAGTTAACGCACACCTTGCATTAGGGAATGCACAACTTGCATACACGGTTCGGTAGAAAAACAACTGAAACTTATCCAGTTTCGTTATAGAATCATACAATCATTCTCTCCACTCTCAACAGGAAATGTAAATGAAAATATGAACATCACAGAGAATACAACACACTGATCTTTAAATAGTAAATGAACACAGATATATGACAATCTCTTGTCTATTCTATTCATTACTGAAGAACGAAAATTGCATGGTGTTCCTGCTATTCTGTTCTACTTTGTTCTATCCTACGCTATCCATCCTTATCTACTCTTGCAATGAAAATGAAACTTTTTAAGGACTGACTCCCTGAGCTCTCTCATCTTGTTCCTGAAATCTATCAAATCATACTTAAAACTATTACCTACCTAGTCCTATTACGATAACTGCTAATTACTATCAAACAGAGTCAACACTCCATGTTTGCGATTTCTTATAGTCCTTAGAGACTTTAAAAACAAGTTACGATTTTAAAATTTTCTCAACAAAATATCTCAACAACCCAAATAAATTATGAGTTAATGCTCAATTTGAATTTCTGGCTTTGCTGAAATGACATTCTTCTCTCCTCCACGTGTGCGTTGATGACTATGAAGGCGATGCTCCTACATCATTATACAAGATCATTTTCTTCTTAGAATGTCCAAGATTTATAGAGGATCTAGGAAGATGATTAATCACATCGACAATTGGTACATTTATGAATACCTTACTTATATGAGAATCTATGGTGAAACTACAACACCTCATCATTTTCCAAAGTATGTACCTGACGTAGTTGTTCTAGATGAGGTAGCATATCAAATAGTACTTCAAGGTTTCAATACTTCATTTTTGAAAGGGGAAAAGAAAAATGTTTGTATTCCTTATAATTTTAGTCTAGGATATCATTTCTTAAAAGAACCAAAGCATGCAAGACATGAAGCTAACATGATTATTGAGTACATGTTTCCTCTTGGACAATTCAAGAGACATGATCCCAAAGGCTTGGTAGCTAAACATTGTGATATAATCTCTTTTTCTTGGACATACACCCATGAAAATTGGGAACATGAAATTCCCTTTGAAAATTCTAAGGATTGGGATGAGGTTTAGTTAATGCAAAAACATACGTGTTTAGTAGTCTTCAACACTTTGTCCATTGATGAACAAATGGAGGAAATAATTAGGGGACTAGCCAAAGTGGAAAAGTTTAATACAAAAGAAGAAGAGTCTAGGAGACTTGAATAGATGGGAGTGAGAAACTACATGACCAACAATGAAATTCAATCTAGAGAGACCATACAACATGTGGGAAGGTTGTGTGTGCACAAGTAACTGTAATCACTCAACTAGAGATGAAATTACAACATATGGCCCATGGAAAGGGTGTACAACCTATGGGGAGAAATAATTTACATATCCAACAATGGAATTAAAACCTAGAGAGGTCATACGACCCATGGGAAGGGAGAACAATTAGACAACAATTAAATTACCACTTTGGGAAAGAATTTGGAACCTTTAGGAGAGATAAATTCACTAATAGTTGTAAAGAAACCAAACTAGCAACTCCCTACATTATTTCAATATCTCTACAATGAGGCCCATTATTCTCACACCTTCGAAATGGATGACTGGAGAAGAAATAAAAGTGTCTGGGTTAGTTTTCTTGCTCATGGGGGTTGTATCTATGGAAGAAAACCTTAAGAAATATATAGTAAACAATCATCATTCTTAAACAACACACAAGAAACCATTAAATTATAGAGAAACTCCATTTCAAACTCATAGATGGAGAAAAAAACATAGCAAATAGATAAATTCACACATAAATTCAAATTTTATCCTAAAAAACCAAATGGGAAAACCAACATTCAATTGGCTTCAACTAGGTTCGGTATTATGCAACAATGGCAAGATTATAGGTTATCTTGTTCATTCGTGTTCTCTTCATTGAAGTACGATCAACATTCTTATTCATTCTTAGCCAAAGAACCCCTCTTCTCTTATGGGGAAACAATATATAGTAGGATGGCTTAGCTGAGGGGATAGTTGGAAGTTCAAGTGTCCCCAACCCTTCAAATTCCCCCAAGCTCGTTCCTCCTCCCTTTTCATTATTTTTTTTTCTTGTACATTGGGGAGTAGGTCTCATGTTGTTTTATTTTTTTAATACATGATTTTTATTTTTACAATAATATTATTCCTTGACTTTGCATCGCATGTGGTTTATTTATGATTTAATTTAAAGAAAGGGTGGAAATTGATTGTGATGGCATGGGGCCCTTCATGCCAACATTTGAGTCTCCTTCATCACTCATAGCATTGAACCTTGTTGATATCAATCATAATAAGTCCTATGCCAATAACCAATTGTTCTTGTGTGCATCTAATTCATATCATTTGGAAGGACATAAGGCTCTGTACTTAGATCAAATAAACGTGTGTAATTAGTCATGGTAAATCCATTACCATGCTCAATAGTATTTATGTTATGATCATGCCCATTTAGAGGTAGCCTATATTAATAGACCTTGAAGAGAATAATTTTGAAGGATTTCAAATATAACTCAATTATATCTTCCAGGTAGCAATAGAATATCCTTTTAGATACTTCTGGATGCCTATCACTACTAGAGGAAACATTAGTAACTTGGAAAATTGCAATTATCCCACAAGTAGAGGTTTTATTCTTATCATCCAACTATTTAATGTGATTTTTTTCCTCCATTGCACCACATAGCCTTGGGGTGTTTAACCTATGCCAATATGCTCAATATGTTAAAAATGCACTATCAACTGATAAACATACATAAACCTAGTTAATATTTTTAGGACAAAATAACACTAGCACATACAATATTGGAAAAATACTAAAAAATCATGGGTAATGCTTGCTTGTCTATCGTTTTCACTATATGCTAAATCAATTTCCCTCTACATTGTTGTACGAAAATTTTCCTGTGAACAAGTAGATCGACCTCTAAGGCTTGACCTTAACCCTAGACAGAAAAATGCTTATCATGGACACTGACTTCCTTTCAAATCTATCTAAGCCTAATGCATGAGAAGGAAGGATGATAGAAGTACCTTTTAACCGACGTTTGTCCCTGCACGCTCCGAGTTGCGCTCCAATCCTTTTTCTCCTCGCTGAGGTCTGTGGACAAAACGAGATACGAAAACTTCCTACTCTACTGACATTGGCTTGAAAACAGATCTATCACTGAATGATAAGTTTATGCAACATCGAACACAAACTATAAAGAAACAGGCCAAGCTTGTCATATTAATGAGAATAACGACAACAGTGCTTACAATCGTAGATGCGAGTGCGGCAGCTTCGTCAAGTCCTCTTCGTCTAACCCTTGCATGAAAGATCCACAACCTGGATGACAGCAGCTTCA
>ML780524.1:807519-856224 GCA_009831015.1 Picea engelmannii | reverse complement strand
CATGAAACTAATCAAAGAGGGGTAAACCAGGTCTGAAACAATCAAGGGATAGAACAAGGTCAATGAGGAGAAAAATCCAAACAAAGGGTTTTGATTCAAGGCTATCTCCCCAGTGGAGTCGCCAGTTTCTGTTGTAGGAAAATTTGCCTGCGGATAAGTAGATCGACCTCTAAGGCTTAACCTTAACCCTAGATAGAAAAATGCTTATCATGGACACTGACTTCCTTTCAAATCTATCTAAGCCTAATGCATGAGAAGGAAGGATGATAGAAGTACCTTTTAACCGACGTATTTCCCTGCACGCTCCGAGTTGCGCTCCAATCCTTTTGCTCCTCGTTGAGGTCTGTGGACAAAACGAGATACGACCACTTCCTACTCTACTGACATTGGCTTGAAAATAGATCTATCACTGAATGATAAGTTTATGCAACATCGAACACAAACTAGAAAGAAACAGGCCAAGCTTGTCATATTAATGAGAATAACGACAGCAGTGCTTACAATTGTAGATGCGAGTGCGGCAGCTTCGTCAAGTCCTCTTCGTCTAACCCTTGCATGAAAGATCCACAACCTGGATGACAACAACTTCAATGATTTCTCTCCTTGTGCTGACTGCAAGTTTCCTCCAAGATCATAAGTTCCATATGCTCCATCCTTCCCCTCTTCATCACCATAGAGCTTGCTTATATAGGCTAGGAAGGGCCTAACCACTTGAGTTATGTTTAGAACCAGTTGGGAACCTCCTCCTTGGATCAGATATCTTTTGATAGAACCAAGAATTCGAGCTCAACCGCCTCCCAAACTCGAATGATTCTCCCCTTATTCTTCTCACCGGGCTAACAATTTACCCAGAATGGAGAGCGCTCCCTCAGAAAGGGTATCAGAGCACTAGAACGCTCCAGAGAAGGCCAAGGGAAGCGCCATAGCTTCAAATCTGAGTAGCGCTTCTACAAAGGGGTGGAGAAGCACTACAACACTTCTGAAGAATGGTATAGGGGCGCCAACGCTCCTCGGGTAGTTTTAGAGGAGCGTTCCCCTTCCAAACTCTTGACTAAGAAGCCCTCTTAGGTGTTAAGAGATGTTTGACCTTAGTGAACCAGTTTCTTCCTTCAAACCAAGTACATGAGATGTTCCAGGTGCCTCTTTAGTGTCGTCATTGTGATAGGATGATTCAGCACCATTTGCAACACTTGCGACAAGTGAGAGGCATGTGCGACACTTATCTAGTTGAGTGATTTTGAGGTGTAACATACATAATATTATTATCTTGAGAATAGTGAGCTCTTCTAATCAACTACACGACCCTATCCCATGATAACTTACCATAAACCTATGTATATCATTCTATCCATATAGTTGGACATTGGGTTCAACGCTTCCCAGGAGTTTCACAATATGGATTAACCCCCTATTGTGGATCCTAACTCTAGTGATTGTGGCGGATATTAATGCCTAGAGGTATTGGTCTAACAACAATCGAAGTCCAACAAATGGTATCAAAGCATTAGGTCTCAAGTTCGAAAATCGCCCAACAAACACTGGGGGGATATTGTTGGACACTGGGTTCAACACTTCCTGTGAGTTTCATGACATGGGTTAACCCCCTCTCATGGATCCTAACTATGGCGATTGTGGCGGAGATTAACGCCTGTGGGTTTTTTTTCTAACAAAAATCGTAGTACAACACATACCTTCATCCATTCCAAATTTTTTGCAATGTATAAATGTAGTGCATGATCCCGTTCTCTACCACTTGTATGAAGAAAGAACAATTGAATGATTAGGTACCAATCACGCTTATGAAATGAAGGATGAATAGAAAAATTGAATAATTAGGTACCAATAAATCTTATGAAATGAAGGATGAATACAAATCAAATAAGTATGATATTGATAAAAGGTAATATAAACTATTATAGCTCTCTATTGTTTGGTCACATTTCACTTTCCTTATCTTACCTTTCCCCAACAAAACCTCCTCTTCATATTTGTTGATGGAATCAACATCCCAAATGTAAGGCACATTGATATTTGGTGCTTGAGAAAGATACTCACTAATATACACCAACGATTGATATACCTATTGGCACAAGGGCACACCCAGGGTTCAACGTTGCAATAACGCACCGAAAAACCCCTAACTATTGGCCCTTTCGGCAACACCTGTGAAGCAGATGAAGTCTCACCCGAGGTAGAGGCAGGGGTGGTAGTAGGACTCAGGTGTCTACAACCTTATCTAGGACACAGATCTATGATTGGAATACTTAAAAGAGCACTTAGCACTGATAGTTCATCAATATCTAACCACTATTTTACTGCGCAGATAAAACAGAGCATCGCATCATTCACTCAGATATGATGTATCTAAGTACTTATCATAAAGAGGTAGATTAAATCTAGAAGATTCAAGCACTAAGAAGATTCACATAGGTCATATCTACATCCTTATACATCATTAGCACAAAGCATAAGCATATCTATCTATCTATATCAAATCACTTTAGCAAGTAAAGACATAAACATATCAAGACATCGCACAAAGAAGGACAACACAACAATTACGTGGTTAACCCCCACCATGGGACTACGTCCACCAACTCTTCTTCTTTATTGTCTTTAGTCAATTAGTCACATGCACAACGACATAAAATCCTACTCTGCATAGGATAGGAGATCTGCACAGCTCGCTAAATCCTCCTTCCCCGAGTAGATATAAGTACTCAACCTTCCACGACCTCTTACAATGACTTGCACTTAGCTATAGAAGTCTCACATAGTATGCACAGAGCACTTACAACCTTGATCACACAGATCCAACTTTAGCACTTAGCTATTCCTATCACTTCTCTCATTACATCACCTAGTCTTCTATATATGCTTTACAAAATAGGCCTAAACATGGGTAAACCCATGGACCGACATCCCATACCTGTTACATAATCCCAAATCCTAAAAAGGACCCAAAAAGGGGCCGAGATCCCATGATATCTTCTTCATCTTGCGCTCCTCCCTCGACAGGCTGTCGAAGTCCCAAAATAGGTCAAACTTTACCAAAGATCTCTCAAAACTTGGTCAAGGGCCAACATGCCCCCAACACTCACCTGTGACTTGTCCCAAGTCACTCTGATCTGGGTAGTTCTACTTCGAAATCCTCGATCTTGGCTCAAGCTACTTCGACTTGTTGTTTTTCCATAGCCTCTTGTGCAACAAACTCTTGGATGACTACCTCGTTCACAAAAACCTCTAGGCGTTGTTCAGCTGCAATAACACCATGCTCCAGTTCTTCTCCTTAGCCTTCTACCTCTATGAACAATTGGTAGGCCTTATCTTGTATAGGTTGGAGTCTTTGAGTTACTTCTATAACTCTGCTTTGGACAATGTGGATCTTCTTTTGGGCGGTGCGTTGCTCTTGGGAGCGCTTCATTCTTTCCATAGCTGATAGAGGCTTCAACTGTGCATGTATTACTTCGTCTTGATACTTCACCTCTTAGAGCTACGACTCTAGTGACTTTAGTTATGGATTCTCTGTGATTTTCTCATTGGTCTAGCACTATGATCAGTAAGTTACTTACATTCCATAGTAAGAGATTTTATTCTCTCAACTATGCTTTGAGAAGTTGTTTCTCTTTGGTCCCTTACATATTGTGGGGTCTCGGGCACTATGTGAAGCTCTAAGTCTACTATGTGTTGTTGTAACTGCTGGATAGCTTATACGAGATGTTCCACTTGCTGCATTACTCAATCTTCTGCATTTATTTTGACGACTGTCACAGAGCGAAGTGGTCTGCTGACCGCTTCTTTTACTTCAAGTTTCTCTGTGAGCAACTGTTCTTTTCCTTGTTGCATCTGTTTTTTTTCTTCATCGAACTTCACTTGGAGATCATTTTTTTCCTGTTCTATAGCTCGAAGTTGTTCGACAAGTACTCCTTGTACTTTTGTCAAATCCTGGGTGGCTTGGTTGGTTTCTTCCTGTGCTCCTCAGAGGTGAGCTTTGACTATATCAGCTAGTCAGTGGAGTTGGGCTAGTGCATTTCCCAACTCTGGTTCTACTGGCGCAGTGGAGACTGCGCGATTGGACTGAAGGGCCTGATGTACCCCTCGGAGTTTGAATTCGATCCTATTGTACATTTCTTCTTGCTTGGTCATTTGTTTCTCTATTATTTCTAGCGAGGCGTCGTTCAGGGCTGCGATGATGAAATCAAAATCGTCGGAGGTGAGGATGGTCTACATCTTGGTCATAGTAGCTTTTGACTTTTCCTGGGAAGAAGGTTTCAGGGGGGAAACATTTCTCTTCTTCAATGGATCCTCCTTGTCTCCGGGCGGTGTTACTTCATTGGGCCTCTGTTCAGCTTCGACTTCGTCACCACCCCCTCGGTCAGGTGACATGGAAGCAGTCTTTCCAGAGGTGTTTCTTAAGTTTTGGACCTCCTCAGTCTTCTATTGTCTGTTGGTTCTAGGTGTATTTTGTTCTTTATGGGTGTCCTCTGGGCTCTCATTATCATATATCTCTATGAGGTTGGAAGGGATAAGGAGGTCAGGGGACCATTCCTTAGTGATTTCCTCCAAGTATTCTTCTGTAATCTTATAGTATGTCTGGAGTTTCTCTTTATGTTCATCTACCCGTGCTGTAACATAAGTGAAGTGTCGATATGCACTGAACTTCATCAGTGGTCAAAACCTTTGGAATTTGTTTGGATTCATGCGGGGCTTGGATTCGATGTCTTACTTCAGCTAAAGGTAGTATGTATGAAACACAACATTCGACTGCCACTGTTTGTTCATATCCATTGAATACCACAGGGTAGGGAACTTCACAGCAAGCAGTTCGAACGACTCTATGTCTAGGAAGGTTTCTCCTTCTGGCATATCCCATGCAATGAATGTAATGAGGACCACAAGCTAGATGAAATGGAATCTGTAACCCTATCTTGGGCTTCTCGAAAATCAATTTCCAACTGGTTAACTAGGTACTTTGCCCAATTCATCTGTAGGCCTTACGTGCACTTCCCTGCAAGGTCAACAACAAATCAGGTGACCTGCGTAGGTCGGTTCTTTCTTACTAAATTCCTAGATATCAGTTGACATGTGAGGTACACTGTGCCACTCTGAACGGAAGATACCTTGTAGCCTCTTGTTCCCTTCTCAACATCACCATAGGTGTCCTTTATCTTCTGTGCAAGTGCGTGATCTACAACTTTTCCTGGATAAAAGTCATATGGGTCAGGTCCTTACATACTCAGGCCTATGATCCTGTGGATCAGTGCTGGGTCAACTGTAATGCGGCGGTCGAGCCATAAGTAGCCTCCATGGTAACACGACAGTAGCATCTTGGCACAAGCATTGACTTCCTGGTGTCTTCCGAAGTGTGGGATTTTCATGACGTTCAGTAGGGTGGACTCTGTGAGGTTCATTGTCCAGGACTGGGGGATGATCCTTGAATTATTTCCTTTAGTTCTAGTCAGGTAATTGCATGGGGTGAGCATGCCATAGATCTTGTGATATCCGAGGTTGAAGTCTCTAAACTTTAATTCTTAGATCTTGTCCTGGTTTGTTCGAAATGCGTGTATCCCCTTCGGGAGGTATGCATTAATTGTGGCATACTCAAAATCGCATGGTACACTATCGCAGTTCACCGCACCAGCCAGAGGCGGGATGGAATCAGGTAGTATGGTTGGAATCAATTTTGCATTCACGAGGTCGTCTTTATGCTTAGTTCTCTTTTATGTTAATGGTCGATATGGTCTTGCTCCACGAGCAATCGACGAAGAATTTTGCACCGTTCTCGTCGATGAATCTTGTACACCAATAGACATCGACATGACTCTTTCAGTCACAAGGTCGATCAGAACTTCTTCAACAACTTTCTCTGCAGTGCTGAACTCGGTTGACATACGTGCTCGGGATTGAAAATCTCGGTTTCGGTGAGTAACTCAGACACGATAATACGATAGAGAAAAATAGTGCAATGAGCACTGTGTAAAATCAACAAGTCTATGGGCTCAGATTCACAGTTAGCAAAAGTGTTCTCAGGGCATGGTGCGACTGGATAAATAGATAACTTGGCAATAAATCTCTTACAACGGGTGACAATGGGAAAGAAGCCTTCATTAACTATGTTTTGTCCATTACAGCGCGGTCCAACGGTCTGGTGGCAAACCATAATTTCCTTCCGACCCATTCAAAGGGTTGGTCAAATGATTATATTAGTCCAGACGGCTATATTGCTTCGCCATGGAAAATTTCCATGTGACGTTGTTCTGTTATCCCGACGAAGTTCCAATTTTGCAAATTTTCCATCTGCGAGGTTCCTTCTGGAACCTTTTGTAACCTATCGATCTTAACTCTCTTCTTACTTAGATTTATATCCTTCTTTCCATTGAGCTTCTTCTCAGTATGCCTTTTTCCATTATGATTCTTATCTTTTTGTGGCGTAGTTACTTTGCATTGTTGATATTCTTTCCTAAGATTCTAGGGTGATGCTTCTTCTTTATCTGGAATAGGTACTTCAATCTTCTATGAGTGTTCTAGTGTTCTTGTAACTTCGACATCTAAGTCTCTGGTGTTAAATAGTTGTGATTTGTTCTTCTATTCTTTAATCAAGTGTGTGATCCTTCTAGTCATAAAATCTTTTAACTCTTTCTTCTTCTGCTCTAAAATTTCTTCTTCTTCTTTCCTTCTGGCCTAATCCTTTTCAATCCAAGGTTTTCCTAGTAACATGGTAAATGGGGTGTTGTTCTCAATAAATTTAATAATCTCAAAATATTCCTCTGTCGAAGTTTTGTTGGCATCCATAGATATCCTGGTGAGCTTTCCACATAGGTTTATCAATTTTCCTCTAAATAGCCCTATTCCTCCCAATGAAGGAGTCATAGCAGGCTTCCCTAAAATTTCCCAAGTTCTTTCTGTCATGATACTCACCTGTGTTTCCTCATCTAGAACACAGTCAATGTCAAAGTCTCCTATTATTGCTTCAAGGCATTCTTTTTCTTTGAATATCTCTGATAAGATGACATGCCAGTGGTCATTCAGGGTTTCTCTTATCTATAGCAATACTTTCTCTAATTTTTTCTAGGGTTCTGTCATTTCTGGATCTGCCTTAGGGTTTTCTTATCTCATGTTCATTCCTTCAAGCTTGGCAATCATTCTAGGTAAATCCAATACTTCGTGGTCCATAGCTTTGCAATAGAGACAACTAGGTCTTCTCCCAGGGCATTCCTTAGCAAGATGTCTTAGTTTTCTGCAACTGTAACAAAGGGTTAATCCTCTCTTTCTTTTAAATGATCCCCATCTCTTTTTGTACTGCGTGCTAGGATCATAGTAGCTAACCTGCAAATAGTTCTTTCTAGGATCCTGGATCCACTTGTTAGTCCAAACATTCTTTCTATACATAGGTATAACATATATTTCACTATTCTTATCATATCTATGTATATCAAACCTTATTTCATCTATTAGTGCCCTCGTTTTCAAGCTAGGAAAAAATATATCAACCACACCTAGATCCATACTTTTGAAACAAAAATTTCTACTTATCTTACTTCTACAAAGCACAAAACCTTCAGATCTAGAACTTTTCACTATTCTCACCTTTATCAGAGCACATAGCTTGTAGAACTTACCTTTTTAAGAAAAAATTCTCACTTTTACCTTTCTCAAAGCACAAAGTGTCCATATCTTACCTCTTTTCTTCAGATCTGACCTCTTTTCTTCAACACAGAGTCTTTATAAATCAATTAGAATACTACGCACAAAGATTCCACAGTTTCATTTCGGGTCTTTGCACAAAGCTTCTTCTTCCTTAGTTCCCTTCAATCACAGATTCAGGTCCTGGCAACAGAACCATTTGTTGGCACAGGGGTAGACCTAGGGTTCAATGCTACAACAAAGCACCAACAAAACCCTAACTATTGGCCCTTTCGGCAACACCTACGAAGCATATGAAGTCTCACCCAAGGTAGAGGCAGGGTTGTTGCAGGACTTGAGTGTCTACAACCTTAGCTGGGACATAGATCTATGATTGGAATACTTAACAGAGCACTTAGCATTGACAGTTCATCAATATCTAACCACTATTTTACTGCGCAGATAAAACAGAGCATCACATCATTCACTCAGATCTCATGTATCTAAGTACTTATCATAAAGAGGTAGATTAAATCTAGCAGATTCAAGCACTAAGCAAATTCACATAGGTCATATCTACATCCTTATACATCATTAGCACAAAGAATAATCATATCTATCTATCTATATCAAATCACTTTAGCAAGTAAAGACATAAACATATCAAGACATTGCACAAAGAAGGACAACACAAAAATTACGTGGTTAACCCCCACCATGGGACTACGTCCACCAACTCTTCTTATTTATTGTCTTTAGTCAATTAGTCACATGAACAGAGACATAAAATCCTACTCCGCATAGGATAGGAGATCTGCATAGCTCGCTAAATCCTCCTTCCCTGAGTAGATCTAAGTACTCAACCTTCCACGACCTCTTACAATGACTTGCACTTAGCTCTAGAAGTCTCACATAGTATGCACAGAGCACTTACAACCTTGATCACATAGATCCAACTTTAGCACTTACCTATTCCTATCACTTCTCTCATTACATCACCTAGTCTTCTATATATACTTTACAAAATAGGCCTAAACATGGGTAAACCCATGGACCGACATCCCATACTCGTTACATAATCCAAAATCCTAAAAAGGACCCAAAAAGGGGCCGAGATCCCGCAATATCTGCTTCATCTTGCGTTCCTCCCTCGACAGGCTGTCGAAGTCCCAAAATAGGTCAAACTTTACCAAAGATCTCTCAAAACTTGGTCAAGGGCCAACATGCCCCCAACACTCACCTGTGACTTGTCCCAAGTCACTCTGATCTGGGTAGTTCTGCTTCGAAAGCCTCGAGCTTGGCTCAAGCTACTTCGACTTATTGTTGTGCCATAGCCTCTTGTGCAACAAACTCTTGGATGACTACCTCATTCACAGAAACCTCTAAGCGTTGTTAAGCTACAATAACAACCTGCTCCAGTTCTTCTCCTTGGCCTTCTACCTCTATGAACAATTGGTAGGCCTTATCTTGTATAGGTTGGAGTCTTTGAGTTACTTCTATAACTCTACTCTGGACAGTGTGGATCTTCTTTTGGGTGGTGCGTTTCTCTTGGGAGCGCTTCATTCTTTCCATAGATGACAGAGGCTTCAACTGTGCATGTATTATTTCGGCTTAATACTTCGCCGCTTAGAGATGCGACTCTAGTGACTTTAGTTCTGGATTCTCTGTGATTTGCTCATAGGTCTGGGCACTATGATCAGTAATTTACTTACATTCCATAGTAAGAGATTTAATTCTCTCAACTGTTCTTTGAGAAGTTGTTGCTCTTTGGTCCCTTACATACTGTAGGGTCTCAGGCACTGTGTGAAGCTCTAAGTCTACTATGTGTTGTTGTAACTGCTGGATAGATTCTACAAGATGTTCCACTTGCTGCATTACTCGATCTTCTACATTTATTTTGATGACTGTCATAGAGCGAAGTGGTCTGCTGACCGCTTCTTTTACTTCAAGTTTCTCTATGAGCAACTGTTCTTTTCCTTGTTGCATCTGTTTTTTTTCTTCATCGAACTTCACT
Organism: Picea engelmannii; assembly: GCA_009831015.1. NCBI lineage: Eukaryota > Viridiplantae > Streptophyta > Pinopsida > Pinales > Pinaceae > Picea > Picea engelmannii. The sequence goes on along the minus strand of ML780524.1, from coordinate 846,587 downwards.
TGGAGATCATTTTTTTCCTGTTTTGTAGCTCGACGTTGTTCGAAAAGTACTCCTTGAACTTGTGTCAAATCCTGGGTGGCTTGTTTGTTTTCTTCCTGTGCTCGTCAGAGGTGAGCTTTGACTATATCAGCTAGTCAGTGGAGTTGGGCTAGTGCATTTCCCAACTCTGGTTCTCCTGGCGTAGTGGAGACTATGTGATTGGACTGAAGGGCCTGAAGTACCCCTTGGAGTTTGAATTCGATCCTATTGTACATTTCTTCCTGCTTGGTCATTTGTTTCTCTATTATTTCTAGCGAGGCGTCGTTTAGGGCTACGATGATGAAATCAAAATCGTCGGAGGTGAGGATGGTCTACATCTTGGTCATAGTAGCTTTTGACTTTTCCTGGGAAGAAGGTTTCAAGGGGGAAACCTTTCTCTTCTTCAAGGGATCCTCCTCGTCTCTGGGCGATGTTACTTCATTGGGCCTCTATTTAGCTTCGACTTCATCACCACCCCCTCGGTCAGGTGACATGGAAGCAGTCTTTCCAGAGGTGTTTCTTAAGTTTTGGACCTCCTCAGTCTTCTTTTGTCTGTTGGTTCTAGGTGTCTTCTGTTCTTTATGGTTGTCCTCTAAGCTATCATTATCATATATCTCTATGAGGTTGGCAGGGATAAGGAGGTCAGGGGACCATTCCTTAGTGATTTCCTCCAAGTCTTCTTCTGTAATCTTATAGTATGTCTGGAGTTTCTCTTTATGTTCATCTGCCCGTGCTGTAACATAAGTGAAGTGTCAATCTGCGCTGAAATTCATCAGTGGTTGAAACCTTTGGAATTTGTTTGGAGTCATGCAAGGCTCAGCTTCGATGTCTTGCTTCAGCTAAAGGTAGTATGTATGAAACACAACATTCGACTGCCATTGTTTTTTCATATCCATTGAATACCACAGGGTAGCGAACTTCGTAGCAAGCAGTTCAAACGGCTCTATGTCTAGGAAGGTTTCTCCTTATGGAATCTCCCATGCAATGAATGCAATGAGGACCACAAGCCAGATGAAATGGAATCTGTAACCCTGTCCTGGGCTTCTCGAAAATCAATTTCCAACTGGTTAACTAGGTACTTCACCCAGTTCATCTGTAGGCCTTACATGCACTTCCCTGCAAGGTCAACAACAAATCTGGTGACCTACGTAGGTCGGTTCTTTCTTACTAAATTCCTATATATTAGTTGACATGCGAGGTGCACTACGCCACTCTGAATGGAAGATACCTTGTAGCCTCTTGTTCCCTTCTCAACATCGCCATAGGTGTCCTTTATCTTCTGTGCAAGTGCGTGATCTACAACTTTTCCTGGATAAAAGTCATATGGGTCAGGTCCTTACATACTCAGGCCTATGATCATGTGGATCAGTGTTGGGTCAACTGTAATGCGGCGATCGAGCCATAAGTATCCTCCAAGGTAACACGATAGTAGCATCTTGGCACAGGCATTGACTTCCTGGTGTCTTCCGAAGTGTGGGATTTTCATGACATTCAATAGGGTGGACTGTGTGAGGTTCATTGTCCAGGACTGGGGGATGATCTTTGAATTATTTCCTTTAGTTCTAGTCAGGTACTTGCATGGGGAGAGCATGCCATAGATCTTGTGATATCCAAGGTTGAAGTCGCTAAACTTTAGTGCTGCGATCTTGTCCTGGTGTGTTCGAAATGCGCATATCCCCTTCGGGAGGTATGCAGTAATTGTGGCATACTCAAAATCGCATGGTACACTATTGCAGTTCACCGCACCAGCCAGAGGCGGGATGGAATCAGGTAGTATGGCTGGAATCAATTTTGCATTCGCGAGGTCGTCTTTATGATTAGTTCTCTTTTATGCTAATGGTCAGGATGGTCTTGCTCCGCGAGCAATCGAAGGATAATCTTGCACCATTCTCGTCGATGAATCTTGTACACCAACAGACATCGACATGACTCTTTCAGTCACAAGGTCGATCAGAACTTCTTCAACAACTTTCTCTGCAGTGTTGAACTCGGTTGACATACGTGCTCGGGATTGAAAATCTCGATTTCGGTGAGTAACTCAGACACGATAATACGATAGAGAAAAATAGCGCAATGAGCATTGTGTAAAATAAACAAGTCTATGGGCTTAGATTCACGGTTAGCAAAAGTGTTCTCAGGGCATGGTGCGACTGGATAAATAGATAACTTGGCAACAAATCTCTTATAATGGGTGACAATGGGAAAGAAGCCTTCATTAACTATGTTTTGTCCATTACAGCGTTGTCCAATGAGCTAGTGGCGAACCATAATTTCCTTCCGACCCGTTCAAAGGGTTGGTCAAATGGTTATATTATTCCAGATGGCTATATTGCTTCGCCATGGAAAAGTTCCATGTGACGTTATTCTGTTATCCCGACGAAGTTCCAATTTTGCAAATTTTCCATCTGCGAGGTTCCTTCTAGAACCTTCTGTAACTTGTCGATCTTAACTCTCTTCTTACTTAGATTTCTATCCTTCTTTCTATTGAGCTTTGTCTCGGTATGCCTTTTTCCATTATGATTCTTATCTTTTTGTGGTGTAGTTACTTTGCATTGTTTAGATTCTTTCCTAAGATTCTAGGGTGATGCTTGTTCTTTATCTGGAATAGGTACTTCAATCTTCTATGAGTGTTCTAGTGTTCTTGCAACTTCAACATCTAAGTCTCTGGTGTTAAATAGTTTTGATTTGTTCTTCTGTTCTTTAATCAAGTGTGTGATCCTTCTAGTCATAAAATCTTTTAACTCTTGCTTCTTCTGCTCTAAAATTTCTTCTTCTTCTTTCCTTTTGGCCTGATCTTTTTCAATCCAAGGTTTTCCTAGTAACATGGTAAATGGGGCGTTGTTCTCAATAAATTTAACAATCTCAAAATCTTCCTCTGTCGAAGTTCCGTTGGCATTCATATATCCTGGTGAGCTTTCCACATAGGTTTATCAATTTTCCTCTAAATATCCCTATTCCTCCCAATGAAGGAGTCATAGCAGGCTTCCCTAAAATTTCCCAAGTTCTTTCTGTCATGATACTCACCTGTGTTTCCTCATCTAGAACACAGTCAATGTCAAGGTCTCCTATTATTGCTTCAAGGCATTCTTTTTCTTTGAATATCTCTGATAAGATGACATGCCAGTGGTCATTCAGGGTTTCTCTTATCTGTAGCAATACTTTCTCTGATTCTTTCTAGGGTTCTACCATTTCTGGATCTGCCGTAGGGTTTTCTCATCTCATGTTCATTCCTTCAAGCTTGGAAATCATTCTAGGGAAATCCAATACTTTGTGGTCCATAGCTTTGCAATAGATACAACTAGGTCTTCTCCCAAGGCATTCCTTAGCAAGATGTCTTGGTTTTCTGCAACTGTAACAAATGGTTAATCCTCTCTTTTGTTTAAATGATCCCCATCTCTTTCTGTACTGCATGCTAGGATCATAGTAGCTAACCTGTAAATAGTTCTTTCTTGGATCCTCCATCCACTTGTTAGTCCAAACATTCTTTCTATACATAGGTATAACATATATTTCACTATTCTTATCATATCTATGTATATCAAACCTTATTTCATCTATTAGTGCCCTAGTTTTCAAGCTAGGACAAAATCTATCAACCATACCTAGATCCATACTTTTGAAACAAAAATTTCTACTTATCTTACTTCTACAAAGCACAAAACCTTCAGATATAGAACTTTTCACTATTCTCACCTTTATCAGAGCACAGAGCTTGTAGATCTTACCTTTTTAAGAAAAACTTCTCACTTTTACCTTTCTCAAAGCACAAAGTGTCCATATCTTACCTCTTTTCTTCAGATCTGACCTCTTTTCTTCAGCACAGAGTCTTTATAAATCAAGTAGAATACTATGCACATAGATTCCACAGTTTCAGTTCGGGTCTTTGCACAAAGCTTCTTCTTCCTTAGTTCCCTTCAATCACAGTTTCAGGTCCTGGCAACAGAACCATTTGTTGGCACAAGGGCAGACCTAGGGTTCAATGCTACAACAACGCACCAACAAAACCCTAACTACCAGCCCTTTCGGCAACACCTACGAAGCAGATGAAGTCTCACCCAAGGTAGAGGCAGGGTGGTTGCAGGACTCGAGTGTTTGCAACCTTAGCTGGGACACAAATCTGTGATTGTAATACTTAACAAAGCACTTAGCACCGACAAATCATCAATATTTATCCACTATTTTACTGCGCAGATAAAACAGAGCATCGCATCATTCACTCAGATCTGATGTATCTAAGAACTTATTATAAAGAGATAGATTAAATATAGCAGATTCAAGCACTAAGCACTAAGCACATTCACATAGGTCAGATCTACATCCATATACATCATTAGCACAAAGCATAAGAAAATCTATCTATCTATATCAAAGCACTTTAGCAAGTAAAGAAATAAAAATATCAAGACATCGCAGAAAGCAGGACATCACGACAATTACGTGGTTCACCCCCACTCTAGGGATACATCCACCAACTCTTTTTCTTTATGGTCTTCAGTCAATTAGTCACATGCACAGAGCCATAAAATCCTACTCCGCATAGGACGGGAGATCTGCACAGCTCGCTAGATCCTCCTTGCTCAAGTATATCTAAGTACTCATCCTTCCACAGCCTCTTACAATGACTTGCACTTAGCTCTGGAAGTCTCACACAGTATGCACAGAGCACTTACAACCTTGATCACACACATCCAACGTTAGCACTTAGCTATTCCTATCACTTTTCTCATTACATCGCCTAGTCTTCTATATATACTTTACAAAATAAGCCTAAACATGGGTAAACCCATGCGTCAACATCCCATACCCGTTACATAATCCCAAATCCTAAAAAGGACCCAAAAAGGGGCCAAGATCCCGTGATATCTACTTCATCTTGTGTGCCTCCTTCGATAGGCTGTCGAAGTCCCAAAATAGGTCAAAATTGACCAAGATCTCTCAAAACTTGGTCAAGGGCCAACAATACCATAGCGCCCTTAAGCCATGATGTTTTCCTAACAAAATCCTTCAATGAATTTAAGTGTGTCTCCTACATCAACAAAGACCACATAGGTCCACATATCCCCATCTCCTCAACTTGGTGTATGTGTAGTGTTCTTGTGCATTGAAAAAGGCCAGAGGAATATACTTTTGCAATTCACACATTAGTCGAGGAATTTCTCTTTCCCAATACCTTATTTCTTCTTTATGGATTTCCTTATATGACAACCACATACACATGATGCAAGGAAATAATAATATTCAAAACAATAATCATTATATGTACAATGAAAGTATATCACATGTATTATAGTTTTGTAGCTAACCTTTCAATTATAAATTGTGACTTACCGCATATACTTGTCAAGATCATTATAAATTATTTTATGTTATTATCAAAGATGTATGATAGAGGTAGAACATATTGAAACAAATAAGGAATCAATATTTTTTTCCAAAATTCAAAACAATTCCCAATTTCTAGAAATAAATGAATAACAATACGAGAATTCACCAAAATACCTTAATAAAAGTATGTCAATCATGACTTTTTACCCCACCCAATTCACCATTCTTGATTAAGATATTGTTTATGTTTGAAGCAAAACGAGTAGTAAATTTTATTTTTTTGAATGATGTCTTTTATAACATTGCTTTCTTGCTGTGTAAATAACCATGGAATATTGTTTGGTGGTTCATCACTAGAATAATGAATCAAATTTCACATTATATGATTGGATTCCTATATGTCACTACAAACTTTTATGATTTTATATTTGTTACTCCTTCAATCTAATATTCCACATAATTTTGTTATAACATTATTCCAAATATGCATTGTACCAAACAAATGAGCTACTTGTAGGTGCTCATTGTAAGGAGATCTATTAAATTGCATGGAGTATCTTTTTGTTCTTCATTGAAGCTCATTAATGCATTGACAACCTAAATTTATGAAACATAAAGGAAAAACAAATAAATATTAGATATAGTAAAAAGAATTGAATACAAATATAGGTTGTATAATGTTACATATGATACGGAAACCAATTACTTACCTTGATGATTCTTATTATATTCCAATTTCCATAGTTAAGGTTTCATTTTTCGTGGTTTTTTACAAGTCTCTTCCTTCTCATTAAAAAGTTATTTCTTGGTAATTTGATACCAATGGTTCTTAGGGAGGAAGTGCATGTCCTCATCAAACAACTTATTTCCTAAACTTATTGAATATCAAGATATCATTCTGGTATCTCATACTAGACATGCAAATTTACCCTTTGTTTGAATACCTACATGATGTGAAATTATGTTAATATTAGCATATGAAGCAATTATTAAAAAAATACATGAGTAATTGATAACAAATTATATTGTTACAGTGCAGTACTTTACTTACCACAAAAATGTGTTAGCCCAAGGGCATCATGAATTGCTTGTTAGAATGTGTTTTAATGTTGTCTAGTGACTTGATGTAATTTTGTACTTAGTGTCATAATGTTGATCATTATAACATCATTTGTGGATCAATTATACATGTAACAAGGCCTCACTATACTTTTGTAATATTGCACATGGAGATGTTTTTGGGAGTTATTTGGTGGCAACATGTTTCTCAGGTAATGGTGACCTACACCTCCTCCCTTTTATTTGTTTAGATCTACTTTTATTTGTTTCATTCTTTCCGTAGGAGTTTAGATAGGATAGATATTGTAATATGTTTCTACATATTTTTCTTGGTATCTCATGGTATTAAATCCATGCATATAACTCCTTGGATGAAGTTTCTTGGTCTTTCATGGTATCAAAGCCATTTAACAATAGTGATTTGTGTTTCTTTTTTTGGCATCAATTTACAAGTAGATCTAGTTTATTTTTTAGATCTGCTCATCTAAATTTTTAGTTATAATATTTTAAGCCCAATTTTTTTATAGATATGCAAATTTAGATCTAAATCTCATGCTTGATTTCTGCAAATTCTAAGCTATTTGTTTTTCTAGATCTGACATTACCATTGAATTTGGAGCATGCTAAATAATCAAGATTAGTGTTCATGTTGCTAAATTTGGTCTCAGTATGGGCCACATCTAAGAATGAACATTTGTGGGTGCTCTTCAGATATGTACAAATTGGTGTATTTTGGGGCTGATATGATTGTACAGATGTGTCTAGAATAATCTAATTAGCCAAGATTCATGATTCATTTACCACAATTGGCCTACATTTTCCCAAGATAGTAAGGATTTATTCTAGTAGTCATGGGTCCTCTAGTCACTATAATATGTTTATAAATTAGTTATTCAATAGGATATCAAATATCATGGATTTGATCAATTGGTTATAATAATATGCTATGTATTTGGTTTTTATGAGGTCTTGGATTCAAAACCCATTCCCTCTCAATTGTAATTAACATTTTGTTGAATAGATTTATCATTTGGAGGACTCACCACATGATTTCCATGTGGACTCATCTACCCAATCATCATGTGACACATCAATATATGCATCCAAACATAACTTTCCAACTCGTCTACCATGTTTTATTTCATACACTACCATGTGTCATTTTCAATACATGCCACATCAACATTTTGTACATGGCACGTCAACATTTCGTACATGCCACATAATCATTTTGTATATGCCATGAAAAATTCTATAGATTTCCATGTTATTATATATTGGGTTCCATTCATATCAATTGAAGGCTACCATGTGGCACTTCCGACTTAGCTTGTGGGGATTAACAACAAAATTTTGAAGTTGATTTTTAAATTGCCATAACTTTGTCATACGGAATTATATTTCAGTGTGCGTTTTTGCAAAATGTGTATTTTCTAGTTATCTACACAGTGACATATTTGGATCTGGTGAGTACATTTTATTCTAGTTATTTTCATTTGTTTACAAAAACTTAAGGCTAGATCTCATTTTTAGAACATAAAATGGTCATAACTTGCTGATATAGACACCATTTTGAGTGTTATTTTTTCGAAATGCATAAAATTCCATACCATATGAAATAGTGATATTAGTTTCTATTTATTTTTCCATATGATTATTTAGGATGGTAATGGACACATATTTCTCCTTTGTTTGACCATGATAACGACCTATTTCAGATAGTTTCTTGATGGTATAAATTTGGTGCTTTTCTTAGCACAATGCATTTGTGATTATGAGACCATTTTATATTAAATGTGGTGCATATTTGAGCATTTGTTGAACTTGATGATCATTTTCGTATTATGTTCAAGTTATTTATTGAATCACTCCAATTGGCCATTGACACTTTTAGCTTGTTGGATCACATTCAACTTAATCTTTTGTTATCACTCATGTCTTCTTGGAGAGATTGTTATTTGACACATTGTGGACTTGCCATGATGATTCTTTTATTTTCTCTTGGAGGTTCTTTCTTACAGTTAGATCTATGTTTTCTTCACCTTTTCCTCAATGGTGTGTGTGAAGAGTTTGGAAGAAGGTTGGTTATGAATATTACTACTCTATCTTGATTTTCTTGGTACTTTTTCATGAGTATATTGATGTTGTCATTACTGTTCATTATGAATTGACTCTTAATAGTCATATGTGTCTTCTCCTTGCACCTTATTGAGGATCTGGTTGTAGATTATGGATGGTTTCGTACATTGTTTCACTCAATAACTTGTTTGATGCTATATTTGCTACTTATCCAAGATGTTTGAAGTTGTCATTAAGGGGGAATGCAATGCAATTCCATATTCTTCCAAATGTGTTCATTACATCCCATGAAAAATTATTGTCTAGTGGCCACATTTATCGTTGTATAGCCTATCACTATGATGACTATGAGAACATCATTCTGAAGCATTTGTACACTTAATGAGACATCATTAGAATTGTGATATATCAAATATTTCTCATTATTGGCCTATTGTTATTATGTAAGACAACTCCTTCCTTGGTTTAGGTTTTCATTCCTCTAGTCAACATTATGGGTGTATGTTAGGATGTGCTTTAATGTTATCTAGTGGCTTGATGTAATTTTGTACTGAGTGTCATAATGGTGATCATTATAACATCATTTGTGGGACACTTATACATGTAACATGGCCTCACTAGACTTTTGCAATATTGCCCATCTGTGCATTCACATGTTTTTGGGAGTTATTTGGTGGTGACATGTTTCTCAGGTAATGGCGGTCTACACTTGTAGGTCATTCTTATTCACTACTTGTCCATTATCTATTGATAATATTATATTCAACCTTTATGGATTGGTTTATCTTCACCCTTGATTGTTCCTTATGATCAATAGTCTAGGTTTCTCTTGGTTACTATAAATTGAGGGATTTGGTCGTGAATCAATAAAGGGTGGAGGGTGGTGTAATACCCCTAATCCGATCCCCAATTGCAAATGAAAATGTAAATTTACATATAGGCTGGTGAGCTATTGGAACCAAAATTTGGTTCAATTTTGCATTCACTTGAGTAGTGTGTGAGGATTGTTGACAAAGGAAAGAGCGCAAACATTCCACAGTGTTGTGTGCACCTGAGTAAGTGTGTGTGGATTATGTATCAAGGGAAGGGAGCACACATTCCATAGTTTTGTGTGCACTTGAGTAAGTGTGCAAGGATTACCTTGAAGTGTGCAACGAACTAAGTTGTGTGTGTGTGTGTGTGAGTGAGTGAGTGAGAGAGAGAGAGAGGCCAAAGATCTTGTGTGGCCATTGGAATGGTGAGTCAGGATGCAAAAGGGTCAGTGTGTCTATCCTTGTAAAATGTAATCACACTCAAATTATTAATAAAATCACATCGTTGTGTGCAGACCAATCAGACGAAAAGAGACAAGGGGATAAAGTCCACTGAAAATGGAAAAGGGTGGGGGGGGGGGGGCTTAAGTCCAAGGGCTTATTTTATTAATATTTCTGAAAAGTATAATTTATGGCTATTTATTTATCCTAAGTTCTCGAGAGAGGGGAACGAGTCACCAAGTGGCTAAAGCTAATTTTGAAGGTGACAAGTGTCAAACTATGAACATGCAAATATATTGTTGAGTCTTAGTGTATTTTTGGGGGATTCACTCATATTCTCTCCAATTGAGAGTTTTGTTGTTGAAGAAGCATATTTTCAGACCCGTGAGCATTCTCTCCAAGTGAGATATTTGTTGGTAATTGTTCCCTAGTTTGTTGGGCATTAGTTACAGGGATATGAGACTTCATGTATGTCCTATTGTTGAAGCCCTGGAAGGGAAGTGGGGTAGTTGAGGGATTGTTGAGCAGAGAAGGTGCACACTTCCTGTGGTGGGACATGCATGTGGATAATGAGAGATTGTAGGCTAGTTGCAGTAGTTGGGCACCTTGGGCTGAGAAATTTTGTTGATTATCAGACCTTAGCTTGGAATTAGGAATACATTTTCACTGGTGGAGTTTAAGCCCTAGCTCGAGGGTGACCTATTGCTCAAACTTTTATAAGAAACAATGTCTATGGTTGGGAGGAACATCTCAACTCTGTGCGCAGTTGGTGACTCTTTATAAAAGACAAGTGTTGTTTTTGTGCTTGTCTAATTTACTATGTGCTTATTTACCTATGCCTGATATGGGTTTATTTCCTATATGATGTTGCATATGATTGATTGTTGTTATTCTTTGCAATGTTATTTGCACATGTAAAGCATGATGTTTTTATTTAGTATTTGTTGTCACACATGCATAGTATGACCATTATTAAGTATTCTAGTTAGTTAAAATTTTAATTATGGTCACGAGTTTCCGAGGCAAGGCTAGAATTGTCACGTGTGCATGGAAATAAAGAGGCTGGAATCGTTGTGTGCACAGGGAAGTAGTCCTCTCACACAAGGAGAACATAATCACACAGCTCTAGAATAGTTGTGCGTGTAGTAGTAGTCATGTGTTTAGAGCGGTTACACGCGTAGTGGTACTTGTGTGCTCATAATGATGTGCACACATTTGTATTATGTGTTAATTATGTTGTTATAACTAGTGTCTGAAGAGGAAAATTTGTGTGGCACGATCCATCTTGGGATCGTGCGTGTAACCTCACGTGTTTCTATGCAGATTAACATTATAGTGTAGAATATGCACATTATATTTTTGGAGTGGCATTACTCAACAATAAGCCGAGGATGTTACAGATTGGTATCAGAGATTTATTTAGTGAGTTTGTAGTAGTGAATATGTTACAATGTGGTAATGAGACTCGACTAAGAGGTTGGGTACGCTACAAAATGGTATTAGAGCTCCAGTTTCAAAATTGAGCCTGCATGGGCCAAGTATCTACTTAAAGAAAAATTAGGACTGGTAAATGGATGAATTTAGAATTACATTGTGACCATGGTGCACATAAAATAAGAATCTACAAATGTGCGCACTAAACTTTGGCATTGCACGATGTAGAATTGGTAGCGCACAAGAAATAAGAGAATACAAGTGTGTGCACTAAACTTTGAAGTTGTGGGGTGTGATGCTAGAAATGCACAGAAAACAATGGTGTGCGGGTGTGCGCACTAAAATTTGGGGTTGCGCGGAGAAAAACTTGTGGTGCATGCGTAATATTGGTACGTGGTGTATATGTTATATATGGACATCACGCGTTGGTACATGTTGAATACTAGTGTGTGTATGGGATTTAGAAAGAAGAAAGAAAGAAAAAAAGGGGTATTTGGGTGAATTCCAAATGACCGTAATTTACTGTGCAGGACTCATGCGCAAGGGAGCAGTCGATGGAAAGTTTTGGATAGAGGACTCAAATTATTCACCCATAAATTTTTAATTGGGATGTTAAAATCATCCAAGAAATCATAAGAAAGGTTTCTGACAAAATGGTGCAGAGTTTTCATGAAGTTGTCACATGAATTCGTCTAAAAAATCCTATCGCCTATAGATTTTGCATAATTAATAGTGATTAGAGCAGGACAAACTAAACACAGAGAGTCAAAACAATGGAAGATGCACAAATAACGTACAACCATGATGATGAATTTGGGGTTTGTATATTGGTATGGGTAATGATAGTACAAAATTTAAGGATGAGAGCATAAACTTGGTAGAACCCATAAAGGGACTGCAAAAAGATGTCCAAAGATATAAAGTTGATAATGAGAGACTTATGAAAGCCAAGGAGTAGCAAGATGGCTTCGAAATCAACTTGATGCAAAGCTTGGATAGAATTGAAAAGAAAATGGATAAGTAGACAGAGTGAAGCAAGTCAAGGAGTCATAGGTGTCATGGTAAAAGAAGAGAAACAAGAAGTGTTGATAGGAATCATCACCAGTCACCAGATAATTCATTTAGGAAAGTATGCAGTAGCTCAAGTCCATCTCCTATTAGAAAGCATAAGAGAAGGAATGGGGTGGACAGGATACAGGGAGAAATGAATAAGATCAAGCCTCATACCTTTGATGGTGAGCACAAGAAGGATGAATATGTGGAGACCTGGTTGTTGGGCATGAGGAAGTACTTCCAGTTGCATAATTACTCTACACAAGAAAAAGGGATAATTTTCATCTATTAGCTAAATGGAAAAGAATCAATGTGATGGGATTATTTTTTTCAAGTGCAACACATTGATGAGAAGAAGGTTTATTGGAGGGAGTTTAAAAGGTATTTTCTAAAGAAATACTTAACCAAGCGATACTATAATAAGAAAATGAAGGAGTTCTTTGAACTCAAGATTGGCAGTATGATAATAGATGAGTATGAAAGAATATTCTTAGAGTTGATCAAATATGTTTCATTCATTAAGGAGGATCAAGTTAAAATTAAGAGTTACCTGAGTGGGATGTCATCATTTATCAGTCACAAGATACAAAATGATGATGCTAAGACATTGGAGGAAACCATAAGGTGAGATAAATTTATCTATGATTAGAAAAGGGGAAGACCGTCTTTCCAAAAGGCTTGGGAAGACAAGAAGAAAAGAAAGATGGAATAGAGGAAGAAGGGGACTAAGCCACCATTTTTCAGAAATACTTCTCAAGGAAAACCAACTCCCAAGGAACCTAGAATGATTGAGACAATGGGGAAAATACCAAGGCAACCACCTATTCAATGTTGGGGTTGTGGGGGATTCCACATGTATAAGGATTTCCCTCATAGAGGTAAAAAAGTGAGGATTGTTCACAATGTGAAACAAGATGCAACAGTTGAATACATGGACATAAATGTACCAAGGATCTACGCAACCCCGAATAACAAACAAGTTGAGTTTCAGTCGCATATGATTGAAGTGGAAGGTAATATTAATGACCAACCAATTTCTATTTTAATTGATTCATGAGATATTCATAGTTATCTAGATCCTAAGATGGTGGAAAGATTCCAATTGCCAAGAAGCAAGCTTGGAAAACCTTTGTTGGTGCAGTTAGCTACACGGGAAAAAAAGAAAATTAATGAGATGGTTAAGGCATGTCCAATGGATATGAATGGGTTGAGCACAAAAGTTGATTTGAATATCATACCTTTGGGATCTTATGATTGCCTCATTGGTATGGATTGGTTGGACCAACATCATGTTGTTCTAGACTGTTACAATAAGGAATTTTCTTTTTTTGTTACAATAAGTTCAAGGCATTCCAAGAGATGTAACTATCAGAGAAGTTTCAGCCTTGGAATTGAAGAAAAATCATAGGAAAGGATGTCAAGTATTTGCAATGCACATGGAGGAGGAACCTAAGGATAAAGTTCCAAATGTTAAAGAATATGTAATACTAAAAGAAATTGAAGATGTCTTTAAAGAAATACCAAGGTTGCCACCAAAAATAGATATTGATTTCTCTATAAATCTGATACCTGGAGTAGCCCCCATATCCAAGACTCCTTATAGGATGAGTACACCAGAGTTGAAGGAATTACAAATGCAACTTTAAGAGCTTATGAAGAAGGGGTATATATGCCCAAGTGTGTCACCTTGGGGTGCCCTAGTATTGTTTTTGAAGAAGAAGGATGCTGCGTTGAGGCTTTGTATTGACTTCAGACAATCGAACAAAGTAACAATAAAGAACAAGTATCATTTTCCAAGGATAGATGACCTCTTTGACCAGCTGAGGGGTGCGGAAATATTTTCAAAGATTGATCTCAGATATGGATATCATCAAGTGAGAATTAAAGAATAAGAGATTAGCAACATTTCCTTCAGAAAGAGGTATGGCCATTATGGGTTCACTGTGGTGCCATTTAGATTGTCAAATGCACTATTTGTATTTATGTGTTTAATGAATTGAGTTTTCATAAATTACTTCGATAAGTTTGTCATTGTATTCTTGGATGATATCCTTATTTACTCCAAATCTGAAGAAGAGCATGAGCAACACTTAAGGATGGTGCTACAAATATTGAGGGAGCATCAACTTTATGCAATATTGAGCAAGTGCTCATTTTACCAAAGGCAGATCCAATTTGGGTCATATCATTTCAAAGGAAGGGACAGTTGTGGACCCGGAGAAGATAAAATCCATTGAATGATGGTCAACACCAAGAAATGTCGCAGAGGTGAGGTCCTTTATGGGACTTGCAGGTTACTACAAAAGATTCATTGAGGGCTTCTCAAGGATTGTGCACCCAATCACATCCTTGCAAAATAAAGGTGTGCGATTTGAATGGACTCTGGATTGTGTAAGGAGTTTTTAGCACTTAAAGAGTTTGTTGACAAGTGCGCCAATTTTGGGAATTATTGATCCTAATGAAGACTTTGTTATGTGCATAGGTGCATGGAAGGAAGGGCTTGGGGGAGTCCTTAGTCAGAATGGGCATGTGATATGTTACGAATCCATAAAGCTAAAAGAGCATGAAAGGATCTATGCTACTCATGACTTAGAATTGGCAGCCATAGTATATTCCTTGAAGATGTGGAGACACTATCTCATGGGTAAAAGATTTGATCTGAGAATAGACCATAGTGCTCTGAAATATTTGTTTGGACAACCAAGTTTAAATGCTATACAAAGCACATGGTTGGAATTCCTTAGTGAGTATGACTTTGATATCAAGAATATCAAAGGAAAAGAGAACACAGTGGTTGATGCACTCAGCAGGAGGGTGCATGAGATGCATGCTAAACCATTAGAATCTACAAATCATATTTTAGTGACATAATTTTATAGGTTGCCAAATCAGATTAACGCTATGTGGACATAAAGGAAAATTTACAACAAGGTAAATTGCAACAAAAATTAGAAGGTTATGAGAAAAAAGAGGATGGAATACTCATGTATAGGCACATTGTTTGTGTGCCAAATGTTCAAGAGTTGAAAAATATGTTATTGTTAGAGATGCATAAAGTTCCTTATGTTGGGCACCTAGGCTACCAGAAGGAAATTACAACGGTCAAAAAGCAATATTATTGGCTAGGCATGAAAAAGAAGGTTGTTGATTTTATTGCTAGATTCCTTGAATGTCAAAAGTTCAAGGCTGAGCACATACACCCATCTAGTTTGATAAAACCTTTTCCCATTATTGAGTGGAAATGGGAAGTTGTAACGATGGATTTCATTACTAAGCTGCCTAGGATTGCTAAGCAACATGATTCTATTATAGAAGTGGTGGAAAAGCTTACTAAAGTTGTCCATTTTATTCCAATGAAGTCAACTCAGAAAGAAACCAACATTGTTGATATATACAGGACAAAAATTGCTAGGATGCATAGTGTACCTAGGACAATTGTGTCTGACAGAGATCCAAAGTTCACATCGAATTTTTGGAGGATTTGGGAAAAATATAAACTTTAGTGCAACATATCACCTTGATTCAGATGGACAAACAAAGAGGGTAAATAAGGTGATTGAAGATATTCTCAAGATGTATGTGATGAATAAACCATCAAAATGGGAAGACTACCTACACTTGGTAGAGTTTTCTTACAATAATAGGTATCAAGCATCTTTAAATATGATCCCATTTGAGGCACTTTATGGTAGAAAGTGCAACACACCAGTGAGCTGGGATAACCCAGTAGATAGAGTCATAGTTGGGCCAGATCTACTCTGGGAAATGGAAGAGAAGATGGTGAAGATAAGGCAGAATTTAAAGGCTTCCTGAGATAGGAAGAAAATCTGCACAAATAAAGGTAGAATCGACAGAGAGTTTAAAGTGGGTGACCATGAGTTCTTGAAATTAAAAGCAAGTCGCAATTACCTGGAGTTGGGGAATTTTTATAAGATGGAAGCACACTATTGTGGGCCATTTGAAATCCTACAGAGGATTGGTACTCTCGCATATATGCTTGCATTGCCTGCATACTTGTGTATTCATAATGTTTTCCATGTATGATTTCTTAAAAAGTATGTACATGATGCTAATCATGTCATTGATTGGAATGTGATTCAAGTGGAGCCAGAAGGTGATGTTCAAGTGTGACCGGTTTTCATATTGGACCAGAAAATCATACAACTTAGGAATCGAGCCATGGGGCTAGTAAAGGTCTAATGGACCTGGTATGGTACTCATGATGAAACTTGGGAGCATGAGGAGGCTATGTGGGCATAGTACCCACATATTTTTGAATACTTGTTGGAAAAGGGGCAGACCCAGGGTTCAACGCTAACATCGCACCAACAAAACCCTAACTATCGACCCTTTCGGCAACACCTGCGAAGTAGATGAAGTCTCACCCGAGGTAGAGGTAGGGGTGGTTGCAGGACTCGGGTGTCTGCAACCTTAGTTGGGACATGGATCTGTGATTACAATACTTAATAGATCACTTAGCACCGTCAGTTCGTTATTATTTAACCAATATCTACTTCATAGATAAAACAAAGCATTGCATCCTTCACCCAGATCTAATGTATCTAAGCATTTAGCATCAATAAATGGATCAGATCTAGTAGATTCAAGCACTAAGCACATTCACCTATATCATATCTAACATCCAGATTCATCATAAGCACAAAGCATAAACAAATCTATCTATCTATCTATATCAAGCACCTAGCAAATGACACATAAATGCACCAACACATTGCACAAAGCATAATAACACATTATTTACATGGTTCACCCCCGCCCTGGGGCTACGTCCACCAACTCTTCTTCTTTATTAGCTTCAATCAGTCATTTACATGCATAGAGCCACACAAACCCTACTCCACATAGGACAAGAGATCTGTGCGCACCTTGCCAGATCCTCCTTCCCCGAGCTAGGTATAGCACAAAGCCTTTCACAGTCTGTTACAACCACTTGCACTTAGCTCTACAATTTTCTCACAATATGCATAGAGCATATACAAACCAAACTTACACTTAGCTCTTAGGTTATCGGCCTCTTTACTTATATAACCTAGATACTTATTTATACCTTACAAAATAGGCCTAAACATGGGTAAACCCATGGGTCGACATCCCATACCCATTACATATTCCCAAATCCCAAAAGGGACCCAAAAAGGGGCCGAGATCCCGCGATCTTTGCTTCATCTTACGCTATGTCTTTGACAAGCTGTCGAAGTCCCAAAATAGTTCAACTTGAACAAGGATCTCCCAAAATTTGGTCAAGAGCCAACAGGCCCCCAACACTCACCTGTGACTCATCCCAAGTCACTCTGGTCTGACTATATTTGCTTCGAACGCCTCGAGCTTAGCTCGATATTCTTCAAATTTTTGTTGTGATACGACCTCCTATTCAATGAACTCTTGGATGACTACATCGTTGATGGGTCCCTCTAGACGTTGTTCAACTGTAGTGACAACCTGCTCTAGATATGCTCCTTGGCCTTCTACCTTAGTAAACAATTGATAGGCCTTGTCTTGTACAGGTTGGAGTTTCTAAGTTACTTCCATAACTCTGCTTTGGATAGTATGGATCTACTGTTGTGCAGTGCATTTCTATTGGGAGTGCTTCATTATTTCCATAGCTGACAAGGACTTCATTTGTGCCTGTATCTTTTCGGCTTCATACTTCACCTCTTGGATCTACGACTCCAGTGCCTTCAGTTCTGGGTTCTCTGTGAGTTTTTCATAGGTTTGGGCACTGCGATCAATCAGTTTCTTACATTCCAGGGTAAGAGCCTTTAGCCTTTCAACTGTGCTCCGGGCGGTTGCTTCCCTTTGGTCTCTTACATCTTGTGGGGTCTCAGGTACATTGCATAGCTCCAAATCTATTATGCATTGTTGTAGTTGTTGGATGGCTTCTGCGAGCTAGTTTGCCTGCTGTGTAACTTGGTCTTCTGCCTTAATTTCTAAGACTATCACAGAGCGAAGTGCTATGTTGACCAATTATTTTACTTCGAGTTTCTCCACAAGCAATTGTTCCTTTTCTTGTTGTAGCTGTGCTTTTTCTTCATCAAACTTCGCTTGGAGAGAAATATTTTCTTGTTCTGCAACACTACGTTTCTTTACGAGTACTCCTTGTACTTGTGTCAAAGCCTAGGTGGCTTTCTTTGTTTCTTCTTGTGCTCATCGAAGGTGAGCTTCGACTGTATCAACTAGGCGATGGAGTTGAGTTGGCTCATCTCCCAATTCTGGCTCTCTCGGCACAATGAAGACTACGCAGCTAGATTATAGGGCATGTTGTACCCCTCGGAGTTCAGTCTCAATTCGATCATACATCTCCTCTTTCTTTGCGTCTTGTTTCTCTGCTATTTCCAGCTAAGCATATTGTAGGGCTTCTATGAAGAAGTCAAAGTTATCGGAGGTGAGGACGGTCTGCATCTTGGTCATGGTGGCCTTCAATTTCTTCCAGGAGGAAGGTTTCAAAGGTGAACCTTTCCTCTTCTTCAGGGGATCAATCTCATCTCTTTGCTTATGTTCAACTTATTTGTCATCTAACTCTTCGCCATCACCTCCTCGCTCTGGTTATATGGAAGCAATTTTCACGGATGCGTTGTCTAATTCTTGGACTTCTTTAGTCTTCTTTGTCCTACTAGGTCCAAGTGTATCCTGCGTTATTTCTGGGTTTTCGATGTTAGATATCTTATTAGGGTATGCTGGAATAAGGAGGTCCACTGACCAGTCCTTTGTGATCTCCTCCAAGTCCCCTTCCGTCAACTTATAGTAGGATTGAGGATGTTGCTTCTGTTTGTCGACGCGCGCTGTGATGTAAATAAAATGTTGATCTGCGTTGAACTTCATTAAAGGCCTGAACCGATGTAGAGTGTTTGGAGTCATGCGAGGCTCAGACTGTATGGATATCTTTAGCTGATTGGAATAGGTATGAAAAACAACATTGGAATTCCACTGTTTATTCATATTGCTTGAATACCACAGTGTACTGAACTTCGCAGCCAGTGGTTCAAATGGCTCGATGTCTGGGAAAGTCATATCTTCTGGCATATCTCAGGCAATAAAAGCTACCAGTATCAAGAGCTAGCTGAAATTAAATTCATATCCTTGATCTTAAGCTTCTTTGTAGTCGAGTTCCAATTAGTTCGCCAGGTACTTCACCCAGTTCATCTAAAGGCCTTCTGCACACTTCCCTGCGAGGTCGACTAAAAAACTAGTGACTTGGGTAGGTCGGTTCTTCCATACTAACTTCCCTGCAATCAACTGACAGGTAAGGCACACTGCGCCACTCTGGATAGAAGCTACCTTGTAGCCTCGCGTTCCCTTCTCGACATCGACATAAGTTTCCTTGATCTTCTATTCTAGAGCGTGATCCATGCCTTTTTTGGGGTAAAACTCTTGTGGATCAGGTCCTTGCATACTCAACCCCGTGATGTGATTGATCAGCATCGTATCAACTGTTATACGGTGGTTTAGACACAAATAGCCTCCATGGTAACAAGAAAAAAACAACTTGACACATGCATTCACCTCCTGGTGTCGTCTGAAGTGAGGAATCTTCATGACGTTCAGCAAGGTGGACTACGCGAGGTTCATAGTCCACGATTGGGGCAGTATATTTGAATTCTTCCCCTTAGTTCTGGTAAGGTACTTATGTGGGGCGAGCATGCTATATACTTTGTGATCTCTGAGGTTGAAGTCCCTAAACTTCAATGTTGCAATCTTATCTTGGTCTGCTCGAACTACGTGTATCCCCTTCGAGAGGTACATCGTAACCAAGGTGTATTCGAAGTCTCTGGGCACGTTGTCTTTATTTACTTCTTCGATCAGAGGTGGTATATAGGTGGGTAATATGGTCAGAATCAATTTGGCATTTTCTAGATCATATCTGTGCTTGGTTCACTTTTCATATGATGGTCATGATGGTCTGGATCCGCGAGCAGTGGACAAAGAGGTTGCCCGTCCTCTCGTCGATGATTCTTGTACACCTGTAGACATCACCATGACTCTTTCAGTCATGAGGTCGATCATAACTTCTTCAATAGATTTCTCTGCAGCGCTCAACTCGTCCGACATACACACTCAGGGTTAAAAATCTCGGGTTCGAGGAGTAACTTAGACACAGTAATGAAATAGAGAGAAAGAGCGCAATGATCATTGTGAAAAATCAACTTAGTCTACGGGCTCAAACTCTCAGTTGGAAAAAGTGTTCTCTGTGCATGGCGCGATGGAATAAATAGGTAACTCGAAAACGAGTCGCTTGCAACGGGTATGAATCCTTCATTAACTTTGTTCGGTCTGTTATGGCGTGGTCCCAACGGTCGGGTGGAAAGCTTTATGTCCATAAATGTCTTTCTACCCGTTTGGAGTGTTGGTCTAATGGTTATAATGTCCCCAATTGCTATATTGCTTCGCCATGGAAAATTGCCATGTGTCGTTGTTTTGATATCCTGGTGAAGCTCCAATTTTGCAAATTTTCCTTCTGTGAGGTTCCCTCTAGAACTTTTTGCAACTTATTGATCTTAGCTCTCTTCTTACTTATCTTTCTAGCCTTCTTCCCAGTGAGCTTCGTCTCGGTAGGCCTTTTTCCATTCTGATTCTTATCTTCTTTTGGCATAGGTACTTCGCGTTGTTGATATTCTTCCCTAAGATTCGAGGGTGATCCTTCTTGCAAGATACCAGATATAATAAATATGTAGAACAAAAATAAAATGCTAGAAATGGTAGAATAATAGTAATATATCCAGCATAATCTCCATAATAACACATAAATGATATAAGAACAACAACAAAAATAACAATTTGATTCAGAAAGCAATGTTCACAAGCCTCTTTGAGGGGGAAACCTCCAATCGAGCAGTGCTCTATTACAATAGTCTCCAAGATAGGGTTTTCATACCCTCGACCCTTATTTATACTAAATATGTCTATCAATAGAAGCATCTAGAGGAACATCCTTCTACAAGCAGAAGCTTCTATTAGGTCTTCTTACATCCACCTTATTCTATTTTATTGAAAGTTCTTATTAATATTGAGCTTTATTACATCCGAATATATTGATCTACCTATGTGCGGGTTAGGACCCTAACATGTCTGCCCCCTTAAAAAAAACCTTGTCCTCAAGGCTTGAGATGTGGAAACTACTGCAGAATGGTAGTTGGTTCCCAAGTGGCATCTGTTGGAGTCGTATCTTTCTACTGGACTAGCACTTCCTTGATGGTTCTCTGATGCAGGCGATGCTCACACTTGTCCAAAACTACTTCTAGCTGTATCCAAATGGATCCTTCTTTAGCTAACTCGAGAAGGTTGGTTTGAATTTGGCACCTAGTTCCAATCACCTTCTTTAAGCATGAAACATGAAAAACTGGATGTAGCTTCGACTGACTGGGCAGAGCTAACTGATATGCGACTTGTCCCACATGCTTGAGAACTGTATAAGGACCATAAAATTTGGGCGCTAGCTTCTGACAATGCTCGGCCTTGAGGGAAGTTTGCTTGTATGGTTGCAGTCACAGAAACACCTGATCCCCTTCTGCAAATTGACGTTTAGAGCGACCTTGATCTGCTTGTTGCTTCATGCGATTATGTGCCATGACCAAGTTCTCTTTAAGGGTACGAAGAATATCCTCTCGAACTGTAAGTGTTTGGTCAACTGCCTGGACCTTCGAGGTACCCGGTAAGTATGGGAGAACTGAAGGTGGCTTCTATCCATATACCGCTTCAAAAGGAGTCATGCAAGTAGTTGTATGGTAGGAAGTGTTGTACTACCATTCGGCTAGGGGTAGCCATTGAGCCCACTGATGTTGTTTTTCAGAGGAAAAACACCTCATATATGTTTCCAAACACTTGTTGACAACTTCCATTTGACCATCAGTCTGGGGATGATAAGTTGTGTTGAGATGCAATTGGGTGCCCTGTAACTTAAACAGTTCTTGCCAAAAATTGCTTGTGAAAGTTGGGTCATGATCAGAAACAATAGAGTGCGACATGCCATGAAGCTTGAAGACCTAGTTCATGAAAATTTGAGCCACCATGGATGAAGTAAATGGGTGTTGAAGAGCACAAAAATGAGAATACTTGGAAAGGCGATCCACAACCACCATTATGATTGATTTATTCCCTGACTTGGGTAAGTTGGTAATAAAGTCCATAGAGATATCCTTCCAAATAGCAGGTGGAATCGGAAGCAGTTGTAGTGTGCCCAGAGATTTGACTGTTTCTCTCTTGTTGCGTTGACACACCTCACATTTAGCGACAAAAATACGGATGTCCTGTTTCATACCATCCCAGAAAAAAGAACATTTGACCCTGTCATATGTTTTGGTGAACCCTGAGTGCCCCGCTATGGGTGTAGCATGAAGCTCAAAAAGTACCATGGATTTAAGCTTTGATTGTTTACTTAAATACAAATGAACTTTGTATCGAAGCTCATCCTGGAGCCAAGAGTACCCTGGGGGAGCCGGAGCCTTGGTCTACAATTGTTGGATCAAATGCAAAATTTTAGGATCTTGAAGCCATTCCTGGCGCATAGCTTGGAGCCAATCGAGTACAATGAAGGAAAGAGAAAAAAGGGATCCTTCTTCTTCATATTTTCAGGATAGTGCATCTGCCACTACATTGTCTTTGCCCTTCTTGTAATGATCCCATAATCATAACCAAAGAGCTTAGTCACCCATTTTTGTTTCTCCTAGGAGGAAATGCGTTGTTCCAGAAAGTACTTGAGGCTTTGATGGTCGGTCTTAATTTGGAATCATTTCCCCAAGAGATAAGGGTGCCACAGATCAACGACATGCAGAATAACCAACATTTCCTTTTCATAAATGGGTTTGCCCAGATTCCTTTTAGACAGTTGCTTGTTGGTGAAGGCCAAAGGTTGACCCTCTTGCATAAGGACGGCATCGATTCCTTTCCCTGAGGCATCACATTCCAACACAAAGGTCTTTGTGAAATCAAGAAGGGCCAGAATCGGAGTGGTGCACATGGTTGTCTTCAAGGTTTGAAAAGCTTGAGCAGTGGCTGGAGTCCAAGTGAAAGAGTTCTTTTTTAGGAGAGTAGTGAGAGGTGTTGCAATCTTTCCGTAGTTCTTAAGAAACTTGCGATAATACCCTGTTAAGCCCAAAAATACATGCAAGATTTTGAGAGTCTTTGGGTGCGGCTAGTCTTGCATAGCTTCAATATTTTTCAGATCCACCTTGACACCATCCTTTCCAACCAGATGACCTAAGTATTCTACTTCTGAGGCACCAAAATCACATTTAGACTGTTTCAGGAAAAGTTGGTGCTAGGAGAGGAGATGGAGAACTTGATCCACATGAGTAAGATGGTCTGTCCAGGTTTTTCTATAGATGAGGATGTCATCAAAGAAAACTAAGACAAAATGACAGAGAAAGGGATGGAAGACATGATTCATGAGGCTTTGGAAGGTGGAGGGGGCATTACACAAGCCAAAGGGCATGACCAAAAACTCATAGTGGCCCTCATGAGTGTGAAAGGCCATCTTGGGAATGTCTGTCTCTTTCATACATATATGGTGATAGCCCGAGCAAAGATCAAGTTTAGTAAAGAATTGGGCGCCACTCAATTCATCCAGGAGGTCATCAATGACAGGAATGGGAAATTTGTCTTTAATGGTCAGTTTGTTGAGGGAACGGAAGTCAGGACACATTCTCCAGGAACCTTCTTTATTCAGGACCATAACTATAGGAGAAGAGTAAGGGCTCGTACTAGGGCAGATAATTCCTGCATTAAGGAGTTCCTGGACCATTTTTTCAATTTCATTTTTTTGTGAAAAGGGGTGGTGATATGGACGGATATTGGGAGGAAGGCTTCTGGGTACAAGGGGAATGGAATGATCATGAACACCATGGGAAGGAGGGAGTCCTTGGGGAGTGGAAAATACCATTTGATGTTTAGAAAGGAGAGCTTAGAGGTCATGCGACACCGGGGGTGTCTATGTTGCTTGTATGGCATGGAGTTAGGCAATGACACCAAAATGACCTTTTTTGAGCAGCTTTTCCATGCGATGGGAACTAATTACCTCAAGTGAACCAACAATGATGCCTTGGAATTTATATTGGTGGCCTTCCTGGTCGAATTACATGGTTAATGCCTTAAAATCCATGAGAATGGGACCCAAAGTTCTTAGCCAGTTTGCACCCAACACAATGTCACAACCACCCATGTCGATAGCAAACATATGGTATTTGAGGTGGTAGTCACCAATTTGGAGACGCACATTTTCATAGTGCCCTCCACATTTCATGGAACCACCATTGGCAATCACTATTTGGAAATTGTTGACAGCATGGATGTAGCAATGAGTTTCTTGGGCAATGCGGCGATGAATAAAATTATGGGTTCTTCCACTATCAACCAGAATGATGACCTTTCGGTGCTTGATGTAACCGATTAACTTGAGGGTTTGGGGAGCAGAAAATCCAGTGAGATCATTGAGGGAAATGACGGGTTCTACTTCGGGAGGGTCTGAGGGAGGGGTTATGTCAGTGATTTCAGGTGACTCAGACACAAGGGGAGTTTCAACATCCTCTTCTGAAATATCCTCAGAGATGGCCATAAAAAGATTTTGTTCCTTATACTTGTGGCCCGAGAAATATTTGTCATCACAATTATAACAAAGGCCTTTGAGTTGGCGTTCAGCCATTTCAGCCTTAGTCTATTTTTGGATCTTTAATGGGGCGGAGGGAGTAGTGGGAGTGACGGGTTTAGGGCGAGGGATAAATGAGGGTTTTCGGTTTTGAGATGATACAACCTGTTGTGCTTCTTTAGCTCTTTTAGTATCCTCCACCCAAGTTGAGGGTTGAGCCATGAGGACATGGGCCCGAATCTCCTCCTTGAGGCCACTGATAAAACACTCTTGAAAGAAAGCATCAGTCATGCCCTCTGTTCGAAAAGCTAGGTGCTCAAAGGAAGCTATGAAGTCTTCTACTGTTCCAGATTGTTTCAACTTTGTCAAATGACCTAAATGGTTGGTGTCCATGTCAAAGCGTTTATAAAGCTCAGTCACAAATTGGGTCCAAGCAATATACCCTTAACGAGAAGTTTTTCTCCATTGCCACCATTGCCAACATTCTTGATCTAGATGGAGAACACCATACTGGAGTTTGGCCAAGTCATCTGTGATGTCGTATAAAGAGAAATAATGTTCCATTTGGTTTACCCAACTAGTGGGGTCCGAGCCATCAAATTTGGTCACATCCACCCGCGGAAGGCGTAGGTCACATTGAAATTCATAGTGCTGAAAGGTATGGGAATTGGAGGAATGTTCGCCTTCGGTATTTGGAGGTTCTTCAGAGAAATGGTCATCTGTAGGGATCTTCATTTTGGTGCAGTGGGATGCAAAGACAGATTCAAGCTGGGTGGTCAGTTCTTGTTTAACTTCCTCCATTAAGGACTGCATGGTTGTATTTATGGATAAATTGATGGAGGCAACAGTATCACTGAGTTGTTTCACTTCTTTTTGAGTCTCGAGGAAACCAGATTGCAAGGTGTTGAAGCGATTTTCCAGATCTTGGCTATGGGTATGGGCCATGAGGATGGGTGAACTGAAAAGGGGCAGGCGGGGTCAAAAATTTTACCAAAAAATGATATGGATGAATGTGATAAGGGTGAAGAGATGAATCCAATGGAATAGGTCTCAAATAATGGTGAAAAAAAATCCAGACTTTTTTTATTTGTTTACACCTGTGGAGTTATGCTCTGGTCTGAAGAATACTACAGTGATGAAATCCCCAAATGCTTAACCAGAAAGAAATGTGTATTTACTTGGCAACCCAAACACAGTTGCATGGCAATAGATCTGGTTTGTTTTAATTTGTTTATGTTTTTGTCCCCCAAGGGTTAGGTATTCAAGGGTTCTACAGACAAGGGTTTTCCCTATGCTATAGCTCTCTGATATACGTGCAGGGTCCAATAGTAGTACTCGGCCCAATATCTCAGGGAACTAACTAAGGAGGATAGATAGTACCCTTAGCCGTACTACCCGACTACCCAGGTACTAGAGAGTATCTTCCCGAGTGTTGTTCTCGGTGACACTATAGCAGTCTGGCAGCCGATAGGTTTATCTAAATAGGGTTGCATGAAATCTAGGCCAATCCGTACACAGGTGTTGTCTGATGCGCTACCACTCGAAGGGGTACCAACAGGGGTTACAAGGGTGTCCAACAGATGTGCACTTAAGAACCACTTGTATTTCCTGCGTATATGAATCCCTCAACCGCGGGTTTATGCACGTAACGACAAATCTCTATGGCTTAAAGACGTCGGAATACGTCTCTACCCTGGAAAAAAAAATTCCCACAATTTCTACCAAGGAAAGTGCTCTAATACCACTTGCAAGATACCAGATATAATAAGTATGCAGAACAAAAATAAAATGCTAGAAATGGCAGAATAATAGTAATATATCCAACATAATCTCCACAATAACACAAAAATGATATAAGAACAACAACAGAAATAACACTTTGATTCAGAAAGCAATGTTCACAGGCCTCTTCGAGGGGGCAACCTCCAATCGAGCAATGCTCTGTTACAATAATATCCAAGCTAGGGTTTTCATACCCTCGACCCTTATTTATACTAAATATGTCTATCAAGAGAAGCATCTAGAGGAAGATCCTTCTAGAAGCGGAAGCTTCTATTAGGTCTTCTTACATCCGCCCTATTCTTTTTAATTGAAAGGTCTTATTAATATTGACCTTTATTACATCTGAATATATTGATCTACCTATGTGCGGGTTAGGACCCTAACACTTCTTCTTTATCTAGAATGGGTACTTCAATCTTCTGTGTGTCTTCTAGTGTTCTTGCAAATTCGACATCTGGGTCTTTGGTGTTAAATAGCTTCGATCTGTTCTTATGTTCTTCAATCAAGTGTGTGATCCTTCTAGTCATGAATTCTTTTAACTCTTGTTTCTTTTGCTCTAAAACTTCTTCTTCTTCTTCTTGCCTTCTGTCCTGATTTCTTTCAATTCAAGGTTTTCCTAGTAGCATGGTAAATGGGGCATTGTTCTCAATAAATTTAATAATCTCAAAATCTTCCTTTGTCTAAGTTCCATTGGCATTCATAGGTATCCGGGTGAGCTTTCCACATAGGTTTACCAGCTTTCCTTTGAATAGTCCTATTCCTCCTAGTGAAGGAATCATAGCAAGCCTCCCTATAGCTTCCCAGGTTCTCTGTGTCATGATATTCACCTGTGTTTCCTCGTCTAGAACACAGTCAATGTTGAAGTCTCCTATTCTCACTTCAAGGCATTCTTTTTCTTTGAAGATCTCTGATAATCTGCCATGTCAATGGTCATTCAGGGTTTCTTTCATCTATAGCAACACTTTCTCTGATTCTTTCTGGGGTACTGTCATAATCTTAGTTTATGGATCTGTCCTAGGGTTTTCTTGTCTCATTTTAATTTCTTCAAGCTTAGTAATCATTCTAGGACAGTCAAATACTTCATGGTCCATAGATTTACAACAAATACAACTAGGTCTTCTCTCAAGGCATTCCTTAGCAAGATGTCTCAGTTTTGTGCAACTGTAACAAAGGGTTAATCCTCTCTTTCTTTTAAATGATCCCCAACCTTTCCTGTACTGCGCACTAGGATCATGGTAGCTAACCTGCAAACATTTATTTCTAGGGTCCTGCATACACTTATTAGTCCAAACATTCTTTCTATGCATAGGTATAACATATTTTTCACTATTCTTATCAGATCTACTCATATCAAATCTTCTTTCATCTATTAATACCCTAGTTTTCAAGCTAGGATAGAATCTATCAAACATACCTAGATCCATACTGTTGAAACAAATATTTCCACTTATCTTACTTCTATAGAGCACAAATATTTCAGATCTAGAACTTTTCAATATTCTTACCTTTATCAGAGCACAAAGCTTTCATATCTTACCTCTTTTAATCAATAATTCACACTTTTTCCTTTCTCAGAGAACAAAGATTTTAGATCTTACCTCTTTTCTTTAGATCGGACTCCTTTTCCTGGCATAGAGCTTGTCAAACTAAGTAGAGTACTTCACACTAGAGAAAGAGATCTATGCACAAAGATTTCAGGTTGGATCTTTGCACAAATATTCTTCTTCCTCAATTTCTAGCAATCACAGTTTCAGGTCTCGGAAATGGAACCATTTGTTGGCACAGGGGAAGACCCAGGATTCAACATTAACGGTGCACCAACAAAACCCTAACTATTGGCCCTTTCGACAACACCTGCGAGGCAGATGAAGTCTCACCCGAGGTAGAGGCAGGGGTGGTTGTAGGACTCAGGTGTTTGCAACCTTAGCTGGGACATAGATTTGTGATTACAATACTTAATAGAGCACTTAGCACCGTCAATTCATTATTATTTAACCAATATCTACTTCACAGATAAAACAGAGCATCACAACATTCACCCAGATCTAATGTATCTAAGCACTTAGCATCAATAAATGGATCAAATCTGGTAGATTCAAGCACTAAGCACATTCACCTATATCAGATCTAACATTCAGATTCATCATAAGCACAAAGAATAAACATATCTATCTATATATCTATATCAAGCACTTAGAAAATGACACATAAATGCACCAACACATCACACAAAGAAGAATAAAACAGTATTTACGTGGTTCACCCCCACCCTGGGGATACGTCCACCAACTCTTCTTCTTTATTAGCTTCAATCAGCCATCTACATGCACAGAGCCACAAAACCCTACTCCGCATAGGACAAGAGATCTGTGCACACCTCGGTAGATCCTCCTTCCCCGAGCTAGGTCTAGCACAAAGCCTTTCACAGTCTGTTACAACCACTTGCACTTAGCTCTACAAGTTTCTCACAATATGCACAGAGAATCTACAAACCAAACTTGCACTTAGCTCTTAGCTTATCGACCTCTTTACTTATATCACCTAGCTACTTATTTATACCTTACAAAATAGGCCTAAACATGGGTAAACCCATGGGCCAACATCCCATACCCATTACATATTCCCAAATCCCAAAAAGGACCCAAAAAGGGGCCGAGATCTCGCGATCTCTACGTCGTCTTGCACTCCATCTTTGACAAGCTGTCGAAGTCCCAAAATAGGTCAACTTGACCAAGGATCTCCCAAAACTTGGTCAAGGGCCAACAATACTTTTGAAGTTTTTGTGTGTACATGTGTATATAATGCACAGAGGACCATGCATAAATAAGGGGGAGGGGAATGTAATAACCCTATTCCAAATCCCAATTGTAAATGAAAATGTAAGCGTACATATAGGTTGGTGAGTCGTTGGCACCAATTTTTGGTTCAGTTTTTTGTGCACCAAGGAAAGAGAGCGAGGATTGTTTACCAAGGAAAGAGCATGCACATTCCACAGTGGTGCACACACTTAAGTAAGTGCGTGTGGATTTCGCATCAAGGGAAGGGTGCACACATTCCATAGTGTTGAACGAACCTGATTAAGTGTGCAAGGATTACCTTGAAGTGCACATCGGACCGAGTTATATATCTGTGTGTGTGTGTGAGGCCAGAGAGCCTATGTGGTCATTGGGATAGTAAACTGGGATGCAAAAATGCCAATGCACCTATCCTTATAAGATTTAATCACACCCAAATTATTAATAAAATCACAACACTGCATGCGGACCAATTAGACGAAAAGAGACTGGGGGATAAACTCCACTGAAAAGGGAAAAGGGGGGGGCTTAAGTCTAAGGGAACATTTTATGAATATTTTTGAAAAGTA
Organism: Picea engelmannii; assembly: GCA_009831015.1. Classification (NCBI taxonomy): domain Eukaryota; kingdom Viridiplantae; phylum Streptophyta; class Pinopsida; order Pinales; family Pinaceae; genus Picea; species Picea engelmannii. The sequence goes on along the minus strand of ML780524.1, from coordinate 816,625 downwards.
TAATTTATGGATATTTATTTTAAAATATAAGTCTCCTTTATGTGATTGTCTAATTTACTGAGTGCTTATTTACATATGCCTGATATGGGTTTATTTCATGTATGATGTTGCATATGATTAATTTTTTTTATTCTTTGTAATGTTGTTTGCACATGTAAAGCATGATGTTGTTATTCAGTATTTGTTGTCGCACATATAGAGTGTGACAATTATTAAGTATTCCTATTAGTTAACTTTTTAATAATGGACATGAGTTTTTGAGACAAGGCTAGAATTGTCATGCACGCGGGGAAATAATAAATGTGTGAAAGAGGCTGGAATCATTGTCCATGCAGGGAAGCAGTCCACTCACACAAGGAGAACATAATCTACTTGCGACACCAGAATGGTTGCGCGTGCAGTAGTAGTCATGCGTTTAGAGTGGTTACACGCGCAGTGGTACTTGAGTGCTCAGAATGATTGTGCATGCAATTGTATTATTTATTAATTCAATTTTTATAACTAGTGTCTGAAGATGAAAATTTTTGTGGCGTGATCTAGCTTGGGATCTTGCGCGTTACTTCACGTGTTTCTACATAGATTAACGTTATAGTGTAGAATCTAGGCATTAGATTTTTGGAGTGGCATTGCTCAACAGTAAGTTGGGGATGTTAGAGATTAATATCAAAGCTTTATTTAGTGATTTTGCAGTAGTGAATATGTTACAATATGGTAACAAGACTTAGCTAGGAGGATGGGTACGTTATAGGCATCTTATGGTATAGGTCAATAGCCTAGACCCTAGGGGTTCTTAGGCTATACTATCCACATAATTGAGAGTTTTGTGGATACCATTTGAACTCCATACATGTGCATGCTATAGAAATTGTAATTGGGAGATTTATATGAAGAAGAGAAGACCTTACTTCCATGGATGTTTCCCCGCCTTGGGGATTTACCATGTAAATTTGTTGCCTCCTCCCCTTTATTTTCTTAGATCTAGTTTTATTTGTTTGATGCTTTCCATAGAAGTCCTCTCCTTTATTTTCTTAGATCTAGTTTTATTTGTTTGATGTTTTCCATAGAAGTCTAGATAGGATAGATCTTGGTAATACATTTCTACATATCTTTCCTGGTCTTTCATTTCCCATGTAAGTATTCCATGGAATTGAGATCTTTTTCTCCCTACTAGTTTGGAGATGTTGGACATAGTGATGGTAGCCCTTAAATTTATAATCTCATCAATAGGAGGATGAATAAATACATCCATATCTTTAACTTGGTACCTACCTAATTATTTGAAAACAATTTTTTTTATTACCTTGAATATATAATAAATTAATATGTAACAAACAACTAAAGTACAACTTAAATGGTATTTAATTGAAAAAATTATTGTAAAAAAATACCTAGAATAATCATTGCAAACATTGTGTTCTCCCGCTTTATTGTCATCCAAGGAGGAAGGTTATTGTTTATAGCAAAAATAGGATACACTGAGTAAATGGACTTGAGCTCTCCAAATGGATTGACACCATGAGATAGCAATGAAAGCCTAACATTATGAGGTTCTTTTTTAAAAAATTGGCCATCTTTCCTCAACATCCCTAAATGTTGTACCATCTACACAAATTTTCATAACACCATCTTCACTTCTCTTTCATCCATGGTAATACATAAATTGTGCTATGTTTTTGCACCCAAACAATCATTGGAAAGGTGGAATTATTGGAATATGATAAAGAATCTTGTGGGGCACCTTATTTCTTACTTGAATAGCTTGATATCTACTAATTCCACATTGAGAGCATTTCAAATTTGTTGCATGTCCATAATATTCCATATGGTCATTAGAACATGAATCAATGGGTTGATACTCCATTCCTATATCTTTCATAATGAGAGGCAATTATCAGTATGTAAGAGGTGAAGTATTTGACATTGGTAGGAGAAAATCGCCTAAAAATCTACAACACTAAAAAAAAATCATCTTAATGCAAAATCATCAATATTACATCCTTTATACAATTAAGACTAAAAATAGAAAGGAAAAAAATGATATTCATGTATGAACAATTATATTGCTTACCTTAGAATTTGTGTGAGACAAGTGTTTGATAAACTATTCCATACTTTCAAGTTCACGAACAAGAAAATAGAGGAGAGAAGATTAATCCTTGAGCCTTCATAAGGGTTTTTGGGCCTTATCAACTCGAGGTACTTCATGAACATCATCAGAGTTATCATCCGTTAGAGCAAAGGTGTCATGGATCAATCTATTTATCTCATCATTCTCAGTTATATCAATATCATCATTTTCCTTTATAGGATTAACTTCATGATCTCCATCCACTCCATGATCTCCATCAACATGTTCACTAATATTTCTACTACAATTTGGCACATCCTTGGGCTGCAATTCAAGCCTAGGATGCTTTGTCTTTGTAATTACAAACAATAAAATATTTTTAGTATAATATATCAAATATTAAAATGATAGAAATCTTTACGATGATAATAAACATCAAATGTGTAATGAATAACTTACCAATGAATGAAATCAGTGTGCCCCTTCAAAGTGCCAATAATTCCTACAATTCTTTTTAGTTAAACAATTTGAAATTATTCTCCTTTGTAATCCCATGCACTTTTTGCAAGGGAAAAAACATTTACCATCACCATATAGCTCTGTTAACCTTGCAATAGTCCTCAAATTTTCATCTTTTGATATTGACATTATTGAATATTTTTACAAAAACATTCAATAAAGAAATATTGGTACAATAGAAAATTATATTCAAAGAATTCCATACATGGAATTCAAAATTTGATTTCAAATTGTTTACTTAAAGAGAATTTTGAATATGTAGAGAATGCAAGCTTTGTAGGGAAAAAACGTTTTTGAAAGTGATAGAAAAAAATTGTTACAATGGTCAAAGTATGGAAAAAATCTATTAAAGACTTGAAAGCATCATATAATTGTCTCCTCATATCTTCATATTTAAATAGATTTTATATGCACATCAGAATTCTGATGATAGTTTGACATAGTTAACTTCAACAAATTTAATTTTGTTGACTATATCAACAAATTAGCAACATTTGAATAGACCCATTGATAAATTAGTTGGAATTTTGACATGATAATGTTGGAAATATGGTGATAAGAACATATCATGAAAATTGTGACTAATGTTGAGGGGGGATGTTTGTAAAAAACATTGTATTTTTTAATAATTTCAAAAAAAATCCGACAACAAAAATTCTTTTTGTCATCATTATTAGAAAACAACTTTGGATTTTGCACCCAAATGTATTGGTGAGGGAAGGGTGTGTGAGGGTGGAGTAATAAGGGGCACATGTAATATAAATGAGGGCACAATTATACAAAGAATTGGTGGGTTATTTAGAGGAAAATCACGTGGGGGATGGAGATGGTCGAGTAGTGACTCATGTGGTAGATCGATGACAAGGAAGTAGGTGTGTCAATGGATAAAGGAGGGCATTGATGGGGATGTAAACCGGTCAATAGCAGGGAAGAGGCATCACCCGAGGGAGTCCAAAAGTGAAAGGAGAGGAGCTAAGTCAACGGTGGGGAGGTTGTCAAAAAGGACCACCAAAAAAATGTAAGGGGGGGTTTCAAAATGGGAGGAAGGAAACTAGAAAAGTGTAGTCGCCATCACAAAAGATCCAAACACACTGGAAAACCAAAAACACAATTGTTCTTAAACCAGATTTTGAAATAAAACATACAAACCCTTGCTTAATTGAGAAAAAATGTAGATCTAGAGCATCCAAAACCTATTTTTTATGAAATGAAAAGCATTATTGGCCAATTTGGCCTTTCTAGTCTCAACCATGCAATCATATTACTCCAAAAAAAACAGAATGAGTAGATATGAAAAGTGCCTACCTAACCAATTTACAAGAGTTGGTTATCTAACTCATTCAATAATCAAAGATTACTCTAAAACCACTCTAATACCATGTTTGAAATTGTACACAATCATGGGATCATATAATATAACAACAAATTCACAAATGACACAGGATATATGTGGTAAAACCCTAAAAAAGGAAACATCCATGGAGCAAAGGAGAGAGTTCAATTATTTCTCAAACAACTATTTTGTATACTAAGGATCTAGATTCTTTATTTATATCGTAGATGTTTTGCAAGTAATTTACTCCTTTATTTTCAGTTCACCAAGCCACTACTCAACTAACTACCCTAAAATAAAAAAACTCTCCAAGTTAAGATTACTTAAACTTAGGATCCATGAATATATGAATAGATCAAGATAATCCTTATCTTAATAACTCTATTGTTTATTAATAATTACAAGCTATTTATTACACATAATTAGATGTGCACATGTGCACACATATTTAAATAATGTGCACATAATTATGCATTGAGAGTGTGTCATCATTATCTACCCCATTCTTTTCCAACATAGTTGCATCACTCATATAAGTACAAATTTAGTTGTTGTTATTGCACACCAACTTTAGCAATTAAACTAATTTAAAAATGTTTTGTATGAATTTATTCTTTACAAACCAGTTATTACATTATGTAAACAATTGGTTCTAGTTTTGACTCTATATACCAACATTAGTGACAAGAGTTTATGTGCACATATTCAAAATGGCTTACAACTTCTGATTTTTTTCACCAACAATGTTAGTTTATATTTTACCATTTAGTTATAGCATCTCTTTAGTGCTCACTTCCACTCTTCATTCAATTTGGAGTTAGATAATGTTAAGCCACATATACTTTTAGACAAAGCATCCTTTTATTTGGTCAAATATTGTTGAACAAAGATATGCACGGGTTGAAATTCCTTTATGCTTCTATATGATGGATTTTTTTTATTTTTTTTTTGTAAATTAGATGAGAATCATTCTATTCAATCCAGTAAAAAAGTACAAAGTGATACATCGATTTGTTGTTGGGAAAAGACCCCCCAGAGAGAGAACTGCTAAAAGAGATCCACGAGGAATGCGTGGGCAAAGTGAGAAGAAACAATACAAGAAAGAGAGAAAGGGCCAGATCATTGTGAAGGTTCCTTTCTGCCTTTTTTCTTACGAACATCAATCCAACCAGAGGAGCTAATAGGCTCAACAACTTTCATCACCAAAGACATATTGTCTGAGGAAATGTCATAATCTTGAGCTGTTGAAGCAGAGGGTGCTTCTTTGTCGCTGTCTGAATTGTATGATTCATGGGGACGCTTCTGAGTCCTTGGGGGCAGGGTTGTGGCCATGATTGTGTCATTTGTTTCCTCCATGAGGGGTGGGTGCAATGGCTTAGTTGTTGGAAATGGAATTAGGACTTTTGAAGCTTCATGAGTTTGTGCGGAAGCCAAGGGCTGGTGTTTTGGGTCTACTGTTGGTTGTTGAGCAAATGTTGGAGGTTGTGAAGGCGTTGTAGAAGGCGGAGGAGTTGGTGTGTCTTTGTGATGCTTCTAGTTGTTAGAAGAAGGGTTCGAGCGGCTTTTGCGAGGTTTTGGGACTTGCCATCCATTAGTTATTTTTCGTGCTCCAGGGGTCGAGGAAGGGGTAGGGAATAGAGGACACGTTTCCTGGAGGTGCCTTGTTTGTTGACAAGAGCGACATCTGAAAGCGATGTTCTCATAGTCAACCATCTATGTGTAAGGATCTCCCTTAGTCCAATCAATAAGGATCCTATCCGGAAGCCCTTGACTGAGGTCAATTTCAACACATATGCAAGCGAAAGTGATGAAGCCTTTCGATATCCGATTTTCACCTACTTTGATAAATCTACCCAACGTATTACCCAGGGTAGATAAAAAAGATGGAGAATAAAAATGCAGGGGTAGATTGGGTAGTCTTACCCAGACTGGTGTAGTCATGGCTGTCATGGTCAGTGGGCTGAAGTCGGGGAACCATCTCTGCATGGAGAGACCAGATCTGCCCTAGAACCAAGGACCTTGCTCTAGCGCGCATTGGCGTTCGGCTTCTGTGGGAAAGTTGACGATGAAGAACCCTTTGGAGCTAAGGAACAACTCATGATCTAATGCCCAAGTCTTGTTAATCCATTCTCTTAGCACAGGGGTCGAGGGCCATAGTCCGTTGAAGTGACAAATGAGGGCTTTTCCCTGGTAGATAAAGGCACAACCATAGACGTTGGGATCTTCGACCTCTGTTGTTAGGGGTTCTACGGACTGCTTCACAATAAAGGCAGAGCCAAAAAGCTCCTTTACTCCTGAATTTTTAGCCTTGGATCTCGAAGGAGCGGAGATCCCTGTTTTCACAACATGCTTGTAAGAGCTTGGATTAGTGAAGGAAGGCACTCCTCCATACAGACGAGAAGTGAGAGAAATGGTTGCATTTTTCAGATTCCCATAGTCTCGTAGCATAGAGCCATCCACCAGTTGTTGCCCTTTAAAGATTAGTCGTTGAAAACCTAGCGAAATACTTGTAGCCTGGTGAACTTGGGTTTTGAGCTTGAAAACAGACTCTAAGTCTTAGGCCTGCGAACAAAGAATAGATCTGACGATGGTCTTTACAAAAAGAGGGAAGTCTGCCTCAATCACGGAGTTAGCCTTGGTGGGATAATGAGAATGCAGCCTCGATCTTGCATCACCCTTAGCTTGGATCCTGTGACCAAGTGAGGGCTGAGATTCCCTCAAGCGCTGAAGATCCCTGAAGTCTCTGATAGCGTAATGGCTCTCATGCTCTGGATCAAGGCTGTGTCGACGGCTAGGGTTTATCACTTGCCTCGCCCACAGTCCCTTCTTAGTTCTTATCCGGGCCCAAATGGCTAGTTCCCACGTTAGGGTTTCTTTTGACATTGTTGTTGTTGCTACGGTGTCGACCGCTAGCCTGCTCGACGAGGTAAGTTGTTTCTTCCCTCCTGGGGATGCTAGAAGCTTGACAAAGGATTTTTCTGTGGAGTCTGGCTACGTTGCCATCTTGGGAGCCTTCTCCGTATGTTGTTGTTGCGCCTTCTCCAATCCTAGAAAAACATTCTACATGATGGATTTTATCGTGTTGGGTTGAAATTCCTTTATGCTTCTACAGGATGGACTTTATCATGTTTTCTTTTATGTATGTGGGCATTCTATGTGTATTTTCAAAATGATTTGTTGCATTTTTTATGTATGTGTGCATTCTATGTGCATTTTCAGGATAATTTGTTACAATTATGCATATTTGAGCATAGACTTGTGCAACCAAAATGTGTGATCTTGTTTGGATAATCATGTATTTATATTAGAGATTGTATTATAAAAAACAATTCCATGAGTCTTTGTATTATATTTATTATATTAAATTAAGATATGATCTTTAATAAAATTATTATATTCAATCATATTTATTTGTTTGTATATTTATGTATTTATTTAAGTTTTGTATATTCATAAATTAATGTAGTGATTTATTTGTGTGTAATGATATATTTATTAATATGCGCTAAATTATATGAGCCTAATTAAGAACAAGTATTTCCTCTTAGGATAAATCAGGTAGATATCTATAAAAGAAATATTTCAAAGTCCATTTTAAGTAAAATATTTTAATATTAACTTTTTTCCTTTCTATATATATATAAAACTAGAATAAATCCATCTTAACTCTGATCTATCATGAGTCATAGCTGCAAATATTTTCTCAAGTTTTTCACATTAAAAGAGGTTTATATCTCAAGAAACCTTTCCATCTGTTTTCAATCCTCTTAATGCATGATCATCTCTAATTAAAATAAATTTAAGCTGATAAAATATAATTTTAAATTGAATAAAAAAATAATAAATACATAAAATTAACAAATACTAAAACATTCATGATATGTTTTATGATAAGGGAATATTAATTACACACTAATGATTTATTTGACATTTCCATCATAATTAGCTTTGCAAATAATGAGTTCTCTCACAACTAGAGAGTTTGTAGTTTGAAACTCTCGACGTTAGCTTTTCCAACAGTGTTCTCGTGATCCATATTCACACCGAATCTCCAGTACACGATATAAACAAAAGGTGAAGCTATTCGTGATAAGAAAAGATGAGTCAGATATTAATAATTGATTGGACCTTACAAATGAAAAGGTCATAAGGTACGGCATATCCAATGTACTCCAACAACGTTTAAAACTTTGGACATTGGCCTTTCCGATATTGTCCCTGGTTAAAATCTTAAAAGTTGAATAAGATATTAGAGGTCAATATTGTCCCTGGTAGAAATCTTAACATACTCAATATTGTCCACGGTTGAAATCTCAACAGTTTTCAGATATCAGAAAAGTGTGAACTACTGATTTCAAAATATATGAAAAGTGTAGGGAAAGCCATACTTTTTACAAATATACTTAACCAAAATCCTAAATCTAAATGGAATGAAATATCAGAAGTGTGAACTGCTGATTTCTTATAAATATATGAAAAGTGTAGGTAACTCCATACTTTTTACAAATATACTTAACCAAAATCCTAGATCAAAATCTTTGACCAAGTATCCATTATCATAATCTATTCCAATATCTTGCTTACATGAAATATACTAGATCAAAATCTTTAACCAAGTATCCATTGTCATAATCTATTCCAATATCTTGCTTACATGAAATAAAATATGAGCATCATCCTTCACTGGATTTGCGCCTTATAAGAAATGAACACGGGTAGGTAAGCATTGCCCTTTATTGTTTATTCTCAGGTGGGGAATAATTTCACTTCATTTCAACTACAATATTCCTTTATGGAAGCCTTATGCATTCCATGTTGGTTGTGCATAAGATTATGGCCTATTGCATAAGTAATAGTTTAATATAGAATTCGATCATGCTTCTTATTCTGAAGCGGAAGAATTGGCTGTTTTGGTGAGGCTTTAGCCCGAAATAGGGTTGAGAATGTACATTTTGCAAGCATGTGAAGCAACTGTTGATGTTAGGCTGCCCCTTAAACTTGTTGGAAGGTATCTGTGCTGCAATGTCAAAATGGGAAGAAAGTCAAAGTCAGTATCAGGCCACTCCATAACCATACATCTGCTGTCCACCCTCACAAAACACCTTGTAGGATGCACTGACTTGATCCAGAGATTAAGCCTTCAGGTGCTCTGAGACACAAGTTTCCCATCAGCAGCTCTGACTTAC
>ML780524.1:779255-801181 GCA_009831015.1 Picea engelmannii | reverse complement strand
TACTCCCGGTTTCCTACGGGCGGGAAATAGTCTTGTCATTTTTGAAACAGTCATACTGCTCTGCAAATATGATGATATGTGGACACGGATGTCCAGCTGTCTCGGTTTCCTGCCATGGCGGGACAGCTGGCATCCCCGACTATACTGTATTATGCTTTGGTTAATATAACAGGCTCCGTCTTTTTTATTTAAAAAAAAAAACAATAAAAATAAAAACTATTTTTATTTGGTTAAGACTTAGTCTTCTTAAAACATAAACATAAAGAAACATGTTAAAACATAAGCAATAAAAATGATGAGTAAAGTGCATCAGCAGATAGCATTTACTCATGATTTTCCCACAACTGGTTGACCGCTGATTAACAATCATAGTTACCAAATTTAGCTGAATCTGTCAAATGAATTCAAAATTTTGACAATTCTTTTAATTTTACAGAATTGTTAGTGAAATTCTATCAGTCTGCACAACAGGTCTAGGTTTTTGGGGAGCACCATGATGTCGAGAACTTTAGGGTTTCTGGCCATGGTTGGAGGGCTGGACGGCCAGCGGTAGCCTCTAGTGACAACCGTCAAATGGTTGAATGGTTGGTGTTGTTTTTGGTAAGTTTTTGCATTCTCCATATGATGGGTTGTATAGTTGACAAAATATAATGGGAATTTTTTTGAGAATAGAAAAACTTTTTCCAAAAAAACTTTTTTTTCCATATGGTATAAAATTCGAATTAGAACTGGGTAACTATGTTAATAATTTACAATTAAGTAATGACAGTTGAAATAAGATATTTAATTGGAATTAGAACTTGACAACTATGTTGACAACTTATAATTGAGTAATGACAGTTATTGACTGACTCTAGAAGGAATTATTAATTACAACTTATTCATATGATAGGGGGTTGTGCAGTTGACAAAGTATAATGAGAATTTTTGGATTATTTTTTTTTTTTTATTATTTTATCTAATAGAAAAACCTTCTTACAAAAACTTTTTCCATATGATATAAAATTCGAATTCGAACTTGGTAATTATATTGATAACTTACAATTAAGTAATGACAATTATTGACTGAGTTAGAGGAGTATGGTATGGAATTCTAACATGACAATTATGTTGACCACTTACTATTGATAAATGGCAGTTATTAATTGACTAGAGAAGGAACTATTAATTACAACTTATTCATTTACAGATTGTCAACTACCATGGGATGAAACTAGGCGTTGGTCAATACCTAAAACGCCATGGGATGAAAGAGTGTGTCACATTTGTGACACTAAGAAGGTTGAAGATAAAAAACACTTTCTCTTAGATTGTCCAGCCTATACTCATATTAGATCTTATTTTCAAAATATTGATCACACTACCAACCTTCCTAACCTCTTAACTCAACAAAAGTATGGTGATCTTGGAAAGCTTCTCTTAACGCACTTTTCGAGCACAGAAACAAAATTCTAAAGAATCACAAGTAATCACTTACCCTCTTAAGATCCGATAGACCAATTAAGTCTTAGTGGACGTTAATCATCATCATCATCATCATTTTACTGTTGAAAATTATGACTTAAACCACTAATTTGTTTCTCTTTAGAGTCTGAGATTGCACAAGAAAACGTTGTTACGATAGCACAACGCTATTTTCTTTTGGTATAAATCCCATCAAGCAACATATTGAACCATTAAATCACATCACCATACATAATTGCAATAGTAGTTTTCCTATTTACTTGCCTTGATCCAAGCCAAGCTTCTGTTCTTAAGATATTTAATGATTTTTTGTTTACCATCTTTGGACTCTGCTGTAGAGTGATTGCGTCTAGAATATTGAGGTGCATCTCAGATATTTGATGATTTCTTTTTGCAATCTTTGAAGTCTTCTATAAAGTGATTGCATCTGGGATACTGAAGTACATTTATAACTATTAGTTCAGGAGTTAAAATAGATTTGTACCGATGGATCTATACGTCTTTATTGCAATTATGACTCTTTATTAACTTTGTTCGTCAAAATTCAGTCCAATTTCCTATAGAAATTTACTAGTAATTCTTTCAGTAGCTGGCAACCTGAGTTTTACTGTTCACTCGAAGATATGAGGCTGTGAGAAGAATTAATGGTTTAGTCGTACTCTCTCTTAATATATCTCATAGGGATAATTTTAGTAGTTGGCAACTTGAGTTTTACTGTTTACTCGAAGATTTGAGGCAGTGAAGCATTAATGGTTTAGTAGTACTCTCTTTTATATATCTCACAGGATACTATCAATAGTTGGCAACTTGACTTTTAGTGTTTACTAGAAGATATAGGTCAGTAAGAAGAATTAATGCTTTAGTCGTATTCTTTTATTATATTTGGTAGGGTGTTGTTATATGTTTTGGTATTTTATAGGAATTTGGTAATATATATGTAGGTGAAATTTCAATTGGTATCCAGTCTGTCGATTGATAGCTCGCACTGTATAGGCTTGATCCTTTCTCCATTGATTCCATTTGCCAGTGTTCCGATTGACAGCTATGTCGTATTCGCCTGATCCATCCTCCAAAGAATCCACTAGCTAGTGTGGTTCCTATTATCCTATGTAATTATGTGGTTTTAGCATGTACTGGTTCTCTCTTTGACCAGCGCCGATGATGCACTCCCAGCTCGCTGCTATATTTTGTAAAAAAGTTTATACATTATATAAATTTGAGAAAAACTTTTTCTTGGAAATTTCAATTTTCTTTTTTTTTAAATTATATTTTTTAATGTATAAATGGATTCAATTTACTGGGACATTTATATTATATAAACTTAATCACTCAAATCTACAAACTTAACCACTCAAATCTACAGTTCCATCAATTTCTTACCAAATTTTAAACAAAATCAATCCAAAAATATACCAACAACAAAAAGTAAAACATTTATAATACAACACTATAGTGAGGTACAGCAGTCATGCTGGAATCTTGATGTCTCAGCACTCATGTCGGAGTCTTTCCATAATTATAGTAAATTACAACACTCAGGCTGGAGTATTGATGTCTTAACACTCATGTTTCCATAACTATAATGAGCTACAACTCCAGTTACTGAACTCATGCTGGAGTCTTGATGTCTCAACACTCATGTTGAAGTGCTTTCATCAATTTCTCACTAAATTTCAAACAAAATCAATCCAAAAATATTCCAACAATAAAAAGTAAAATATTTATAATACAACTATAACTATAGTGAAATACAGCAGTCATTTTGGAGTCTTGATGTATCAGCACTCATGCTGGAGTCTTTCCATAACTATAATAAATTACAGCACTCATGCTGGAGTATTGATGTCTTAGCACTCATGCTGGAGTGTTTCCATAACTATAGTGAGTTACTGCACTCAAGCTGGAGTCGTTCCAGACATCAAGGATTAAGACTCACTTTGTTTGCCAGGATATTCCATTCATCCGAAAAAACACAAAAACTTATGTTTAGATGAATGATAATGCTTCCAGGTTATATTTTTGGCATTTTATATAAAGAAAAATGGATTAGGTGTGAGAATTAAATAGATTTAACTGTTAATGGGATTGGTATATGTTTTTTAATTAAATTAGTTTTAATATTTTATTGATTAGTAAATGTTTAAATTTTTAAATGTATTTTATTAAATTAAAATAAATATTTTTAAAATGTTAATTAGATTTAGTTTGGATTGTTAAAAAAAATAATTGTTATAATAACTTCCAAAATAATATTTAAAATAAACCTTAAAAGCTGCCTAAAAAAATCTTAAAATCTTCACTGTATAAAACTAAACCCAAAAATATAAGACAGTTACTTTGTACTCCTTGTCTAAAAATTAATAACAAAAAACCTTACAAATCTAACACTCCATACATTGTACTGGTATAAATTACTAGAGCACCTTTTAAACATGTCATTGTTGAAATGCATTTTCAATTTAGGTCAGTCGTAATCATAACCAATGACAAAGGTAAATGACTGGGTCATTTATATATATTTAAAGAAGGGAAACTAATGGATAATTGATAAATGTTGTATGGAGTGAAATATAATATTAAATTTAAAAATATTTTTGGAAAAAGTGTTATTAATTTAATCTTTTTATAAATTTCAAGATTTTAAAAAGTACCAACATTTATTTTATTGTATAAACAAAATTTGGTAACTCAAATCTTTATTTGATGTTTTATATTTAAAATTTTAACAATTTATTTAAAAAAAACTGAAACAACATAATGATTAATTGTGAAAACCTACACATTCATATACAATTAAATATAGTTTTAAATCACATTCTAAAACCAAAAGATGATTATTTTTTTTGTTTACTAGTTTGTCAAAAATCACCCTCTGTCTGAATCACACCAACCCTTACAATCACCCAGTGTCCTACACCTCAAGAAGAAAACCAAAAGATAATTTTAATTTAAATAATAATAAGAAAAAAAATCAATATCTCACACTATCATCTTTAAAATTATAACAATAAAAACATATCGTCTTCAAATAACATTTAATTTCTATCTCTTATATATATATATATATATATATATATATATATATATATATATTATCATTTAACTTAAAATTTATAATTATAATTTTAGACTCGATTATGGTAGCTTGGGTTGGTTTTTCTTGGTGGCTATCCAAGGATTTTTTGTTCATTCTCAGATATTGCATTTCAAAAATCCCGAATCTGATTTCCGTTTAAACAGATCCTAGAAGCCCATACATCAGTTTTGTACTATAACCTTATAATATAGATTCACACACTCATTTATATATATAAAATAGATAAATATAAACTATCTATTTAAAAGACTAAATTAATTGTGAGTTATTTTTCAACAAGCGTGAATTAAAAGAATTGATAGTTGAGATAGCGTAATGTCTCAGGCACATTGACATTAACTTAAGAGGAAAGCATCTTCCGTGTTTTCTAAGTGTTATAGGGAGAATTGTGGAGATGGTTCCGGTTTATCTTCGTGTTACAGGGATCATTGTGGCGATGGTAGTTTACTATTTTTCATTTTTTTTATTTTATTTTAAAAAATAACAATTATCTTTTGAGTGGTTTTTTTATTTATTAAATTTTGAAATTAAAATTTTATATCAAATATAATTTAAAAAAAAGATGGTTTAATTTTTATTTATGTTTTGTGAAATAAAATATTACTCAAAAAATGTGAACCTTAATTAGAAATAAAAAATGTAAACCTTAATTAGAAATGTAAATTTTAATTACATTATAAATTAGTTTTGTAAAATTAGTTTTGCTTAGAAATAAGTGGCTAGTGCTACCCAAGAAAATGTTAACCATAAAAGAGTATAAAAATGAAAATCAAAACACTCTTAAAAAATGTGAACCTTAATTAGAAATGTAAATTTTAATTACATTATAAATTAGTTTTGCTTGGAAATAAGTGGCTAGTGCTACCCAAGAAAATGTTAACCATAAAAGAGTATAAAAATGAAAATCAAAACACTCTTTGATGTGAAAGATTATGATAGCACATTAAAATAAATATTCTTTTTATCAACCATTACCAATAACAAAGATTTTGATAAGTTAGTCATCATGGTCATCCTTTGAAAGTTGAATATATTTGTGTTTTTTTTTTTTTGAGTTTGTTGTAACAACACAATAAAAGGAAAATTAATACAGTTACAATTAACAATAAGCTTAAGGTTAAATTAATTATAATTTACCTTAAAAAAAAAATTCCAATAATTTAATAAAGAACCACATACCAACTATTATTAATGAATACATAAACATGTCTAATATCTAATCATCTTCTCACTAACAACTATTTTGAAATATTGGAGAAAAATAAAATGATATTAAAGAAATATTATAATAATTAATATAAAATATGTCACATATCAACTATTATTAATGAATATAGAAACGAGTCTAATGTCTAACAACTATTTTGAAATATTGGAGAAAAATAAAATGATATCAATTTTTTTTTATAATAATTAATATAAAATATGTCACATACCAACTACTATTAATAAATATAGAAAGGGGTCTAATGTTTAATGATCTTCTTATTAATAACTATTTTGAAATATTGGAAAAAAATAAAATGATATTAAAAAAAGATTATATTAATTAATATAAAATAAAATATGTCAAGAAGGTTTTTGAAATGATAATTCAACTATTATATTATTTTTTATGGTGGCCTTTTGTTTCGGTCATGAGGAGATGTTCCTTTGCATTTTCTTGCCAGGGAACAATAAATCTAAATATTCATAGAGCTAAAATTGATGCATAGAGTCATTTGTGTTTTACATTAGTAGCACAGAAATCATTTTTGTGGTTCTCTCACATATTTTTAGTAAGTCATTTTTGTTTGCTTGTATAGACAAATGGGTTTCCACAAATAGTATGATTTCTGATCAAATTTTGATACAATGAAGGCAATGAAGCAACATGTTACAAGAAATGGTTGAATTATCTCACAATTATCCATGGAGAACTAAAGTCAAAACAATTTATTTGACTAATCTCATGACTACATGACACATCAATTCCTTAAGCCACACAACTTGCATAAGTAATCCTTTGATAGTTCCTAAGTTTTCATGTATGTCTTCACTGCATTAAATTACACAATCTAGCAGTTTCTATGCACACTTAGAGATTGGGAAATGCTCAAAAGCTTGCCTTTTCATGGGTTGTGATAAAGTACCAAAGCTAAAGAACTTCAATTGCATGACCTAAATTGGAAAATAATTTTAGTTCTCTTTCTTGAAATTCTCCAAAGAAAACATATAAATAAAAGGATCTCTCAAGAGTTCTAATAGTTCAATGAATGCAAGGTTATGTCACACAAGTGTAATTAGAGATTCGGTGATTAACTAGTTCTAGATTCATTTCTTCTCATTGGTATCATCATTGAGCCTTTTCTTACACCACTTGGTAGAAAGTATCTTCCTATTAATGATCTGGTTTAGAGAGAAAACCTCAAAGAGGATAGGATCTACCTAAAAAATGAATATTGAAGGCCATCTTCATGGCCACTCTTGGGTGGCATCATTCTTATGTTTTTTAAATTTCTTCCTTGATATATTTCAATATAATTTTGGGGTTCTCATTCCCTCATCAAACTATGCTTTGTATAGGTTGTTTCATCTTTGCATTAATTTCATTTATAACCTATTAATATCATGGGAAATTTGGCAATGGTGTTTGTTATTGTGATATCTTATGTTGTTTGTTATTGTGATATCTTATGTGGGATTGAATAGGAGGGTCTAGTATGAAGGTCTGCCCTTATCATGCTTTACCATTGACATTTACATAAGGTGAGATTCTATCAAATTTTCACTTAGGACCCTTTTTTCACTATTAATATTTCTTTGTTAGAGGAAAGGAGTATTTGTACCTCAAATACCTCTTATGAGGAAAAAATATCTATGGCTAGGGGAAAACCACAACAGATGGAATGACACCCGAAAATCAACTATAATCTCAAGTATGCTATATAAATGAAATGCTAACAAGACAAGCCTAAAATCCTACCTCGTCCAGACGTTCGAAGAAGACTACCATTGAGCACGCAACCCAAATCTTTATACCTACAACTTGTCCTCAACAACCAAGATACGCAAGCATATGGTGATAATAAATGATGTCGGTATATAAATTAGCATAATCCATTAACATACATGAAAAATACGCCCATGGAACAATAATTCAAATATTTGCAAGATATCAATTGGATGAGAAAAAAGTATTTCTATTAAAATAATCAGCAGAAATACATAGGTGACAAAATTTTGTAACAACACATATTGGAACTGGGAAACCAAGTCCCTCCAGTTGGGCCTCCATCACTTCAATCCTCCAAAAGGAAATCTCATGTATAGGAGTCAATGGGGTTCTCCATCACAAGTAGGAAGAGCTTGAGGGATGAACACAAGAAGTTCAGACTTTCAAGAACAAAGGGATGCTGAATCAATATGAAGTGAAATTTCTCCAGAGTGTCTTTGCTTTCAAAGTTCTAATTATTTTAGGCTTGGATATGGCTCAATTTATAGCCTCAGAATGGAACTAAAGGGCCGAGTCAGATCGTTTCTAGTGTATGGAAGGTCAAGGATCATCGATCTTGTGACATGTCATGGAAACCCGACATAATTTTTAATTTTTGAGCACCAAACCCTATGTACATGGGTTGTAGTGGAGCAACCTGTGTATACACTTTTTGTATAACTGATAGGGTGTGTATATGTCCAAACATGTGCATTTTTTTCTCTGGAGTGAACAAAAAAGGGGGACTTCAAGTTTGCAGAGGGAAATGGAAAGCCATCCAAGCAAGCTGCATGGAATGAGGTAAAATTTGTTGTAACAGATTCCCCCTAATGTGTGAGGTCAGAATACTATCTGCGATGGCCAAAATACATTATAATTCTCAGAAGTGGAGTAATGAAGACTCAACTGGAAGTACTAGTTACGATTTTGAACACGTGGCTACCAATTTGAATTACACTGCAAATCCATGTGGAATTATATCAAATAGTTGTTCATGGCCATGAATAGGAAATACAAAGTGGACAAATGCCATAGGCTATCATAGTCACGAACAAGACACAGTGGAGTCCAGTCTCAAAATCAACTGAAGATATATGTATACATATGATCTCTCATGATCACTGAAGTCAGATAGGTACTGGTCCAATGAAAGACAATAACAGATAAGGAATGTTGCTACTATAAGCTGAAGGTCTTCTACACTATCCGTCGAAGGTGCAAGTGTACGTCATGTGAATAGAGGAGTTGAGGTCGAACATAATGAGACTTTGTTTGATTACTGATCATTAAGGTATATTGTTAACAAATGCGAGACAACCCACCGATAATGAAAGTAGGTGTAAAGGCACTAAGTACATTCCACAAGTGTGAATAAGGGTGTTGAGGTCGAACACTTGAAGAATCCATTGATTAAGAGACATTAATGTATTCCCAACTATCGATGGTGGGAGAACATTCCACTGATGGATGTAAGTCTCTAGGTACTCATAGGACTCCAGGTCTCACTTCCAAAATATATGAGTTGAATTTGATGGAAGAAGACCTGTTGAAAGGAGAGCATTAAGGAATTTCTCATCATCTAGCACGAGGTACAACGCAATAGCTTGATGATTAGGAGGAGCTCAGATGAATAGGATGTTCACAAACCAACGACCATGTGGTCCCTTGCATGCACCAGATGCAAGCAGTACATGAAAGAGACCCTCTGATTAATAACCAATAAGGAAAATTGTCAACAAAGGTGATGATCCAGGATCTTTTCATCAAAGTGAATTATAAAGAATTGTATTTAATGAGCATAAATTAAAGTGCACCATAAAGAAGAAAAGCTCAATAATGAAGAGACATAAGCATCAAATCTGAACACAAAAACTTGATAATGGATTTTGTCCCTGGTGGACTACGTCTCCGGGTCCTTCTCTCAAATGGGTAGGCCTTTTTATTAATTCAACAAAATAATTTAGTAAAATACATAAGTATACCTCATTATGGAATTAAGCTACATAATCTTTTCTCATATCAGAAAACAAACAACACCATTGAATTCATAATGTCGAATTACCCAAAAATGACTGTCTCCACGCCTCAATCTGAATCTGGCACTCCCAGGCCCTTGAGAAATCTCGTCTTGGTTTCCATGCTTACACCCTGCAATTAATTCTCTGTACTGCATCTCGAAATCCATGTTTGGTCGTATCGTCGAGCATCCTCTTCCTCTGTCCGTGGGAAGACTCAACATTTAATGGAAAAGTTGGGCAGACTAACCAACGAAGTTCATTGGCCCAATGGTGGTGGATGCTATTGTAAGGCGTTGGATAGGGGGAGGTCTCAGGGTTGAGCCCGTTGGCCTCCCCTTTTGGGTTATAGTTATTAATATATATATATATATATATATATATATATATATATATATATATATACGTTGGGAACCATCACCAAGTTTGGAGTGTTTTTTAGATTCATCGGAGTTTGGCGGGCCCTTTTTGTACAGTCACTGACGCCAACCACTTGCACAGTCACCTACCATGTCAGTCTTCCACGTCTTGTACAGTCTTCCATTGTGTTGTATGGACTGTCATGTGGCACTTCCTCATTGGTCCACAGATTAACATGAAAATGTCGAAAATGAGTGACACATGGTAGCCTCTAATGTTGCCACATCACCATGCTGACATCAGCATGACATGTGTCACCCTATGTGTGCCACGTACACTATACATATTTTGACGTCATCCGTATTGATGTTGACGTCAGTAGTACGGATGTTGACTCATCCCTGCTAATTGGGCTAGGTTGACCAAAACTTTGACCGCGAATATCTTTCGATCCAGAACTCTGTTTGACGAGTCGTTTACACCGTTGGAAATCTTGTGACGCGCTCCTCGCGATGATGCCAATTTCATTAAGTTTTGAGAACTTTGATTTTTTTCCCTTTCTCTATTTGTCGAGGCCATTATAAGCTTCTTGAGTTGCTTCTGTGAATCCTGAGTTGTCCTTAGTCTTCTATGGATACTTTTTGGATCATGCCTTCCCACTAAGAGCTTTTTGGACAACCAAAATATTTCAGCAATCAACATATAAGTGAGGGAAGAGTTCCCTCACCTTGTCCTTCTCAATCCACTTTGCTTTGCTTAGATGTGTGCCTTTTAAGCCTACTCAAAGATAATCAACATCACCCCTATGTGAAGTCCTCGTTCTTCTGTCGAGGATGATATATTCCTTTAAATCATTCAAGTACTCAGGATCAAACTCATCAACTGAAGGTATTGAAACTTCCTCATTCTAGTCCATGATCATGGGAGGCTTAAAAAGTCTCAAGTTCTCTACATTTACAACTGAGTAGATTTGCATATAAGGTGGAATATCTAGATGAAAAGCATTGGTACCACTTTTCTAAAAAATAATGAAGGTTCCATAATGGATGGGCTTGAGTTTCTTGCCTTCACCCTTTAATATTTCCTTGTTGATGTGAAGTCATACCTGGTTTCCAACCTGGAATTAATGATCAACCCTATGTTTTTCATGCCGAGCTTTATATTGTGCTTGAATTTTCTCCAACTGTTCCCTGACTGCTTGATGTACCTATTGGATCCTTTGGATGAACTTGCAGGCTTTGTCTTTGTTTCTTTCTTCATTTGAATTGGAATCTCTCCCATACATCAAGTCCAAAGGAACCTTAGGTAAATACCCAAAACATGTCTCAAAAGGAAAACATTGAGTGGAGGAATGTAAGGCTCGGTTGTAAGCATGTTGCACATAGGGTATCTTTTCATCCCATAACTTGGGATGCTTGTTGTAGTAACCTCAAAGAAAAAGTACCACTATTTGGTTAACAACCTTTATCTATCTGTTGGTCTGTGGATGGAAAGCAGTGCTCCTCTTCAACTTGGTGTCCATAATTCTCCACAAACGTGTCCAGAAATGCCCAAGGAATCAAGTATCTCGATCCGAGATAATGGATGTGGGTAAACCAAAGTGAACCCAAAATTACTAAAAGAAGATATTAGCAGTGTACTCAACAATGATCTGTTTTTTTACATGGAATTAAGATACACATCTTGCTGAACCTATCCACTACAACATACAAATACTCATGACCCATTTTCGACATTGGTAAACACCCTACAAAATCCATGGAGATACTTTCCCATGGATGGGATGGAACAGGTAGTGGTGAGTATAGCCCGAGTTTTCTATTAGTGGGCTTACAAGTAGAACACATCACACACTCGTTTACATATTTAGTTACAATTGCTTTCATCTAAGGCCAGTAACAAAACCTATGTAGATGATCCATAGTTTTTCCTACCCCAAAATGCCCAGACATGAGAGAAGTGTGAGCTTCTCGTATTACATGGACTCGTTCACTTGTAGGAATACTGTTGGCACAGTGGAAAACCTAGGGTTCAATGCTTTAACAATGCACCAAAAGAACCCTAACTACTGGCCCTTTCGGCAACACCTGCGAAGTAGATGAAGTCTCACCCGAGGTAGAGGAGGGGGGGTTGCAGGACTCAGGTGTTTACAACCTAGTTGGGACACAAATCTGTGATCACAACACTTAACAGAGCACTTAGCAATTAACATTCATTAGTCTGTAACCCTTATTCACATCACAGGTCAAACCTTGATTACAGAACAACATAGTAGTACTCAAGATCTAAGCATATCTAACCATTAGCACATAGCATCAGAGTAGATCTAGAATTCATTCACATCATAAAGCACTAAGCATTAATAGATCTATCTATTACACATCAAGATCAATGCACTAAGAAGATAAATACATAAATAACATAAACAATATTGCACAAAGCACATCAACACAGGATATATGTGGTTCACCCTAGTGTGGGGCTACGTCCACCAACTCTTCTTCTCGTATTTATTAGTCTTTTCAATCTCCTTACAAGAACCAAGACACAAAGACAACTCCATAGAGGACAGGATATTTGCGCGCACCTCTCCAGATCCTCCTTCCCCGAGTTCTATCAAATCAAAAAGCCTTACATAGTCTTTCTGCACCAAGCACTTACAAAATTTTTGCAGTTAGCTCTGCAAGCCTTAACACATCTTCTTGCACATAGCTAAAATTAGCACTAAGCCATCGACTCTCTAGGGTATCCTTCTTACATCACTTAGCTACTTATTTATATATTACAAAAAGGGCCTAAACATGGGTAAACCCATGGGTCGACATCCATACCTGTTACATAAACCCTAAAACCCAAAAAGCCCTCAAAAAGGGTGAGATCCCATGATCTCTGCTTTGCCTGGGCACTCCGTCTTCGACCAGCCTGTTGAAGTCCCAAAAATGGTCAAACACGATCAACGTTTCCACAAAACTTGGTCGAGGGCCAACAGGCCCCCAACACTCACCTATGACTCGTCTTGAGTCACTATGATCTGGGAAATACTGCTTCAAAGGCCTCAATCTTAGCTCAAGCTACCTCGACTTGATTCTTTGCCAGAGCCTCCTGCTCGACGAACTCCTGAATGACTTTCTCGGTGATAGGCCCTTCCAGGCGTTGTTCCACTGTTGTGACCGCCTGTTCCAGCTGTGATCCATGTCCCTCGATTTATTCAAAGAGGGTGTAGGCTTCGTCCTGCACTGGCTAGAGTCGTTGTGTCACCTCCATCACTCTGCTCTAGATAACACTGACTTGCTATTGAACTGCGCATTGCTCCTACGATCTCTTGATTTTCTCAACGGTTGTAAGCTTCTTAAGTTATTCTTGCACTGTCGATGCCTGCTGCTTCGCTTCCTGGAGTTGTGCCTCCAATCTCCTTAGTTCCGGGTCTTCTGCAAGGCGCTCATAAGTCTGCGCACTTCGGTTACTTAATTGCTTGCATTATAAAGACAATGCCTTGATTCTTTCTACTGCTCTCCTGACAGTTTCTTCCCTTTGATCTCGCACTTCTTGCGGAGTGCTAGGCACTTCTTGTAGTTCTATCTCTACTACTCTTGCTTGAAGCTACTGAATGGCCTCAACGAGCTTCCCCACTTGGCTCTCAACTGTCTCTTCTTCCATCTGAGCCAATCTTGGCACATAGAGAAGTGCTCTAGTGACTGCTTCTCTAACCCCAATCTGCTCCACGAGCATCTGGTCTTTCTCTTTCTGGATCTGCTCTTTGTCTTCTTCAAATTTTTCCCTAAGGTCATCTTTCTCTTCCTGCGCAACCCAATGTTGCTCTAGGGCTTCCTCCTTTTGTTGCTTCAAGGCCTCTGTGGCGTGCTCTTTTTCTTCGTGTACTCAACGAAGGCGAGCTTCTGTAGCATCTACTATCCTTCGTAGTTGGGTGGGTTCATCCCCCAACTCTACAACTTATGTTGATGACGACATAGTAGACACTGGGCGACTCGAATAGAGATCTTGTTGTACTCCCTTCAACTCTGCCTCGATTTTGTCATACATTGTCTCCTGATTTGCTTCGTTTCACTATAAGATATCCTTCGAAGCATCTGCTATAGCTACGATGATGAGATCAATATCATCCATTATGAGTAGATTCTATGACTGAGGCTTATTGGGTTGGGATTTCTTCTGTGTTGAGGGTTTCTTCGGAGAAACCTTCCTTTTCTTTGATGTCTCGGCCTTTGTAAGGGGGTCTTTCGGCGGTGTCACTTTGCCCTCTTCTTGCTTGTCTTCTTCCCCTCCCTCTTCTTGGTTTACTTAGTCACCTCCTCCTCCTCTAGGTGAGTTAGGCGCAGTTTCCTCAGATGCGTTGTTTATCTCCTAAACTTCTTCCTTCTTTTTATTTTTCTGTTTCTTAGTGCTACTCGATCCATCCCACTTAGTCCTAGTGACCACAAGACTTCCGATGAGGTCGAGGTCGGAGAGTTCTGCATATCCAACTAGTACAAGGAATTCTGTAGGCCATTCCTTGGTTATCTCCTCCATATATTCCTCAGTCAATTTATAGTAAGTCTGCAGCTCCTCCTTGTTTTCATCCCCGCACGCGGTGATATATATTAAGTGTGGGTCTACGCGGAAGTTCGCGAATGGCCTGAACCTATAGAGTGTATTCGGCGTCATTCAGGGGAATGATTCAATGGCCCGCGTGAGTTATAGGTAGTAAGTGTGGAAGAAAACATTCGACTGCCACTGCTTCGCCATATCGCTTGTATACCACAAGGTAGTGAACCTCTCGTCCAGTGGTTCTGATGGCTCGACTTTTTGGAATGTCACTCCCTTTGGTATATCTTAAGTGACAAATGCTATAAGAATGAGTAACCAGATGAAGTGGAATTCATAACCTTGGTCTTGCGCTTCGCGACAGTCCTTCTCCAACTCATTGACGAGGTAGCTCACCCATTTCATCTGCATGCCTTCAACGCACTTCCCTACGAGGTCAAATATGAACCCTGTGACCTGTGTCTGTCTGTTCTTCATGATGAGATTGCCCACTATCAATTGACAAGCTAGGCGCACTGTGCCATCTTGAATGGAGGCTACCTTGTAGCCTCACTTTCCCTTCTCCACATCGTCGTAGGTTTCCTTTATACACTTGTTACACATGATTTTGGTCATCTTGGTGATATCTTAACAAGGGTGTATTCAGGATCCCAACTAGAACTTTCTCCTGAGAAAAGTGGCATTTATCTCCTTCCAGATTACATATTTTTAAAGTGGGTTTGCAGGATGCCTATAGCCTAGGGTGCAAACTTCTCGTAGTTTTCTCTATACACAGGGTGCGAACTTGTTTTTAAGCTTTGGAAACAGAAGAGGTCTCGAGGGTTCTAGAAGGGAATCTTCTAGAGAATGAGTTGGCATTCGTATAGTTGTCATTTGACTGACTTCTCTGATTTGATGGGATCATTCTCATCCATGTAATCATCTCACCCTCTCCTATATATTGAAAGGATTCTCATGGAAAAGGTTAAGCAAGATTAATTGAAGAATTGGTGAAGGAATTGTGTGAAGAACCCTGCTTAAATAGAAGCTTGGAGACTCTAGTTGGTCTATCAAGAGGAATCAGATCTTCTTCATGCAAGTACAGAGAAAGTGTGTGTGTTGGAACCAAGGGTCATTGAAAGGAATCTTGTGACATCAAGGTGATAAGGTTGTATCTTATACTTTCAATTAATATAATACAGCGGCATGTCCTTTTCCCATAAAGTCATTCTTACTTTATTGTGTAATTCCTTGATCATATGCATAAGTTGACGATTGAATACATTTTTCTATATTCACTTTGGTTGGTTTGTGTTGTCTTGGTATTAACCTCACGAGAGCACTAGAGCGAAGCAGGAGCAACAGAGACATAAGGAAATGATACAAAGGTATGTCACTTGTTCCTCCTTACTAGCTAATTCAATGATTGCAACTTAGGGAAAGAGTCATGTCCTATCCTGTTTTATTCTAGATCTAGGTGGATCTAGGGAGATCTGTTAGTGTC
Source organism: Picea engelmannii (assembly GCA_009831015.1). Taxonomy (NCBI): domain Eukaryota; kingdom Viridiplantae; phylum Streptophyta; class Pinopsida; order Pinales; family Pinaceae; genus Picea; species Picea engelmannii. The sequence continues at coordinate 785,246 of ML780524.1, read as the reverse complement.
CGCACCTACTGATTAGTTCGATAACAAAATTGGCAACTTCATTGGGGATGTAACCCATTTTTAGTGGTTTTTGGTGTTTTTCCTTGGCCATTTGATCTTGCCTTACCTTTCTTCATTTCTATCAATCTCTGAGTCTTCAGGAGACACTGACAGACTCTCTGGGTCCAGAAGTCCCTTCAAATTTTTTGTCTTTTTCCAAAATTTTGCCTAGTTTCAGGCCTTCTCGCACTGAACCCCTCTGTGGCCTGCGAGAATCCCTTGAGTTCGCACTCTGCCTTTCAGTCCAGTGCGATATTATCACACTCTGCTTGTGACCAGCCTGCGAGAATGCTCCATTCTCGCACTGTACATTACTGATAGCCTGCGAACCCATTTTAAAAAAAGTTTGGAATTAAGGTTTTTGTATGCTCAGATGCCCAGATCTGTATGTGTGTCTGAAAAGAACTTCTTGGGCCACTGGTTGATTTTTTCTTAACTTCGGGTTATGTGAACGACCAATTTTTGGAAATCAAAGACTCTTCTTGTCCATTTTTTCTCAACTCTCATCTCTTGACTTTTTTTAGCAAGGATATAATCTATGATCCTGGAATCTGAGTACTTGTTTGGTTAGGATCCGGTGATCAGTTTGAAAGTTGGGATTGTTTGTCTTTCTCATTTGCTCACTTAGAAAATCATTGTCCTCATGCATTTGAAAAGACTAGCCTTGTCTGCTTGACATTGTTGTCTTCATTGAAAGATTGGTTTGGGTTTTGTATGTTGCTTGTCATTAGTTATTGGTTTTCCTTAGTTCCACCACCATCGTGTAGTTCTCTTTGAAAAGAAAAAAACATTTTTTCTTTTTAAAAGCATTTTTATTTTGACAATATTGAAAATCAATTATTGAAATAGAACAAATAGAGAAATAAAATTATTCTTGATTTGTTGATATAGCGTTTCAAAGAAGATTACATATCGTAGTTCAAGATTGTTCCAAAAAACTTCTCTTTCCCTCCTGTAAATAGGGTTCATTGAACAATAATTGACATCTTTTCATTCCTATCTATGCATTGCTGGGTCAGAGTCTCACACAACATCGGTTTCATCTCTGTTTCCTTTGAGTAACAACAACCCTTAATAATATTGCGCAATTTTAAAATTTAACTAGTAACTCTTTTCTAGGACTCTATTACACCAACAATTAGCTAGGCTAGAGCTTTGGAATAGGCAGAGAGATACACTCCCCAAAGCAAAAAACACACAATAGCATCTTGTGTTAAGGAGTGTCAAATTCCATTTACAACATTTTGTCCTAGGAAGCCCTTCTCACACAAGGGTCAAACCCAAGGTCGCATTGATATTAACAGAGTTACTCACCCTGCTTTGTTGATATCGGTGTAGAGATTGCACGTATTACGGGGGTCACTTGAAGGTATACCCACAATGATGAGTGGAAGCCTCTCAAGTTGATTTTAGGCTAGATAACCTGCCCTTGCGTGTGGATCGGACTGTCGACTGTCCCCCCAGGCTTTATTGTTGTCGGGGGTAACCTTAGTGGCCTATCTTCTTAGGGTCTTACACAAGGTGACTATGAAGGGGCAAGTCTTCACGATACCTGGAATCGACGTTGGCCAAACTCACTCGGGCTCCTTGGAGGGTATACCCACGATTATGTGTGGGAGCTTGCACCAGGGTGTAAGTTCGTTAAGTAGGTCGTCAACGTAACTTTTCCACCCTAGCCCAGCCCCTTCTTGTCTCGTTGTTGTGGTGCTAGACTTTTTCACCAACTAGTGACTTCAGAATTAGAAGGTTTTGTTTGCTTGGTATTGTTTCCTAGATTTTGTTTACTAGCGCATGTTGTTTGTTTACCCAAATTGACCATAGAATTTTTCTTTGTAAGTTTTTAACTCGTTCACAATAGACCCTCCACGTCGTTCACGTAGAATGCAGGGTTTAGCCCCAGAAAATCTGGAAGGTTCTGAACCCTTGCCTACCAACTCACCAGAGGGCTCTCCTCCACAGAGTGAAGTCCAAGACGTCACCACTCCACAAGTGGAAAGAACTGACTCTCTAGAACGGTTCTGAATTACCAATTATCGAGAGGAATTTTGACTTCACCCCGATTCTGAGAGACGTATTATGCGAGTGAATTCTTCCAAAGATTTAGTTGTTTTGTCTTCTGGATCACCGACTGGACCTTTTCCAGCACCCGAGGGCCAAGATCCTTTTTGGGCTACTGGCGTTTTTAGACGGGATGTCTTTGGTTCAGGAGCAGGCATTGATATCACCATCTCACCTTCATTCCCCGAAACCTCTGACCCAGACGTAGTACCTTTTACTACTGCATATTATTTTCCTGGAACAGACACTCCGCGAGATGACCACATCTTTACCCTCCCTTTACAAATGGTCTATTACATAGATACTACGAGTATTCACACCAGAATTACAACGGCTAGTCAAGCCCCCATTAGCACACCGCTTTCGCCCAGAGTCACCCCGACACTTCCACCGGGATACCGTGCATTGAATGCCTCTATTTCCACTCCTATGCAAACCCCATCCATAACTCTTGGTGGTCCCACTCCTTCTGGTAACTCTCCTCCTGGTTTCATTCCGACACTTCCTCGACCCCCTTTCAGAGGACCTTTTCCATCCTCTATCGGCGACACTAATCCTAGTGGCATCATTCCGTCGTTCACAATGAATTACCAGATTCCTATTGGTGGACAATTTCACCAAGGAGGCTCGACTCAACCCACCTTTGTAGGGAAAATATCAGTTGGGACACAAATCCCAATTGGAACACAACCCCCAATTCGAACTCAACCCCCGATTGGAGGACAACCCCCACCAACCCCACCCTACAGAAAAAACATACCTCCATCCTTGGCCCAGTATTGGAATCCTCTGATACAACATAATCCTCAATCGACTGGGGGGAAATAGCCTCAAGTTACCTCCATTATACCCCCTAGTATAGGCCAACCATATCTAGGTACGTCGAATCCAATTTGGGGCTCGATCACTCAACCCCATGCCCCCATTCAAGGGTACAATCCTATGAGTTACTTGCCTCCGCAACAATCACCGAATTTTCCCGGATCCTCGCATTACATGCAGACTGCTTATGGTCCCACTGGTTTGCCAATGGGACTCCCCCCCCCCAAAGTCACCAGTACCCGCATGTGAATAGACAATTACCCTTCTTAGCCATCCTGGATCTTCCGGATCTGTCGAGGATTTTAAATGATCCAATCCGTCACTCTCCCCAATGGCCCATCATTCCAGCCAAACTCCCATCGAACATCCCTAAATTCGATGGAAAAGCGGGAGAGGACCCCAAAAATCACGTCATGAATTTTCACCTTTGGTGCTCATCCAACTCCTTGATGGATGACTCTATTCATTTACGTCTTTTTCAAAGAACTCTCACTGGTTTTGTTGCTAAGTGGTATATAGAATTACCACGAGGTTTCTTCATCGACTTCAACACCCTCGCTATGGCTTTCCTCACCCATTATCGGTTACCGATTCGCTATGAAACAGGGACCGAGATTTTGAGTTCTTTCAAACAAAACAAAGCCACTCATATATCCGATCACATGCATGAGTGGTGATGGAGACGACGTCTCATCAAAATTGAACTTCCCGATCAGTTGTTGGCAGAGTGGTTCACGAAATCATTCATGAACGACATCGATCATGACATCGCCATGGGTGGAGTTGTCACGGAAGAACATGCCATAATTCGTGCTCAATACCTTGACCTCGTTTACTCACAAACAGGTACTCTTTACGACTTACTCCCTGATGCACCTCGTCCTTCGACTTCCGCCACTTCGACTACTCCTGTTGCTTCTCATGTAGCTGATGGTGTGATTGGCACTTTCCATGCCCAACCACATTCCGTCAAAACTACTAGCCACAACCCCAAACCTAATTCTTCTAATGTTCAAAATGCTCCGTCTCCTACCCCTCCCACTGGCAAGAATTCTGAGGTAAATGCTATCCAATCTACACCAGCCAGTAAAAAAAAATCCAGAAAGGGAAAGGGTAAGAATAAGGAGGACAAAAATACTTCGCAAGCAGAGAGAACCAAAACACCACCCATTGACGATAGGGATAAGCGCAAGCCCCGATACCCTTGTCTTATCTGTGGTGATGATCACTACATGAAGGATTGTCCACGTCATGCCGAGGTTAACAAGTTCCTTCAAGGGACCCCCAAACCTCCCACTCCGACCATACTATCCCAACCCTTCCCCTCTCAACAATAGGCCCAATTGGTCATTCATGACCAACCATCCCCTTCCACTATGTCCTATGTATTAATTTGTACTAGTGATTCAAAGAAGAATGACATCACACTCACCACTCGAGCCAAATATTATTCCCCTTCCAAAGAGAAGGTTGATACATTTCTGCCTTCGTCGGTTCAACCCTCTCCTATGACTCCACCTACCAACGGTCCTCTTCATCTCGAACGACCAAGCCTCGACACAGTTCTTCGCCCTCCTCCAAAGGGCGTCGTTCAAAAATCAACTTTCAATCCTCATACTCGTGTTTCCTAGAGCTACAACATTGTTGAAGATCTGGCCCAAGCACCATCCGTGATGTCAGCCCTCGAAGTCCTTCAAAGTTGTCCCATACAATGTAAGGCACTGTTGAAAGCTATTGGTGGAATCGACCCGACGGATACGAATTTAATAATTTTTGACTTGGAAGATCACATTCCAAGGTTACCCCCTCAACTCGCATTCCAAATACAAGTGATTATCTCCGACAAAAACATTTGTAGAACTATTATCGACGAGGGTGACTCGACGTGTGTCATGTCTATTACCTGCTGGAAAGCCATCGGTTCTCCCTCTTTGATTGAATCCCATAACACACTTAAAGCCTTCAATGGCTCCGGTTTTAAGCCTTATGTTGTGTTTTAGGATTAATCCGTAAGTGCGGACACAAACCGATCTCCCTAGATCCACCTGGATCTAGAACAAAGCAGGACAGAATAATACTCTTTCCCTAGATTTAGACTAATAAATGGACTAGGAGACAAGAATCATGAACATACCTTGTGATCGCTTCCTTGGGTCTCTGTTGTCCAGCTTCGCTCCAATTCTCTTGTACCGTCAAGACCACAACAATACAAACCAATCGAGGTGAAGACAACTCAATATATTCAATAGCTAATCTATACATATGATCAAGGAGTTATGTAATAAAGTGACATTAGCTTTATGGGAAAGGGACATATTACTGTATTAAATTGATAGAAAGTAAGACTTACAACCTGAGCCTTGATGTTGCAAATCTCCTTTCGATGGCTCGTAGATCTGACACACACACTTTCTCGTGCATGAAGAAGATCAACCACTTTCAATAACTTTGCTAGTGTCCTTAGCTGCTGTAGCATCAGTCCTTCATACAATCTTACACTAATTCTCCAATAAATATCTTGCTAGTTTTCTTCTAACCTTTTCCATGAGAATCCCATCAATTTATAAGAGGGAATTGATTAGTTACTTGGATAGGAATGATCCCAAAATATCAGGAAAGTCAGTACTTAGATAACCATTCAAATGCCATCTCATCCTTCTAGAATATTCCCTTCTAGAAGGTTCGAGAATTTATCTTTTTTCCTTCTTTAGAAAGAGTTCGCACCCTAACAGTTAGGCACAGTGCAAACTTATCACACCCTGTCTTAAGGCAGCCTGCGAGAATCATGCATTCTCGCAGGCAAATGTATTGGTTGCCTGCGAACCTTCCTCAAAACTGTGGTTTTTGGAAAGAGACAAAGGTAACTTTTATCTGGAGAAAACTCTAATGAAGAGTCTGATTATACCACAATCAATTCATCATCTTGACGACCAAAATCATGGATAACAGAATGCCCCCCAAAGTCTGAGATTGGAACTAGTGACAGTCGATAGACTTTGTAAGCTGCATGTGTGTGTCAAGAACCAGGAGCACATCTAATCGGAAACCTGCGAACAATCAAGCATCTGCAGA
>ML780524.1:749515-778006 GCA_009831015.1 Picea engelmannii | reverse complement strand
AAGAGGATCACATATGCTTGTTGATATAAGCTCATCCTTCGGACGAGTCCCTCGGAGTATTTTTAACGAACCCTAAGAAGGAGTGGTTCGGTCCCATCATGGGTCTGTCAATGTTTGTTTAACGAGTCCAGAGATAGTAAACTCGAAATTTTTTCAAGATTATAGAGTTTGGAAAAACACTTAAAAGAGAACTCTCTCAGTTCCTTTTTTGTAAACTAGTCTGAATGAGACTGAAAAATAGTTAAATTATCGCTCACCAGATGCGTACTTCAAATACTTTAGCGAGCGTGAAAATAGCAAGGTCGGTCGGCAATATTTTCATGTTTAGAGAGTCTAAAAAGAGCTTAAAGATGACTCCAGGGGGGTTCCTTTTTCGTATAACCTTATTAAGCCTGAAAAAGTGATAAAACTATGCTCGATCACGTTCTTATGTTTTTCATGAGTGCAAGAACGGACAAAAAGACGCTCGAGGTTTTATGTAAAAACCCTAAAAAACAATCAAAATCATACCATAACGGAGAAAAATATGTCCATATCCTTCTTTGTAACCATCAATATTTCACACCTGCAAGTCATTGCACTCATTTTTATATTAGTAATTAGGTTTAACATAAAAAACCCAAAACTGACATGGTAAAAAGTAAATTAAATGAGTAAATAACCAAATTTACCATATCATTTCTCATTTTCACTATTGAGTTTCAAAAACCTCCATTTTACCCTCCGACTTCGGCGTTGATTTTCGGGAGCTACAAAAGATCATTTGACAAGCCGTCTACAACATTACGGTAAGTTCTTCTTTCTTGATCTTTTCATGGTTTAAATTTCTGATTTCATTGGTTAATTTTGTGCATTTTCAGGTGGTTTTTGAACCCTACATGCGTGCAGGAATTCTCGCAGGCGGCCCATACGGGGCCTGCGAGAATGATACTTTCTCGCAGGCAGGATTTGAGCCACCTGCGAGGGGTTCGCACTATGTATAATAAGGCACCTGCGAGGGGTTCACACTATGTATAATAAGGCACTTGCGAACAACGCAGAACTCAAAAAAAATTAAAATGTTTACCCAATGAAAAAGATTTATATCATGAATAAAATCACTAATCCCCTTTATATGTTTCTTATGCAGATAAATAACCACAAACATGGTGCTTGAGTGGCGGGAATGAGAACATGAGCAGGATAATGAAAATGCCGAGAATCATCCTCCCACCATAGCTGCATTAAGAGATTGTGGTGTTTTAAAATACTTCCGTATCCCGGGCATGAGAGCCCAAGTCAGATTACTGGAGTATCTAGTTCGCATGTGGGATCCAGACCAGCAAGTTTTTAATGTAGGAGCTCACATATTAACCATTGACATAGAGGACATATACTTCTTGACTGGATTATCCAGGCGCGGGTCTTATGTCAGTCTGACCGGCAGCAGAGGGGGTGGGTTAAAAATGAGTGAATATTGCAATCAATACTATGTACCTGAGGCTGAAAGAAAGAAAGGGAAAGTGGCGATCTGGGGAGTAACAGACTTGACTCTCTGCACTATTCTCTTTGCTATTGCTCGAATGGCCGGAAGTTCAGCTCCACATATGGCATTATAGATCTACTTCCAGTACGCCATCGAGTGTACTGAGCCCCGAGTATTTAACTAGGCTGATGCAGTGTTGCGCAGTATCAAAAGACAACTGACCAAGTGCAGGCGGGGTGAACTGAAACAATTTGGATATGGATCTTTGTTAGTGTCTTTCTTCCTCGAGAGAGTCCCCGTATTCAGACTACAGGCTGAGTGGGACTTTCCGGGTCCTAGGGATCCGAGGATGTTGCGGTGGTGTCGGCTCATGGCCCGGCACGTGGCAGGACCAATCGTCAAATGTGACGATATTTTCTTTGACTGGTTGCAAAACCAGATGCTGATGGTCGATGACTACGCCTACTCCAGGTTGGATTTCCGAGGAGATCCAGATCTAGCACTGCCTGAGGACGCTCAGTGGGGAGACCTCGGTAAGAAGTACACAAATTTTCCTTTTTAAAATGTTTTTGACTTTTTTTTATCATATTTAAATGTTTTTGTTTTATATATTTGTCTGAAGACTAACACAACATTTTTGTTGATAACACAGATGTTGGACCGTATAGACCTCCTGGAAGTTCTCCTATCCAACAACGAGGAGAAGCAGCAACAGTAGTACCACAGTATGCTGAAGATTACCAGGTTGTGGAACAAAATTTAGAGGGTCTTACAGCAGACATTCCAGATATGACTCTGGAAGAGATTCCATGACGCGATCATCGTCACACTGTAGGGGTGTCAGCAGCTATGGGTCGACTTCTTCGCAGAGTTGCTAGGGTAGTCGTGTGTTACCGTGAACGTCATCCGTGACGTCACCTTGTAGAAGCTATAAGCTTCAATTTTTGATATTTTGATCTTCGGACAAACTTTTTGAAAAAACAACAAACTCTTTTGATCGTTATATATAGATGGCTTCTACCTGTTTTCTTTATATTTAAATGTGTTTGATTTATAAATGGTTCAAATGTCTGTCCAATACATAATTAGCCAATGCATCTGTTAATGTATTAAGACATCTAGGAATATGTTGATATTCAATGTGATCAAAATATCGTTCCAAGAGGCGAATTCACAAATACACTCGTAATAAAGTAGGACTTCGAATAGAGTAGACATTACTTAGCTGTAGTACCACAAGCTATGAGTCGAGTCGCACAACCAAATGACGAATTCCAAGCGAGATAACATCAACCAATAATTCAATAACGATGCTATACTCTGCAATATTGTTGGTTGCACGGCCAAGACATACACCTCGTAAAGATATAAGTTCGTTGGTTGGGGCATAGATTGCCCATGCAGCGGAAGCTAAGTTTCGAGTACTACGGCTAGCACCATCAGCGAAGTCAATATAGGGTAGTGAAAACTCCGACATCTGGCAATCAAACATAACGTCATATAAGGGAAGAGACCAGAAAACATCAAAAGCAAACTAAAGTAACACACACAAAGTATGATACATAAAATACAATTATTTGTGCACAAATGACTTATGCATAATACTTCTTCAAGTACAACCCATTCCTGGGTTCACTTAAAGGGATACCATCATAATCGATCAGCTCATATGCTCCTTTTTCTAAAACTCGGCGAACAATGTAAGGACCTCGCCACATTGGTTCGAATTTCCCAGCTCCTAAGACATCTCGATCCTGTTCATATAGAAGAACAAGATCACCTTCAGAGAAAACGCAAGGCTTGACATACTTGTCATACTATGCCTTGACACGTTTCTTCTGGGCTTCTATCACGAGAGTGGCGTCACGTCGAGTTTCGTCTAATCGCATTAAATACAATAGACGCTCTTCTTCAACGAAAGTATTAGGTAAGAGTTCGAAAGCTAGTTTAAGAGAAGGTATCTCACATTCTATTGGAAGAATGGCTTCCACGCCATAGACTAATTGAAAGGGTGTAAACCCCGTAGCGGATTTGACAGATGTCCGATATGCCCACAATGACGAAAACAACATTGTGTGCCAGCTTGTCTTATGAATGTGTATCATCCATCGAAGCATCGTTATGAGAACTGTTTTGATTGCTTCGACCTGGCCATTAGCTTGTGGATAATAGGGTGTTGAGTTATCATGACGAAGACCCAACTTTTCTGTAAGTTCAGACATCATAAAATTCCTAAAATGACTACCGTGATCAGTAACGATAGCTTGAGGAACACCAAAACGAGCTATGACATGGTTGAAAAGAACCAACGCTGCAGTCTTTCTAGTATTATCGAATGTTGGCATCGCCTCGACCCATTTTGTAAAGTAATCAACAACTACAATGATGTAACCATGCCCCCCGGCCGAGTGAGGGTGACATGTCATGAAATCAATGCCCCATTTTGCAAAAGGACCAACTGAGACCACAGGATGAAGAGGAGCAGGATGCGACCGAATCTTCTGATTGTAGGTCTGGCAGGCATGACACTTCTGAACGACAGTAATGCAGTCATTGAACAAGGAAGGCCAAAAATATCCTGCGTGTAAGATCTTCTGGGAAATAGCATACCCAGACATATGACCACCACATGCTCTGGAATGGCAGTTATTCAGAGCTTTTTCAGCTTCGTCAAAAGTCAAACAACGTCGAAACACAGAGTCAATGCCCCGATGATAAAGAGTATCCCCGAGGATAATGTATTGATGTTCTTGATAACGAACACGACGTCGTTCATTACTAGACAAAGCAGGCTGGAAAGTCTAGGTTTGGAGATATATAATGATATCTCCATACCAAAGATCGTTAGTGTTTATGAGGAAAAGAGATTCATCAGGCAATGAATCTACTGCTACAGTTTCCGTGGTAGAGTGAGGAAAATCACATATCAATTCAGCCAAAACTAAGGATTCCTTAGACGTGGCGCGATAAAATTCCAAGTGAAACTCCTGGAGTATGACAATCCATTTGGAGTACTTTCCCCCTAGCAATTGATGAGTCAAAATGTGTTTCATAGGGTTGCAATGCGAAATCACTGTAGTTTTCTTGGAAAGGATATAATGCCGAAAGCGTTGAACGGCTTGAACGGCAGCCAAAGCCAGTTTTTCAACATGTTGATACTTGATTTCAGTTGATGATAGACTTCGACTCAAGTAATAAATAACATGTTCATCGTGCGCATCATCCTCTTGGACGAGAACCGTGCCAATGGTATACTCAGAGGCAGCAAGATAAAGAAAATAATCATGACTATAATCAGGAGGAGAGAGAAGCGGAGCTCGTGTGAGGGACAATTTCAAAGCTTCAAAAGAATTGTTGGCAATAGAATCCCAAACAAACTCAGAATATTTCTTTAATAGCCGGGTAAAACCACGAGTAATCTCGGCTTAATTAGGGATGAAACGACGAAGAAAGTTTGCTTTCCCCTACAAAATTTGCAACTGGCGCAGTGAATAAGGAGGAGGAAGATTAAGAATCACCTCGACCTTAATAGGATCTACCCTGATCCCTTGACGTGAAACAATGAAACCTAGAAGACGGCCAGATTCTACGCAAAAAACACATTTATGAGGATTTAAACGAATGCGATAGAACCGAAAATGGACGAAAATTGCTCGAAGATGAGTGGGGTGATCGACTCGGCGTAAAGAATGAGCTGGTAAATTGTCCAAATAAGGTTGAACGATATGCTTTATATCATGAAAAGCATAAGACATAGCACGTTGAAACGTCGCGCCAACGTTCTTAAGATCGAAGGGAAGTTTCCTATAGGCAAAAGTACCCCAAGGACAAATAAAAGAAGTTTTATGTTGGTCCTCAGGAGCGATGTTAATTTGATTATAACCAGAGAAACCATCCATGAGAGAGAAGATTCCGCTACCGACACAATCATCGACAATTTGGTCGACAAAAGGGGTTGGAAAGTTGTCTTTTGGACAGGATTTTTTAATATCCCTATAATCAATTCACACACGAATACTACCACCTTTCTTATCAATCGGTACAGGGTTGGAAACCCATTCTGTCAGAGCCACGAGATAAATAAAACCGGCTTTGAGAAGTTTTTCAACTTCGAGCTTGATAGCCGCCGCTTTGCGTGGGTGGACTGGACATAGGCGCTGCCATACTGGTTTAGCTTCGGGGTATGTCTTTATCTCATGTACAACAATAGAAGGGTCAATACCAGGCATCTCTTCGTAGCTCCATGTGAAGATGTCACAAAATTATTTAAACAGAGATGTATAAGCGACGATTTCATCCGGAGAACATGAAGCTCCAATGTGAACATTTTCAACTATCCCAGGTTTAACTGATATATCAATGGGAATCGTGGGAGAAATATTACTGAGGTTCCCTTCGGCAAATGCATCTTGTGTAGATCCGGGAACGTTCGATATGACAACAACGGTTGACGTAGTCGAAATCCGTTGGTAGTTATCGAGAGTCTGTTGTTCCAGAAACAATATGGAATGATGATGTCCATCATCCCAAGGGGTGTCCTCCATAATGGACATGATCATCTCATCAGTGGGAAAGATGACACTGAAAGTATTGGGAGACAACTCATCAAAATAAGGTGTAGAAGGTGTTGCCGATTGAATCGTGTGATAAGCAGACTCAACCGGACTTAACGGCATGACCTCGCCGAAACGAGTATGATCTCCAGGGTCAGGGGCTATCCAAGGGTCAGAAGACACAGGAAGTTCATGAGGTACAACGGAGATCATATTGATAGAAGCAACTGACGGGCGTGGAACATCGGGTGGGGGTGGAATGGTGAAAGTCCCCATTAACGAAGAGTGTTTTAAAAGGCCTACACCGACATTCTCGTAACCCGACGAGGTTTTAGCTATAAACGACACGTTGCCAGTACAAGTATCAGAATTAAAGAAGGCAAGTTGGTCAACCGTAACAACCTTTCCTTGATGAGGAAAGCGTACTACACGAAAAAGTGTCGACACAACAGTGCACATGGAATCGATCCAACTACGACCAAGTAGAAGATTATAATCTAAGGGAGCGTCGAAAACTTCCACTTCAACTTGGACTGTCTTACCTTCTAGAGTAACGGGCAATGATGGAAGAACACCGTAAGGCTTAAAACCAGAGCCATTAAAGGCTTTCAAAGTATTTTGTGATTCATTTAAAGGAGGAGAGCCAATGGATTTCCAACAAGCAAGAGACATTACACACGTAGAGGCACCCTCGTCTATAACAGTTCGACAAATGTTCTTGTCAGAGACAACAACTTGAATTTGAAACGCGAGTTGAAGGGGTAACCTTGGAATGTGATCTTCTAAGTCAAAGACTATTAAATTCGTATCGGTTGGATCAATTCCACCTATAGCTTTCAACAGAGCCCTTCGTTGAGCAGGACAAGACTAAAGGACTTCAAGGGCAGACATCGCTGAAGGTGCCTGGGCCAGATCTTCCACAATGTTGTAGTTCTGGGCCGCACGAGCATGAGGATTGAAAGCTGATTTTCGCACAACACCCTTAGGGGGTCGCATGACTGTATCAAGGCTCGGTCGTTCGAGATGAAGAGGACAGTTTGTAGGTGGAGTTGGTGGAGAAAGTTGTACTAAAGCGAGAGGTAAATTGTCAACCTTCTCCTTAGATGGAGAATAATCTTTGGCTCTAGTGGTGATTGCAACGTTATTCTGCTTAGAATCACCAGTACACATCAAAACGTATGATTTCGTAGAAGTAGAGGGTTGGTCATGGATGACCAACTGAGCCTGTTGTTGAGACAGGAAGGGTTGAGACAAGACTGCCGACGTAGGTGGTTTGGGTGTTCCTTGAAGAAACTTAGTGACCTCGACACGTCGTGGAAAATCCTTCATGTAGTGATCATCACCACAGATAAGGAAAGGGTATCGGGGTTTGCGCTTATCCCGATCTTCAACAGGAGTATTTTTTGGTTGCTCTGTTTGATTATTGATTTTACCCTCCTTATTCTTGCCTCTCCCTTTCTTGGATTTATTTTTACCGGTCGGAGTAGATTGAATGGCGTTCACCTCAGAAGTTTTACTGGCGGGAGTGGCAGGAGACGGAGCACTTTGAACATTAGAAGATGTAGATTTAGGGGTTGTATTCGACACAGAATGTGAGTGGGTATGGGTAGTACCAATCACACCATCAACTGCATGCGAGGCAGCTGGAGCGGTTGAAGCACTGGAAGTACCCGGACAAGGTAATTCAGGTAGCAAATCGTAAAGCGTTCCCGTTTGCGAACAAACGAGATCCAGATATTGAGCACGACTGATAGCCTTCTCTTCCGTGATAACACCACCCATGGCAATGTCTTTTCCAATTTCGTTCACGAAGGATTTTGTAAACCACTCTGCTAGTAACTGATCCGGGAGTTCGAGTTTAATGAGACGTCTTCTCCTTCTCCACTCATGTATGTGATCTGATATATGAGTGCCTTTAGTTTGTTTGAAGGAAGTCAAAATTTCAATCCCAGTATCATAACGAATCGGTAACTAGTAATGTGTAAGGAAGGCCATAGCGAGGGTGTTAAAGTCAGAGAAGAAACCTCATGGCAATTCAATATACCACTTCGCAGCGGAACCTGTAAGGGTTCGTTAAAAAAGACGTAGACGAATAGAATCATCCATCAATGAGTTGGATGAACACCATAGATGAAAAGTCATAACATGATTGTTTGGATCCTCTCCCACTTTGCCATCGAATTTCGGAATATCCGATGGAAGCTTGGCGGGAATAGCAGGCCATTGGGGAGAGTGACGAATAGGATCATTTAGAATCCTAGACAAATACGACAAATCCAAAGTAGCAAGAAAAGGTAACTGTCTATTCACCTATGGGTACTGGTGACTTTGGGGTGGAAGCCCTATTGGCAAACCAGTAGGACCGTATGCAGTCTTCCCATAGTGGGAAGACCCTGGTTGATTCGGTTGCGGTTGGTGAGGATAGTAATTCCAAGGATGGTAACCTTGAGTTTGAGTAGGGACCTGAGGTTGAGTAGTGTGACTCTGACCCCAAATAGGATTAGTGATACCCGGATATGGTTGGCCCATGGTAGGGACAGTTTGCTGCCTCCCAGTATTTTGAGGAAAGTTTTGTAGAAGCTGATTCCAATACTGGGCCAACTCAGGAGGTATGTTTTGTCCAAAAGGTGAAGTTGGTCCCCCGATCGTAGGTATAGTTCCACCCGGAAGTTGTGTGCCAACCGTAGGTTGCGTAGTAACTGTGTTGTTCCCGGGAAAAGGAAAAGGAAACGTACCACCCTGTCCACCAACAGGAATTTGCAAGTTTGGTGCAACAATTGGGATAATGCCACTAGGATTAGGATTGCCAGAAGGAAATTGAGGGAGTGTTGGTATAAAAACGGGAATAGGGTGCCCAGGACCTGGAGAACCGGCTGGGGTTTGCGGAGGTGTTGGATTAGAAGCATTCAACAAAGCATTCAACGCATGATAACCAGGTGGTAATGTCGGGTTGACCTCAGGCATTCGCTGGGTATTGATAGGAGCAAGAGTAGCTACAGTAATTCCGGTTGGGACACTCGTAGTATTCGCGAGATGGGACATCTCGGGAGGAAGAATAAAGTGATAAGTGGTAGTTACTGGTGTAGCTTCTGTCTCAGAAAAAACTGGAGGGTTGATCTCGTAGACTGTAGGTGATTCAATACCAAAAATGACTTGGCGAAAATAACCTGACCAAAAAGGATATTGGCCTACTACACTGGAGAAGGCCCAACGGTTGATTCAGAAGATGTAACAACGACTTCGTCAGAAGAATTTAATTGCACAAAAGGTCGTTCACCACGGTGAATGCGATAGTCCTCTCTAGTATTGGTAATTCGAAAATCTTCTAGAGAGTCAGTTCGTGCTACCTGTGGAGGTGGTGTGGTGACAACTGGAACGTCACTGGTTTCCCCTTGTGGTGGACTAACCACTGGGACGTCAGTCTGATGGGGAGAACCCTTAGGTGTATCGGTAGGCGATGGTTGAGAATCGTCCAGATGCTCTGGAGATAAACCTTGCATTCTACGTGAACGCCGTGGGGGAGCAATTGTAAACGAGTGACAAGCTCCACGAAGAAATTCCTAAGGTCAAATTCGATAAACAAACAACATACACTAGTAAAGAAAATCTAGGAAGCAATCACTAGACAAATAAGACCTTCTAATATCGAAGCCACTAGTTGGTGATGAAATCCAACGTCGCAACAATGAGACAAGAAGGGGCGGGGCTAGGATGGAAAATTTACGTTGACGACCTGCTTAATAGACTTACACCCTGGTGCAAGATTCCACACATAATCGTGGGTATACCCTCCAAGGAGCCTGAGTGAGTTTGATCAACGTTAATTCCAGGTACCGTGAAGACTTTCCCCTCCACAGTCACATTGGGTAAGAACCTAGAGAGATAGGCCACTAAGGTCACCACAAACAACAATACAGTCTAGAGGAACAGTCGTCAGTCCGATCCACACGGAAGGGCAGGGTATCTAGCCCAAAATCAACTCAAAAGGCTTCCACTCATCATTGTGGGTATACCTTGGAGTGACCCCCGTAATACGTGCAATCTCTACATTGATGTCAACAAAGCAGGGTGAGTAACTCTGCCAACACTAATGCGACCTGGTGCTTGACCCTTGTGTTAGAAGGGCTTCCCAGAACAATATGTTGCAAATGGAATTTAACACTCCCTAACTCAAGATGCTATTGTGTGTTTTGAGCTTTTGAAGAGTGTGTCTCTCTTCCTACTCCAAAGAACTAGCCTAGCTAAATGTTGGTGTAAAAGAGCCCTAGAAAAGAGTTACTAGATACATTTTAAGATTACACAATGTTTTTAAGAGCTGTTGTTTACACAAAGGCAACGTAAGTGAAACTGATGTTATATGACTCTGACCTAAACAATGCAAGAATGAAAATGAAAAATAACACTTTGCGTTCAATGAATCCTATGTATGGGAGAGAGAATATTTTCCAAATCAACTCTGTACTACTATACAAAAAATTCCTTTCAAATGTCAATACAAACAATCATTAATCAAAAGAAAATTCTCTATGTGTCTTTTTCAATACTTCAACAATCTCTAAAATTTGATTTTTCAATGTTTTCTAAAAGACAAAAACAATTTCTTGAAAGAAAACTTGTTGTTCACTTTCCAAGAAGAACTCTCACTATGCCAATGAGAATATAAAAATCAAATCAATGAACAAGCAAATAACAACCCAATCAACTCTTTCAACGAAAGCAAAAACAAAGAGCAAACCAATTAGTCTTCTCAATGCAAAGCGAAAAATGACTTTTCAAACCATAAACAAATGAGAAAAACCAAGCACTTAACTCTCAACCAATCATTGGTTCTCAACCAATCAGACACACTCAGCTCTTGAAAGTAGAGAGAATGAATTTGCTAATAAGAGTCAAGAAAAGAAAGTCAAGCTACAAAGGACAAGAAAAAACCTTGAAACCCTAAAACAGTTCAAGTATGCAAACTAAATCAAGAGATATATCAATCAATGATCCAGTAAACCCAAAAGAGGTAATTCAATTGATCTGAGCAGTTAGAAAAACCAAAACTCAATTTCAAAATTTTCAAAAATCTTGCTCGCAGGCAAGTAGTGTTACACAGTGCGAGAATCTATGATTCTCACAGGCAACCTTTTAGCAAGGTGCAAGGTACTCGCATTGAACCCTATGAGCAGGATGCGAACCTGAATGATTCTCGCAGGCTGCAGTTAAACACAGTGCGAGAACTCCTGAATATGACAAATTTTTTGAAAATTAAAGAAAAATTGACAAAGGCTTCTGGACCCAGAAGGTCTATCAAGATATCCTGAAGACTTAGAGACTGAAAAAACAAGAGAAATATGAAACTAGAGAAAATGGCCACAGAAAAATACAAAAAGCCACCAAAAAATGGGATTGTTCCCCAGTGGAGTCGCCAATTTTTTTTTAGGATTAATCCGTAAGTGCGGACACAAACCAATCTTCCTAGATCCACCTGGATCTAGAACAAAGCAGGACAAAATAATACTCTTTCCCTAGATTTAGACTAATAAATGGACTAGGAGGAAAGAATCATGAACATACCTTGTGATCACTTCCTTGGGTCTCTGTTGTCTAGCTTCACTCCAATGCTCTTGTAGCGTCAAGACCACAATAGTACAAACCAATCGAAGTGAAGACAACTCAATATATTCAATAGCTAATCTATACATATGATCAAGGAGTTATGTAATAAAGTGACATTAGCTTTATGGGAAAGGGACATATTACTGTATTAAATTGATAGAAAGTAAGACTTACAACCTGAGCCTTGATGTTGCAAACCTCCTTTCGATGGCTCCTAGCTCTGACACACACACTTGCTCATGCATGAAGAAGATCAACCACTTTCGATAACTTTGCTAGTGTCCTTAGCTACTGTAGCATCAGTCCTTCATACAATCTTACACTAATTCTCCAATAAATCTCTTGATAGTTTGCTTCTAACCTTTTTCATGAGAATCCCATAAATTTATAAGAGGGAATGGATTAGTTACTTGGATAGGAATGATCCCAAAATATCAGGAAAGCCAGTACTTAGATAACCATTCGAATGCCATCTCATCCTTCTAGAAATTCCCTTCTAGAAGGTTCAAGAATTTATCTTTTTTCCTTCTTTAGAAAGAGTTTGCACCCTAACAGTTACGCACAGTGTGAACTTATCGCACTCTGGCTTAAGGCAGCCTACGAGAATCATGCATTCTCGCAGACAAATGTATTGGTAGCCTACGAACCTTCCTCAAAACTGTGATTTTTGGAAAGAGACAAAGGTAACTTTTCTCTGGAGAAAACTCTAATGAAGAGCCTGATTATACCACAATCAATTCATCATCTTGACGACCAAAATCATGGATAACAAGGTGTCCTACCTTCATTGCCAATCACATTAGAAGGCAAAACGGTCCAAGTGGAAGTCTTTGACGCTCCTCTTGATTACAACCTTCTTCTTGGCCGTAGCTGGATTGATTCCATGCACGCAGTTGTGTCGACTCGTTTTCGTGTTGTTCGTTTCCCACATCAAGGAAAGGTAATTATTGTCGACCAATTAGCCTTCTTTAACTTGGATACACGTACTAGCAACATACCATTCATCGCCAAACCCCCCCGGATACAAGAACGTCGGTGTAGGTCTTCTCAAAGACTCTTCATTAATGGGTACCTTCCCCATTCCACCACCCGATGTTCCACACCCGTCTGTCGCTTTAATCAACATGATCTCCACCTCGATTCATAGAACCCCTGTGTCTCATGACCCATGGATGGTACCCGACCCCAATGATCATCTTTGTTACAGCGACGAAATGTCTTTGAGTCTGGTCGAATCTGTCTATCAGGCCATTCAATCGACAACCCCTTCTACCCCCTCTCTTGGTGATTTATCTCCAGATCCTTTCCGCATCATTTTTCCCACAGATGAGATGATTATGTCTATCATGGAAGAAACCCCTTGGAACGATGGACATCACCGTTCCATCCTCTTCCTGGAACAACACACCATCGAGAGCTACCAACAGATCTCGACCCCGTCGACCGTTGTCGTCATTTCAACCGTTCCCGAGTCAACACACGATGTGTTTTCCGAAGGGAACTTAAGAAATATCTCACCCACTATTCCCCTTGACATATCCATCAAACCTGGAATTGTCGAAAATGTGCATATCGAAACTTTGTGTTCCCCTGATGAAATTGTCACCTACAAGTCACTTTTCAAATAATTTTGTGACGTCTTCGCCTAGAGCTATGAAGAAATGCCAGGTATCAACCCCAACATTGTGATACATGAGATTAAGACATACCCAGACGCTAAACCCGTCTGGCAATTCCTTCGTCCAGTTCACCCACGTAAAGCGACTGCCATCAAGCTTGAAGTCGAGAAACTTCTCAAATCCGACTTTATTTATCCGGTGGCCCTCACTGACTAGGTTTCCAATCTTGTCCTGATCGACAAGAAACAAGGCACAATCCGCGTGTGCGTTGATTATAGGGATATTAACAAAGATTTTCCTAAAGACAACTTTCCTACCCCCTTTGTCGACCAGATTGTCGACGATTGTGCTGGAAGCGAAATATTCTCTCGGATGGATGGTTTCTCCGGATATAATCAAATCAATATTGTTCCTGAGGATCAACACAAAACTGCTTTTATTTGTCCTTGGGGAACTTTCGCCTATCGGAAACTTCCTTTTGGTCTAAAGAATGATGGCGCAACTTTTCAGCGCGCTATGTCTTATGCCTTCCATGATATCAAGCACATCGTGTAGCCATATCTTGATTACTTACTCGCTCATTCCATGCGCTGGGTCGATCATCCAATTTACCTCCGATCCATTTTCCTCTACTGTCGGTTTGACCATATACGCTTGAATCCTCACAAATGCGTTTTCTGCGTAGAATCCATACGACTTCTAGGATTTATTGTTTCACATCAAGGGATAAGAGTAGATCCTTTAAAGGTCGAGGTGATTCTCAATCTCCCTCCTCCTTCTACACTTTGTCAGTTACAAAGTTTGCAAGGGAATGCAAACTTTCTTCGTCGTTTCATCCCGAACTATGCCGAGTTAACTCTTGGATTTACGCGACTACTCAAAAAGGGGTCTGAGTTCGTATGGGATACCATCACAAACAAAGCCTTCAAAGATTTGAAACTATCCCTGACACGTGCTCCGCTTCTCTTCCCCCCCAATTACAGTCGCGATTATTTCCTCTACCTTGCAGCCTCGGATTACACCATCGCTATGGTTATCGTCCAAGAGGATGATTCTCATGATGAACATGTTATCTATTACTTGATTCGAAGTCTAACTCCTACCGAAACCAAGTATTTACATGTCGAAAAACTGGCCTTGGAAGCCGTCCAAGCAGTTCAACGTTTCCAGCACTATATCCTCTCTCGCAAGACTACGGTAATTTCTAACTGCAACCCTATGCAACACATTCTCACTCATCAATTGCTAGGGGAAAAATACTCCAAATGGATCATGATACTCCAAGAGTTTGACTTGGAATTCGAAAGAGATAAGTCCAAGAAGTCCTTAGTGTTTGCCGAGTTGATATGCGACTTTCCCTACTTTGAAATGGAAAATGTAGCATCTGATTCATTACCTAATGAATCCCTTTTCCTAATTAGTTCCGATGATCTTTGGTATGGCGATATCATCATATATCTCCAAACCTAGACTTTCGAACCCAATTTGTCCAGTACTGACCGACGTCGAATATGCTACCAAGCCTGTCAATATATTATCCTCGGGGATACTCTTTATCGTCGTGGGATTGACTCATTTTTTCAACGCTGCCTCACGTTTGACGAAGTCGAGAAAGCCTTAAATGACTGTCATTCTGGAGCCTGTGGTGGTCATATGTCCAGGTATGCTACTGCCCAGAAGATCTTACGAGCAGGGTATTTTTGGCCTTCTTTATTTAATGATTGTATAATCGCCGTCCAAAAATGCCACGCTTGCTAGACCTATAATCATAAGATACGATCACATCCTGCTCCTCTTCACCCTGTGGTCTCCGTTGGTCCCTTTGTGAAATGGGGTATCGATTTCATGACATGTCACCCCCACTCGGCCAGGGGGCATGGATACATTATTGTAGCCATATATTATTTTATGAAATGGGCCGAGGCGATGCCGACATTTGAAAATACTGGAAAGACCGCATCATTATTCATTTTCAATCACATCATAGCTCGTTTTGGTGTTCCTCAAGCTATCGTCACTGATCATGGTAGCCACTTTAGAAACTTCATGATGTCCGAACTCACTGAAAAGTTGGGTCTTCGCCATGAAAACTCAACGCCCTATTACCCACAAGCCAACGGCCAAGTCGAATAAATTAAAAAAGTTCTCATAACCATGCTTCGACGAATGATAGGGATTCACAAAACAAGTTGGCACACAATGTTGTTTTCAACATTGTGGACTTACCGGACGTCTGTTAAGTCTGCTACTGGGTTTACACCTTTCTGGTTAGTCTATGGTCTAGAAGACATCCTCCCGATTGAATGTGAGATACCCTCCTTAAAACTAGCCATTGAACTCCTAGAAAACACTTCTGTCAAGGAAGAACATCTATTGTATCTCATGTGATTAGACGAAACTCGATGCGATGCTGCCCTAGTCATCGAAGCCCAGAAGAAACGTGTCAAGGCCCAATACGAAAAACATGTCAAGCCTCGCGTCTTCTCCGAAGGAGATCTGGTTCTCCTCTACGAACAAGATAGAGATATGCTAGGAGCTGGAAAATTCGAAGCCATGTGGCGAGGTCCTTATATCGTTAGACGAGTTTTGGAGAAATGAGCTTATGAGTTATTAGATTACGACGGTATCCCTTTGAGTGAACCCAGAAATGGGTTGTACTTAAAGAAGTACTATGCATAAGATCACATGTGCATGTGTACTTGTATTTTATTGTATCATACTTCTTATGTGTTACTATAGTATGCGTTTTTCGTTATCTGGTCTCTTCCCTTATGTTACATTGTGTTTGATTTTCAGATGTCGGAGTCTTTGCTACCCCACATTGGCTTCGCTAATGGCACTAGCCGTAGTACTCAGAACCTTGCTTCTGCTGCTTGAGAAATTTACGCCCCTACAAACGAACTTATCACTCTACGAGGTGTGTGTCTCGGTCGTGCAACCAACAATATTGCAGAGTGTAGCGTTGTTATCGAATTATTGATTGATGTTATCTCGCTTGGTATCCATCACTTGGTTGTATGACTCGATTCACAGCTAGTAGTACTACAGTTAGGTAATGTCTATGCTATTCGAAGTCCTACTTTATTACGGGTATATTTGCGAATTCGCCTCTTGGAACGTTATTTTTATTATATTGAGTATCAACATATTCCTAGATGTCTAAATACATTAACTGATGCATTAGCTAATTATGTATTAGACATACATTTGAGCCACTTATAAATCAATCACATCACAAGTATCACACAACACAAGATAAGCCGGTAGAAGCCGTATATATGTATATATAATGATCAAAAAAAATTTACAAAAAAAGTTCTGTCCAAGAACCAAAATTTAAAAATCTGAAGCTCATAGCTTCTACAAAGTAACGTCATGGATGATGCTTGCAATAACACATGACTGCCCGGGAAACCCTACGAAGAAGTCGGCCAATAGACTCTGACACACCCACCGTATGACACTGATAATGCCACGGGACCTCTCTGAGAGGCATGTCCGGAATGTCAGCAGTCAAACCCTCTAAGTTTTGTTCCATTGCCTCATAATCTTCAACGTCCCATCATGGCACTGGAGCCACCTCTCCTCGTCGTTGAATAGGAGAAGTACCTGGAGGTCGATAAGGCCCCACGCCTGTGTCATCAAAAAATATTTTTTGTAATTAGACCTTGGACAAACATAAAAACATTTGCATATGATAAAACTCACAAAAACATTTAAAAAGTGAAAAAATGTGTACTTACCTAGATCTCCCCACTGAGCGTCCTCAGGTAGGGCCAAGTCCGAATCCCCTCGGAATTCCAACTCGGCATAGGCATAATTGTCAACCATCAACATTTATGGCCGCAACCAGTCAAAGAAGGAATCATTGTATTTGATGATTGGTCCAGCTACATGTCGGGCCATGAGGTTACACCACCTCAATATCCTCAAATCCTTTGGAGCCAGTAAACTCCACTCAACCTGCAACCTCAACAAGGGAACCCTCTCAAGAAAGAAGGACACCAACAGTGACCCGTACTCGAATTTCTTTAGGTTGCCTTTCCTGCATTTAGTCAACTGCCTCTTCACGCTACGAAGGACTGCGTCTGACCAGTTAAAGACCCGAGGCTTAGTACACTCTATGGCGTACTGAAAATTTCCATGGAGAGCCATGTGTGGAGCAGTGCTCCCAACCATACGAGCAATGGTGAACAAGATTGTGTGAAGGGTCAAATCCTGGACCCCCCAAATGGCCACCTTTCCTTTGCTTCTTTCTACTTTTGGAACACAGTACTGACGAAAATACTCACTCATAGGCAGCCCACGACCTCAACTACCGGTCAAGCTAGCGTGGTACCCATGCTGTGACAGTCCTGTTAGGAAATAAACATCCTCGATATCCAAGGAAAATGTGTGGACACCCACATGGAATACTTGTTGGTTCACGTCCCACATATGAACGAGGTACTCCAACAGCTTGACTTTGGCCCTCATACCCGGGATCCAAAAGAATTTCAGGAGACCACAGTCTCGTAAAGCGGCAACGGTGCTCGAGTCATTCCTGGCAATAACATCATCTTCTTCATGCTCTCTTTCATGCCATTCGAGAACCATTGTGATAGCCAAATGCCTGCATAATAATCATAAGAAGAAGGTCAACAACTCTTTTCAAGCCTTGGCACATTTTTCATTGAGAAAAAACCAAAGCATTTTTTCATTTTGTGGTTCTCACAGGTGCCTTTGGGGCCACTTGCGAGAATCATGCATTCTCGCAAGTTCCATATGGCTAGCCTGCGAGAACGCCTGAGCGCAAATTTTAGCCCTAAAACAAGCTCAAAAACTTGAAATTTGCCAATGAAAACAAAAAATTGAACCATGAAAAGATAGATGACAAGGAGCTTACCTCACTGACAGAGATGGTTCGCCAAATGGTTCTTCGTACCTTCCACAATCGAGCATTGAAATTCAAGGGCAAAAGAGGGGTTTTGGTCTAAAATCTTGGAAAAGTTAGAATGACTATATGGTAAAATAACTTTTACCCACTTATATTTACTTTTTACCATTTTTGTTGGTTTTTATAATTGTTTTATTCATCAAACCTAATTCCTAATAGCCCTATGAGTGCGAATTTTTGCAGACATGACGACTTCGATGTCCATACACAGGGATACAAATATTTTCTCTTTTTCATTGCATGTTTAAATTGTTTTTTATGGTTTTTAAGACAAAACTTCGAGCTTGGTCTTTGTTCGTTCTCGCACTTGAAAATACATGAGAACGTAATCAAGCACACTTTTATCACTTTTTCGGGCTCAACAAGGTTATACGAAAAAGGAACCCCCTGGAGTCCTCTTTAAGCTCTTTTCAGACTCTCTAAACATGAAAAGATTGCCGAGCGATCTTGCTATTTTCACGCTCGTTAAAGTATTTGAGGAAAGCGTCTGTTGGGCAATAATTTATCTCTTTTTCGGTCTCATCAGACTACTTTATGAAAAAGGAACTGAGAGAGTTCTCTTTTGAGTGTTTTTCCAGACTCTATAATCATGAAAAAGCTTCGAGTTTTCTATCTTTGGACTCATTAAACAAACATCGAAAGGCCCGTAATGGGGCCGAACCACTCCTTCCTATGGTTCATTAAACGTACTCCGAGGGACTCATCAGAAGGATGAGCTTACATCAACAAGCATATGTTATCCTCAATCTTGCGTAAAAATAAAGAGGTACTCGCTAGAAATGGTGGGGGGAAATTTGGGAAAGGGATGTGTTTTCGTATTCATATTATTGGTAGTAAGTGTCACTCTTGAACATGACACCCCCTTATTCATTATCTGAAACTGGTTTAGGAAATCCATTTGTCTCTCATTCGACTTGCTACAAGGTCACATCCTGAGTCGTCCCTGAGTCAGTGCTACCGAATCATTGGTCGTGTCATTCATATGTTCAAGAGAAGTTCATCTGAAATCTCTATTGAGTCGGCCATCTGCAGTTGTCCATTCTCTCTACATCGGCCTTCCCTGTGTCCATTTCAACCCACATCATACTCTATTTCACCTTCAAAATCTATTACTCATTTCATGTCATTGATGGGGGATACATCAAGGCCCTCCTGTGAAGAGTTTTGTTCCGTCGACTCCAGTTCATTATCCGGAAACAAGACTTAGAAATCATTTTGTACCTTGGAACTTGCATACCTCAATGGTAGGTTTCCTCGCTTTCGATAATGGGTTTTCATCATTGACCCCTGATCGGGAGATTCTGTCGAATGTTCGACCTCAACTCATTTATTCACATTCAGTGGATTGTACTAGTGTACCTTGGGAGTCATTGACATTAATGGTGATTTCCCTCACACTTGTTAACAATTTCATCAATGACCGGTAATTAAGTGGTTTCTACCATGTTCGACTTCAACACATGTAATCACATGGTTAGATTCGTACTTTCGGGTGACGGGATTGAAGACCCTGGGTCTCATCTTTTTGATCCAGGTTGCGATGGAATATGTATAATTTTTCGACACATAGATCCACTTTGTATGTCATGTGGCTATGTCATCCCAATTTGAGTCTTCTCGCATAGATCCACAGTGTATTCTTGGTGGCCGTGCAGTATTTTTGACGGCATGGATCCACAGTGTAAGATTGGTGGCCATGACCTAAGTTCATGATGTCATTCGTTTCTGATCTGAGTATGGGAATGCCTCCCTCAGAACTGGTATGATATTCTACAAATGCTTGATTGTTTGCAGGTTTCCAATCAGGTGCGCTCCTGGTTTCTGACACACACACGCAATTTACAAAGTATTTCGGCTGTCACAGATTACGACCTCATACTTTGGGGGGCATTCTTTTACACATGATTTTGGTCATCTTGGTGATATCTTAACAAGGGTGTATTCAGGATCCCAACAAGAACTTTCTCCCGAGAAAAGTGTCTTTTATCTCCTTTCAGATTACATATTTTTAAAGTGGGTTCGCAGGCTTCCTATAGCCTAGGGTGCGAGAATGCCTCATTCTCCCAGGCCTCCTTCATCTAGGGTGTGAACTTCTCACAGTTTTCTCTATACACAGGGTGCGAACTTGTTTTTAAGCTTTGGAAAGAGAAGAGGTCTCGAGGGTTCTAGAAGGGAATCTTCTAGGGAATGAGTTGGCATTTATATGGTTGTCATTTTACTGGCTTCTCTGATTTGATGGGATCATTCATCCATGTAACCATCTCACCCTCTCCTATATATTGAAAGGATTCTCATGGAAAAGGTTAAGCAAGATTAATTGAAGAATTGGTGAAGGAATTGTGTGAAGAACTCTGCTTGAATAGAAGTTTGGAGACTCTAGCTGGTCTTTCAAGAGGAATCAGATCTTCTTCATGCAAGTACAAAGAAAGTGTGTGTGTTGGAACCAAGGGTCACTGAAAGGAATCTTGCGACATCAAGGCGATCAGGTTGTATCTTCTACTTTCAATTAATATAATACAACGACATGTCCTTTTCCCATAAAGTCATTCTTACTTTATTGTGTAATTCCTTGATCATATGCATAAGTTGACGATTGAATACATTTTGCTATCTTCACTTTGGTTGGTTTGTGTTGTCTTGGTCTTGACCTCACGAGATCACCATAGCGAAGCAAGAGAAACAGAGACCTAAGGAAGCAATACAAAGGTATGCCACTTGTTCCTCCTTACTAGCTAATTCAATGATTGCAACTTAGGGAAAGAGTCATGTCCTGTCCTGTTTTGTTCTAGATCCAGGTGGATCTAGGGAGATCTGTTAGTGTCCGCACCTACCGATTAGTTCGATAACAATGTTGGGTCAGGGAGCGATCTGTAGCCTTCTCTGGGTAGAACTGGTGAGGGTCTGGTCTCTGCATTCTCAATCCAGTGATCATGTGGATCAACGTCAGATCCACAGTCACGCGCCTATCTAACCAGATATAACCTCCATGGTAGCATGACATGAGGATTTTAACGCATGCGCTAACCTCCCGATGTCTGCCAAAGTGGGGTATAATCATGACATTGAGGATGGTGGACCTCGCGATCTCCTTGATTCATGGTTGGGGGACTATCTTCGACTTCTTCCTAGTCATCTTTTTCAAGTACCTATGCGGTGCGAGCAAGGCATAATTATTCTTGTCTCCTAGGTTAAATTCATTGATCTTAAGATCAGGGATCAGTCCTAGCTATGGTCCAACTGCGCGTATCCCCTTCGGGAGGTATGCGGTGATGAGAATTTACTCAAAGTCACGCGAGACATTGTCATGAATAACCATGCCAGCCAGAGGTGGGATGTAGTTGGGCAAGATCGATGGAATCAGCTTCACATTCATCAATTCGTCATTGTGCTTGCTTCTCTTTTCTGTTGCAGTTCGGGATGGCCGAGATCGAAGTCCAGTCGAGGGGGATTCTTGCAATCCTCGCGTCGATGAGGCATGTACTCCTGTGGACATAACTTTCTCAGCCATAAGGTCTATTAGGATCTCCTCCACAAACTTCTCTACTGCGCTAAGGTTGCTCGACATGTACGATCATGATCAAATCACTCGGGAGGAGAACAAACATTCTAGGTAATCAAAACAGGTGGTGAGGTCTCAAAATCATAGCGCGATAACAATCAGTTCTCTATTAGCTGGGATAATCAAAATTTACAGAAAGTGGTCCTTGTGAGGCATTCGACAGATTAAATAGGCAATGACGTAAAATATTCCTCCAACGGGTCAAAACGGTCTCATGGCGATCTTTTCCACAATAAATGCATTTCTAACCGATCTGGAGCGTCATTTGAATGGTCGGGATGCCTCCAACGATCATATAGCTTCGTCATGGAAAAGTGTCATTCTACATTATGCTATTCCAGGGAGGTTCAATCTCTACAAGCCTACTTCCTGCGAAGTCTTCACTGGAACCTCCTACAGTCTTTCTAACTTTTCTTTCTTCTTATTGAGATTTCTGGCCTTCTTCCTTGTGATCTAAGTTTCCAGATTCCTCTTTCAATTTGTATTTGTATCTTCTCTTAGCATAGTAGCTTCACACTGTTGATGTTCTCTCAAAAGTTTCACATGCAATATCTTTTCTCTTACTACTTCCGAGGTAGGTTCTCTTCTCTCCTACATGGAGAGGTTCTTTAAGCCTTCTTGTGTTCTTTCAACTTCAACAACTAAGTCTATGGCCCTTAGTTTCTTCAACTTGTCCTCTTGTTCTTTTATTAATTGCTCTATTTTATCGGCTATGAAGTCCCTTAATTCTTTCTTTTTCTGTTCTGTGGCTTCCTCTTCTGCTTTCCTCCGGATCTGATCTTTATCAATCCAAGTATTTCCTAACAAAAGTGCAAAATGAGCGTTGTTCTCAACAAACTTAATGACCTTAAAGTCTTCTTCATTCGATGCTCCATGAGAAATCATAGGTACACGAGTAAGTCTTCCACATAGGGTTATCATATTTCCTTTAAACAAGCCTATCCCTCATAATGAATGAATCATAGCAGGATTTCCCAAAATTTCCCAAGTACTTTATAGCATAATGTTCACCAGTGTTTCCTCATCCAAGACATATTCTATGTCGAAGTGTCCTATTCTTGTTTCTATGCACTTCTTTTCTTTTAAGATCTCTGGTAAACTGATGTCTTTGTGATCATTCAATGTTTCTTTCAACTGTAATAACATAATCTATGATTTTGTCTGATTCTCTAACATATCCTTAGTTTCTTGACCTTCTTCATGGTTTTCTTGTCTTGGGTTCATCTTTTCAACTTTAGCAATCATTCTATGGAAATCCAAAACCTCATGACCAACAGATTTACAACAAAGACAAATAGGACCTATGCCAGGGCATTCTTTAGCAAGATGTCCTGGTCTTCTGCAGTTATAACACACTGTCAATCCTCTCTTTCTCTTAAACGATCCCCAACCTTTCTTGTACGACACACTAGGATCATAGTGATGGACCTACAATCTGCAAAAATTCTTGCTAGGGTCTTGCATCCACTTGTTAGTCCAAAAATTATTTCTATGCATAGGAATAACATATCTTTCACTATTTCTATCAAATCTTCTTTCTTCTAGCTATGCCCTAGTTTTGAGACTAGGAACAAATTTATCAAACATACCTAGATCCATATTTTCAAAGAAAAAATTTCCACTTATCTTAACTTTACCAGAGCACAAAGCTTTACGATCTTACCTCTTTCTTCAGATTGGGCTTCCTTCTCTTAGCACAGAGCTTCACAAGTCAAGTAGAATGTTGCACACTACAACAATAGATCTATGCATATAGCTTCGTAAGTCAAGTAGAATACTGTGCACTACAACAACAAATCTATGCACAAATCTTTCTCTTTTCTTCAGTTCCCAACAATCACAGTTTCAGGTCCCGACAATAGAACCATCTGTTGGCACAGGGGAAGACCCAGGGTTCAACGCTTCAACAACGCACCAAAAAAACCCTAACTACTGACCCTTTCGGCAACACCTGTGAAGTAGATGAAGTCTCACTTGAGGTAGAGGTAGGGGGGGTTTCAGGACTCAGGTGTCTACAACATAGCTGGGACACAGATCTGTGATCAGAACACTTAACATAGCACTTAGCAAATAACATTCATTAGTCTGTAACCCTTATTCACATCGCAGGTCAAACCCTGATTATAGAACACACAGTAGTACTCAAGATCTAAGCATATCTAACCATTAGCACATAGCATCAGAGTAGATCTAGCATTCATTCACTTCATAAAGCACTAAGAATCAGTAGATCCATCTATTACACATCAAGATCAGTGGACTAAGAAGATAAATACATAAACAACATAAACAATATTGCACAAAGCACATCAACACAGTATATACATGGTTTACCCCAGTGTGGGGCTACGTCCACCAACTCTTCTTCTCTTCTTTATCAGTCTCTTCAATCTCCTTACAAGCACCAATCCACAAAACCAACTCCGCATAGGACAAGAGATCTGTGTGCACCTCACCAGATCCTCCTTCCCTGAGTTGTATCAAAGCACAAAGCCTTACATAGTCTGTCTGCACCGAGCACTTACAAAATGTTTGCACTTAGCTTTGCAAGCCTTAACACATATTCTTTCACATAGCTAATATTAACACTAAGCCATCGACTCTCTGGGTATCCTTCTTACATCGCTTAGCTACTTATTTATATATTACAAAAAGGGCCTAAACATGGGTAAATCCATGGGCCGACATCCCATACCCGTTACATAAACCCTAAAACCCAAACATTCCACAAAAAGGATGAGATCCTGTGATCTTTGTTTCACCTGGGCAATATGTCTTCGACCAGCCTGTCAAAGTCCCAAAAATGGTCAAACACGACTAACGTTTCCACAAAAATTGGTCGAGGGCCAACAAATACATAGCTTTCCAAGATGGTAGAGTAGTTTTCCCTACAGACAATAGTTCTCCACCTATGCACCATGGGTTACATTGTCATATACTTCTTTACAATCTTCATCAATGTCATATTTTTCCACATAGCTATCATGAGATAAAGAAGCATTCTTCAAAACAATAGAAGCAACAGTCAGAGGACTAGAAAGCATATCATCTACCTTGTTACTCGTACCCTTTTTGTACTTGATTACCAAATGAAATTGTTGTAGGAAACCCATCCATCTATAATATCGATATTGTTGTAGTTTTGTCTGTGCTTGGATATACTATAGGGGTTGATGATCTGTAGGTATGATTGTTTCCTTACCTAACAAGTAGTGCTTCCATTTCTTTATGCTTTGAACTAATGCATACAACTCTTTATCATATGTAGGATAGTTATCAACATCTTGGTTAAAATTTTCAGAGTGGTAATAGATAAGCTTACGATATTGCATCAATATTGCACCCATGATGTATCTGTTGGCATCTATATTCATCTCGAAGGGTTGTTGAAGATTCAATAGTGCTAATACTGGTGCGGTACTGATCTTTTCCTTCAAAGTGTCGAAAGGTTTTTGTTTCTTTCCAACCCATTGAAAAGTGTTCTTCACACTGGTTAATGCATGCAAAGGAGATGTTATAAAGGAGAAGTTTGAAATGAATCTCCTCCAATACTGGATTTCACCTAAGAAGCTTTGTATTTCAGTTACATTTTTGGGCTCAATCCAATTTAGAATTACATCAATCTTGGAAGGATCGATTTTTAATTGCCCCCCTCCTACAATATGACATAAGTACACAGTGCAGTCTTACAAAATTCACATTTGGACAATTTTACATACAACTTTTCCCTTTGCAAAGTATCCAATACTTTCTTTACATGCCTCACATGTTCATCCCAAGTCCCGCTAAATATAAGAATGTTGTCTAAATATATAATCACAAAATCATCTAGAAATGGCCTAAATACATTATTCATCACACACATGAACGTTTTTGGGACATTACAAAACCCAAACGAAATAACTAACAACTCAAAAAATCCCTGTTTGGTTTTAAATGAAGTCTTCCATGCATCCTATTCTGCAACCCTGATCTGATGGTATCTACTGTGCAAATTAAACTTAGTGAAATAAACAACATTCTTTAACTGATCAAGTAAATCGTCTATACAAGGAAGAGGGTATCGATTTTTCACTGTGATTTTATTTAAGGCCCGGTAATCGACACACATTATCCATGTGCCATCTTTCTTTGGCACCATCATGATCAGAGAACCACAAGGTGATGAGCTGGACCTGATGACCCCTTGATCCAATAAGCCTTGTACCTGCTTCTTGATATCTGTCATCTCTACAACTGACATCTTGTACATGCCCACATTAGGAAGAGGAGAATCATCTTCAAGATGTATTTCACGTTGGATTTCCCTTTAGGAGGTAATCCATCTGGTTCCTGGAAAATGTCATCATACTTAGAAACAATATCAATTTGTTCTTTCTTATGAGAGGGATCAAATCCTTGGAAAGCGTTGGATGTTTCGACATCTTTCTCCCTTACAACCATGAGTACATATCTTTTATTAGTGTTTATGAGTTTTTTCATTTGTCCTTCATTAAGAAGTGTGGTTTTTGCCCTCATGTTTTGGGCTCTAACAATATATTCCACTCCCCCCTTAGTACGGCGATATTTTTTCTCATGACGAAATAAGACTGCTTTTCTATCATAAAGATAAGGACTCCCCAACACTATGCCACATATATCAAGTGATACACTTTGAAGCAATAGAAAATATGACCCTACATTTCTTGGTGACATTAAGTTTTTCTTTATCAGATACCCAACCAAGAGGATAAGGCTTTGGATGTGGTTTAGTTTCAAGACCCATCTCTTTGACAACTGCTTCATATATCAAGTTTACT
The DNA here is from genome assembly GCA_009831015.1 of Picea engelmannii. Taxonomy (NCBI): domain Eukaryota; kingdom Viridiplantae; phylum Streptophyta; class Pinopsida; order Pinales; family Pinaceae; genus Picea; species Picea engelmannii. The sequence continues at coordinate 751,474 of ML780524.1, read as the reverse complement.
TGGGAACCCTGATCAAATAATGTATCTATCTTAGTGTGTTTAGATACAAATCTTATATGAAATAATTCATTCCTCTTTCTTTCATCATCATGAGACTCATTATTGGAATTTGAACTAGAATGAAGGGAATATTTACCTTGTACTCCAACCGTTGTGATATTTCCTTCATCTCCTTAATCGGAATCACAATCTTGTTGCACTGTAGCAATGGTCTTTGTCTTCCCCTTTCCACCGAATTGTTTCGGTCTTTTCTCTGGATGTAGTTTCCAACAATGTTCATCATTGTGACCAATTTTCTTGCAACGAGTGCAATATGGTTTTCCTTCTTCTCTCTTTACAGTGTCCTTCATTTTAAACTTGTTAATCTGCTTAAGTGGGAAATTGGAAGGTTTCTTTGTGGGATATTCTTGAACATACTTTCCCCTGTTCTCAAGGTGAGTGGCTTGTACACAAACTTCGTCAAGACTGGTGGGGTTAAACAATAGCAAAGTATGATGAATATAACTGTGAAGTGTGCCAATATACTTCACTAAAGTTTCATAAGAATCCAAAGGAATGTTTAATGCAATAACTTTCTTCCTAAATTCTTCCGTGAAACTTTGTACAGTTTGACCTTTACTTTGTCTTAAAGTTTGCCATTCCATCATTTCTTTATGTAAATAACCCAATGAATAAAATTGATTCTTTATCGCTGATTTAAATTCTAACCATGAGGAAAGAAGATTACCACACTTACTTCAGTCTTGAAGTTTTCTCTCCCACCATACAAGAGCAGAGCCTTCCAACCAAAGAAAAGCCATTTGCACTTTAACTTCCTTTTCATAAATCTGTTGAACACGACAATATACCTCAACCTGTAGGATCCTATTATCTATCTTTTCAGGATTAACATCTCCATTAAACATAGGTAAAAAAAAATTTACATCAAGCTTTAATAAAAGTTTCTTACAAGAAGCTTTATGTCTAGAATGATGAGATTGATGAGAATGTTCAGAGGAAGAAGAGCTAGAAATTGATGGTGAATATGGAGGTTCAGGAGTGTATCCTCCAACCCCTTGATTTACTGGAGCATTATCATCAACTTGTGCTTCCTTTTTCTCCCCTTTCTTCTTCATCCTCTTCTTGTAGTCTCCATACATTCGCTCGACCATTTCTGACATGTGATAAAAGACCATATGGAATATTTTCTCATGTTCATCACGCTTGTCGTCTTCTACCATTTTCTTCCTTCGGGATGCACGACCAACTTCAGGATTGAAAGTGTTAAGAGTTCCTTCACCCTGTTTATGCTTGGCCCTAGTAAGAATTCACACTCAACAATTCAATTCAAATATGACTGCTTTGATACCAACAGTGACTTATAAAGAATTGTATTAAATGAGCATAAATTAAACTGCACCATAAAGAAGGAAATGCTTAATAATCAAGAGACATAAGCATCGAATCTAAACATAAAAACTTGATAATGGAGTTCGTACCTATTGGACTATGTCACTAGGTCCTGCTCTCAAATGGGTAGGCCTTTTTATTAGCTCAACAAAAGAATTCAGAAAAATACATAAGTATACCTCATTCTGGAATTAAGTTGCATAAGCTTTTCTTAGATCAGAAAACAAACAACCCCATTGAATTCATGGTGTCGAATTACCCAAAAATGACTGTCTCCATGCCTCAATCCGACTCTGGCACTCCCAGGCCCTTGAGAAATCTTGTCTCGGTTTTCGTGCCTGCACCCTGCAATTAATTCTCTGTACTGCATCTCAAAATTCATGCCCAACCTTATCGTCGAGCGCCCTCTTCCTCTGTCTGTGGGAAGACTCAACATTTAATGGAAAAGTCGGGTAGACTAACCAATGGAGTTTGTTGGCCCAATGGTGGCAGATGTTATTGAAAGGTGTTGGATTAGGGGAGGTCCGAGGATCGAGCCCGTGGGCCTCCCCTTTTGGGTTATATACATAT
>ML780524.1:736235-748157 GCA_009831015.1 Picea engelmannii | reverse complement strand
CATAGGCAAAGAAACGTTATGATACAGGAGATGAAACGAGTGTTGTGAGTACGAAACTAGTTCCAAGCAGTGGAACATACCTATGCTCAATGAAAGGAAGTGCGTGTGGGTCATGGACACTCGGGAGGATGTTTCCTCTAAGGGTAAAGGGTGTTAAGCTGCAAAGGATATATGACAGGCACTACTTGGCTAGTGATACAAATTATGGAGGCAAGAGGCTTATAATGAGAAAGTGGGAACCGACAATAGGCTCAACAATGCAAGTAGGATGATGGAATGCAATTACAACTTAACTCAAAAATGTTCTTTTTGATAGATTTAGTCCCTTAGGCTCGAAAAAGTATAAAACAATACCTAGGAGAACTCTGACTAGAGTATTCATTTTTCGTAAGTAGTCTAATTGGTATATAAAAGGGTTAAACTTATACCAAATAGGCATCCTTTCAAAACCATTTAACAAGTATTAACTAAAAAGGAGATAAACCAATGGAAGTCTTTACCATGTTTCGTTATGCCCAATGTGCAGGGTAAATCATAAGATGGCAGTCAGATTTACTCTAGCTAACAGTTTTTTGCAAAATGGTATTTAGAGATTTATTCACCACCTCTAGTTTTCCATTTTCCTTGGGATAGTAAGTGGAAGAATGACCGTGCTTAAACCCTAGTTTTGATGCTAAGTCTTTCATCATTTTATTTTGAAAGTGACTTCCATGATCAATGAAAATCTCTTTTGGGATTCTAAACCGAGCTAGAATCTAGTTGAACACGAAGAATGATGCAATATTACCATCGAATTTAACGGTAGGCATGGCCTCTTCCCATTTAGTAAAATAATCCACGGCCACGATAATATGTTGGTGCCCCCCAACCGAGGTTGGGTTGAAGTCCATAAAATCCACCCCCCACTTGGTGAAGGGATCGACGATGATGACTGGGTGAAGAGGGGCTGGGTGAGAGAACATTTTCCGAGTGAACATTTGGCAAGGGTGATACTTCTTGACCGCTTCAACGCAATCTTTAAAAATTGATGGCCAAAAATAACCAACTCACAAAATATTTTGGGTTGATGCAAGCATGGAGAAATGACCACCACATGCCCCACTGTGACAGTGATTGAGAACAAAGTGTCATCGATAATAAGGTAGTTCTTAGCTAGATGACGCATATGTCTTCGATCGTTTATCGACAGATGTTTGGGTAGCTTCAAGGTTTGAAGGTAGATCAAAATGTCTCCATACCAGGCGTCCAAATACAAGATAAGGAAAATATTTTCATACATGAATGAAACGTCATGAAAAATGTCCTCATCTAACGGGGGAAGTTCGACATCAATTCGACAAAAACTATTTATTTCTTAGACTTCGCAGAAGAAAAATCGAGATCAAATTCTTGCAAAATAACAATCTAGTTATTGTATTTCCCTCCTATGATATGTCTGGTAAGGACACATTGAAATGGATTGATATCTGCAACCACAACAGTTTTGCAAAGTAAGATATAATGTCATAATCTATGAACCGCATGTACAACGTCCAAGGCCAACTTCTCTATGTGAAAGTATTTAAGTTCAAGACCAACTATGTTTCAACTAAGATAGTATCCAATGTGCTCATGGAGCTCATCGTCCTCTTGAACCAGTACCATACCAACCATCCCTTCAAACGCGATAATATAAAGCAAATAGTATCTACTGTAGTCCGGAGGCTTCAACAGAGGTGTTGATACCAAAGATTTCTTAAGAGCATCGGAGAATTCATGGGCTCACTCATCCCATATAAATAGAGTGTCCTACTTCAAAAGACACTTGAAACCTTTAGTTAAATTGGCATAGTTCACATTGAAACGACGCAGGAAGTTAGCCTTCCCCTGTAAACCTTGAAGTTGTTGAATGTTGCTTGGGGGAGGCAACTGAAATATTTCCTAAACATTCATGGGATCCACCATGATCCCATGCTCAGACACTGTGAATCCTAAAAGACAACCAGACCTAATGCAGAATATGCACTTGTGAGGGTTCAACCGAATGTGATAGTAACGACATCTTTCAATTACTAGTCAAAGGTGAGCAGAGTGATCTACTCTCTTGCAAGAGTGATCGGTGAGATCATGTAAATAATCTTTGATGATGTTCTTAAGATCATGAAATGCAAAGGTCATGGCATATTGGAAGGTCACTCCAATGTTTTTAAGATCGAAAGGAATTTTCCGGTATGAAAAGGTACCCCAAGGAAAAATAAACGTCATCTTATGTTGATCCTCGGGTTTGATCTAAATTTGATTATACCCTGAAAATCCTTCCATAAAGGAAAATACCTCACTTCCTGCACACTCATCAAGAATCTAGTCAATGAAAGGAGTGGGGAAGTTATCTTTAGCACAAGCCTTGTTCAGGTCTCTAAAATCCATATACACGTGGAATATTCCTTGAGTTTTATCTACTGGAACGGGATTGGACACCCATTCAGTCAAGGGAACCGGGTAGATGAAACCAACATTAAGTAGCTTCTCTACTTCTTCCTTAATAGAAGATGCCTTCCTAGGATTAACATCTCTAAGACGTTTTCGAACATGCATAGCATCCGAATAGGTTTTAATATCATGCTCGACAATGCTAGGGCCGATCCTTGGAATGTCTTCATATTAGCAAGCGAATACATCTCAGAATTATTTGAAGAGATCGATGTAAATATGAATTTTTTCAGGAAAAAGATCTGCATCGATATATATGTTCTTGATTTTACTAGGGGTATGAGAGATGTCGATCGCGACAGTAGGAGATATATTCGCCATGTTTCCTTCGACATAAATACTAGGTGTATCTAATGGAGCCATAATGTGACCGACCATATCACTCAAGGCAGATCTAAAGTCATCATGTTTGATGTTAACAAGCTCCGAGAGAAAATAGGATCGATGATGCATATTGTTTGAAGGCCTATCAGGACCAGTCATGGCCTCTAAGATGGATTCATACGAAGGTAAATTATCATCGAGGAAATCATGTGAAAAATATGATTGAGCGACCCATATGGGATCTAAAACAAGATCCACCTCGTCCGTCCACGAGGAAGGAGGATCTGGTTCCACAGTAGTGTCTAGAATAACCTGATACGTAGCTTCTATTGTTGACAATGGCATTTCAATCCCAATGTGCAACTGACCTTTGTATGACATAGTCGGGGAAGGTAGGGTCCAAGGGTTGTTGAAATACGAAGTACGAAAAGGAACAGACCTCATTGATGAAGAAGACTCACTGGAAATGGAATGAATATAGTGAATTGGTGCCATGAAATCAAAAATACCGATAAAAGAGGAATACATCCTGACACCAACATCCTGAGTTGTTTGCTGAGAATTATCAATCACAGGGACCAAAGGTCCAACTGATGCACTAGGACTAGCATGCGCAAAGGAAAATTGATCAATCGTCACTATCTTCCCTTTGTGAGGAAAACCTAAAGTGCGGAACATTGATGACACGACGACTGTCATGGAATAAGTCCAATTATTCCCTAGTAGTAAATTGTAGTCAAGAGGCGCATCAATGACCTCGACGTCAACCTCCACAATATTTCCACATAACTGGATCGAAAAAGTGGGAAGGATCCTGTGGGATCGAAATGAATACCCATCATATGCGGTCAACATAGCCATAGATTGAGATAGGCTCAGAGAGCCAATGGATTTCCAACAGGTTAGGGACATCACACATGTCACAACTCCTTCATCAATTACAATAAGTTTAATGGTAATTTGTGTACTCCACATGGATTTGAAAGGACATGTGGTAAGGTAAGCGAGGCTTAACATCTGTGAAATCAAACTTGAGAACCTTTGAGCCACATGGGTCCAGATCTCCTAACGCAGATAACAAGGCATTCCTCCATGAAGGAAACATCTGGAGCACCTCCAAATTCAACATCGCACATGGTGTTTGGCCCAAATCTTCGACAATCAAATACTTTTGGGTGGCTCTGTCATTAGGATTGTGGGAAGAGCACTTTAGTATTATTTTCATAATATGAGGTGGAGGTTTCGACTTATTGATCTACAAGGGTGTTTCCGGGGGAGGAGGAGACTCTGGACCTATAAAATTCTATGAATAATCGTAATCACAAGATTGAGTGGCTACATCAATTTGAGACTTAACCATATTGACGCATAGATGGACACCTTCATGTGCTGAGGGGTTTTGAATCCCACTCGATGCATTTCCGGTGTTGGAGGTCCCGGAGACCATATGTTGATTATGTGGAAATGGGTTTGTCAGTGCAGTGGGAGGTTTCAATAAGATCCTCGAGGCTTCCTTGATTTTGGGGCACAAGTGGGTAAGGTAATCATCTTTACAAAGTTTACAAGGAAACTTCACCTCCCGCTTCTCTTTCTTTCCCTCACCAACATTATTATTCAATTTTTCATTATTATTGTTGTCCTTGATTTTATTATTATTTTTCCCACCCTTACGATTATTACCTCGTCCTTTCTTCTTAGTCCCTCCTGGTTGCTAGTTACCATTCAACTTAGACGACAACTGTACAGAATGCACATCCGCCGACTGGGTGGTGGTGGAGGACGAAGCAAAATCTTGTCCTACTACACGCTGGCTTAGAGACAAATCTTTCAATTGGTTTTCCATCATGTTTGTAGTCTTAGGATTTTTTGACCCTATGATGCCATCGGCATGATGCCCGAGCTTTTGTCTAGGATCGTAGTGTGACTGCAGTGCATCGGGGAGAATTTCATAAAGCATCCCAGATTGAGCATATATAAGGTCCAATTGTTGGGCTTTGAAGATGGCTTCTTCCTCAAATGTTACTCCAGATTTAGAGACATCCTTCGAAATATAAGGCAACAAAGACTTAAGGAACCATTCCAACAAAAAATCTCGATGAATGTGGGCTTTAATCAACCTATTTCGTCTGTGCCACTCTTGGATATGATCAGATATATGTGTGTCTTTATCTTGGCGAAGGGTCGACAAAAGTTCTAGGCTGGCATCATAATGAATTGATAATTGGAAGTGATTGAGAAAAACCAATACCATCTTATTGAAAGTTCCATATGTTCCCCCAAGTAGCTTAATGTACCATTTCACGACGACCTCCGTGAGGGTCCTCACCAGTCTTGCCCTCAAATTTATGAATGTATGAAGGAATCTTGGTGGGGACACGGGGCCATGACATATCGTGACGCACAAGGTCATTCATCAACTTCAACAAATCTAGCAAATTTAGCTTGGCCAGAAAAGGGAGTCGGGGTTGAAGCATCTGAGCCCATGCTCAGTAGTTGGGAACTTGAATTTTAGTGTTTACTATAAGATATGAGTTAGTAAGAAGAATTAATGTTTTAGTCGTATTCTCTTACTATATTTTGGTATATTTGGTAGGGTGTTGTTATATGTTTTGGTATTTTATAGGAATGTGGTAATATATATGTGGGTGAAATCTCAATTTTTTTTTTTTAAATTGCATTTTTGAGTGCATAAATGGATTCGACTTCCTGGGACATTTACATTATACAAACTTAACCTCTCAAATCTACAGTTCCATCAATTTATCACCAAATTTTAAAGAAAAACAATCCAAAAATATACCAACGACAAAAAGTAAAACATTTATAATACAACATTATAGTGAGATACAATAATCATGCTGGAGTCTTCATGTCTCAAGACTCATGCTGGGCTCTTTCCATAACTATAGTGAATTACAACACTCAGGTTGGAGTATTGATGTCTTAGCACTCATGTTGGAGTCTTTCCATAACTATAATAAGCTACAACTCCAGTTATTGCACTCATGCTAGAGTCTTGATGTCTCAGCAATCATGTTGGAGTGCTTCCATCAATTTCTCACCAAATTTCAAACAAAATCAATCCAAAAGTATACAAACAACAAAAAGTAAAACATTTATAATACAACTATAAGTATAGTGAGATACAACAATCATTCTGGAGTCTTGATGTCTTAGCACTCATGCTGGAGTCTTTCCATCACTATAGTGAGTTACAGCTCCAGTTACAACACTCACGTTGGAGTATTGATGTCTTAGCACTCATGTTGGAGTTTTTTCATAACTATAGTGAGTTACTGCACTCAAGCTGGAGTCTTTCCATACATCAAGGATAAAAACTCACTTTGTTTGCTAGGATACTCCATTCATCGGAAAAAAAAACATGAAAACCTATGTTTAGATGAATAATAATGCTTCCACGAATGAAATTGGTACATATTTTTTTAATTAAATTAGTAAAATTAGTTTTAATATTTGATTGATTGCTAAATGCTTTTTAATTAAATATTTAAATGTTTTTTATTAAATTAAAATAAATATTTATAAGATAGATATTTTTAAAGTGTTCATTGGATTTAGTTTGGGTTGTTGTTGTACTAGTATAAACTAAAGCACCTTGTAAACATGTCATTATTGAAATGCATTTTCAATTTTAGGTGAGTCCTAATCATAACCAATAACAAAGGTAAATTACTTGGCCATTTATATATATTTAACAAAAGGGAAACTAATGGATAATTGATAAATGGTGTAGGAATGGAGTAAAATATAATATTAAATTTGAAAGTATATTTGGAAAAAGTGTACAATATATAGGGTTATTAATTTCATTTTTTAATAAATTTCAAGATTTTGAAAGTATTATATTTGGTCAACTCAAATCCTTATTTGATGTTTTACATTTAAAATTTTAACAGTTTATTTAAGAAAAACTGAAACAACATTATGATTAATTGTGAAAACTTACATATTCATATACAATTAAATATAGTTTTAAATCACACTCTAAAACCAAAAGCTAACTTTTTTGTTTGTTTGTTAGTTTGTCAAAAATACCTCCGGCCTGAGCTACACCACCCGATCCAAGCCACACCAATCCACACCACCCGATCCGAGCCACACCAACCCTTACATAGCTGGATTTTTGTCCGCACAAGTTTCTCACCAAATGACTTTTTTTTCCATGAGAAATTAACTCGATTTATATTAGAGATATAAATCATTTACATCATTGTTCAGACTGGCACTAACAGCCATTACAATTCGTCCCGGAGACCCAGCCGGAATAGAACTCAAGACCTCCTCCCAACATGGAGAAAGGTCTTTGCCAACCGCGCTATCTCACGGGACTAGCTCACCAAATGACTTAATAACACACTCCATCACCCATGTCCTACACTTAGGAGAAGAAAACCAAAAAATGACTTCAATTTAAATAATAATAAGAAAAAAATCAATATCTCATACTATCATCTTTAAAATTATAACAATAAAAACATATTTTCAATTTTTTTATCTCATATATAAAACAAAAATTTATATTAATTACAATTTAACATAACATTTATAATTATAAAATAGATAAATATAAATTATTTATTTAATCTTTAAAACATAACAATAAAAACATATACTCTTCAAATAACATTTAATTTTTATCTCATATATATATATATAACAAAAAAAATATATTAATTACCATTTAACTTAAAATTTATAATTATAAAATAAATAAATATAAACTATTTATTTAAAAGACTAAATTAATCGTGAGTTATTTTTCAACAAGGGTGAATTAAAAGAATTGAAAGTTAAGATAGCGTATTGTCTCAGACACATTGACATTAATAATAATAATAATAATTTATTTTTAAGGTCAAGGCCAAGCCAACACACTAAATTGGTGTATGAGACCCCCTTGTTTGTGGGACAAGGGACCCCCCTCCGCTCAACGATTTGACTGGTAAAGTCTACGAAGGTATACATACCCTACCCCCCTCTGGATTTGAACCTGTGATCTCTTAAGAGGAAACACATGTTCTTAACCATTAAGCCCACTCAGGCTGTAAGCATCTTCCGTGTTTTCTAAGCATTATAGGGGAGAATTGTGGAGATGGTTCCGATTTATCTTCGTGTTATAGAGATCATTGTGGCGATGGTAGTTTACTATTTTTCATCTTTTTTATTTTAAAAAATAACAATTATCCTTTGAGTGGTTTTTTTATTTATTAAATTTTGAAATTAAAATTTTATATCAAATAAAATATTAAATATAATTTAAAAAAAAGATGATTTAATTTTTATTCAAATAAAATATTAAATATAATTTTAAAAAAAGATGATTTAATTTTTATTTATGTTTTGTGAAATAAAGTACTACTCAAAAATATGAACCTTAATTAGAAATACAAAATGTGAACCTTACTTAGAAATGTAAATTTTAATTACATTGTAAAATTAGTTTTGCTTGGAAATAAGTGGCCAGTGCCACTCCAAGAAAATGTTAACCATAAAAAAGTATAAAAATGAAAATCAAAACACTCATTGATGTCAAAGATTATGATAGCACATTAAAATTGTTAAGATTATGTTCCAGGATCTTTTCATCAAAGTGAATTATAAAGAATTGTATTTAATGAGCATAAATTAAAGTGCACCATAAAGAAGAAAAGCTCAATAATGAAGAGACATAAGCAGAAAATATTAACACAAAAACTTCATAACGGAGTTTGTCCTTGGTGGACTATGTCTCCGGGTCCTGCTCTCAAATGGGTAGGCCTTTTTATTAACTCAACAAAATAATTTGGCAAAACACATAAGTATACCTCATTCTGGAATTAAGTTGCAGAAGCTTTTTTCATATCATAAAACAAACAACACCATTGAATTCATAATGTCAAATTACCCAAAAATGTCCGTCTCCATGCCTCAATCCGACTCTGGCACTCCCAGGCCCTTGAGAAATCTCGTCTCAATTTATGTGCCTGCACCCTGCAATTAATTCTCTATACTACATCTCGAAATCCATGTCTGGTCGTACCATCGAGCACCCTCTTCCTCTGTCCGTGGGCAGACTCAACATTTAATGGAAAATTTGGGTGGACTAACCAATGGAGTTCGTTGGCCCAATGGTGGTGGATGTTATTTTAAGGCGTTGGATAGGGGGAGGTCTCAGGGTCGAGCCTGCGGGCCTCCCCTTTTGGGTTACAATTATATATATATATATATATATATATATATATGTATGTATGTATGTATGTATGTATGTATGTATGTATGTATGTATGTATGTATGTATGTATGTATATACGTTGGGAACCATCACCAAGTTTGGAGTGTTTTTTAGATTCACCGGAGTTTGTAGTTGGGCTGCCAGATTGGGAGGGCCATTTTTTGTTTTTGAAAATCCAGTTTCGGGCCCTCATCGGGCATTTTCCCATTGCCACGTGGCTTCCAATAATTGGCCCACGCTAACCACTTGCACAGTAAATTTCCATGTCAATCTACCACGTCCTGTACGGTCTGCCATGTGGCTGTATGGACTACCATGTTGCACTTCCTCATTGGTCCATGGATTGAACCAGAAATGTTGAAAACGAGTGACACGATGCAGTCTCTAATGTTGCCACGTCACTATGTTGACATCAACATGACACAGGTCACCCTATTCTTGTGCCACGTACACTGTACAGATGGTGATGTCATTCGTACTGATGTTGACGTCAGCAGTACGAACGCTGACTCATCCCTACTAACTGGGCTAGGTTGACCAAAACTTTGACCGCGAATATCTTTCGATCTAGAACTCTGTTTGACGAGTCGTTTACACTGTTGGAAATCTTGTGATGCACTCTTCACGATGATGCCAATTCCATTGAGTTTTGAGGACTTTGATTTTTTTTCCTTTCTCTACTTGTCGAGGCCATTATAAGATTCCTCAGTTGCTTTTGTGAATTCTGAGTTGTCCTTAGTCTTCTATGGATCCTATTTGGATCACGCCTTCCCACTAAGAGCTTTTCGGACCACCAAAATATTTCATCAATCAACAGATAAGTGAGGTAAGAGTTCCCTCACCTTGTCCTTCTCAATCCACTTTGCCTTGCTTGGATGTGTGCCTTTTAAGCCTACTCGAAGATAATCAACATCACCCCTACGTGAAGTCCTTGTTCTTCTGTCCAGGATGATATCTTCCTTTAAATCACTCAAGTGCTCAGGAGAAAACTCATCAACTGAAGGTATTGAAACTTCCTCACCCTAATCCATGATCCATGGAGATACTTTCCCATGGATGGGATGGAACAAGCAATGGTGAGTATAGCCCGAGTTTTCTATTAGTGGGAATACAAATAGAACACATCACACACCCCTTTACATATTTAGTTACAATTTCTTTCATCTAAGGCCAGTAACAAAACCTTTGTAGATGAGCCATAGTTTTTCCTACCCCAAAATGCCCAGACACAAGAGAAGTATGAGCTGCTCATATTACATGGAATCATTCACTTGTAGGAATACATAGCTTTCCAAGATGGTAGAGTAGTTTTCCCTGCAGACAATAGTTCTCTACCTATGCACCATGGGTTAGATTCTCATATACTTGTTTACAATCTTCATCAATGGCATATTGTTCCACATAGGTATCATGAGATAAAGAAGAATTTGTCAAAATAATAGAAGCAAAAATTGGAGGACTATAAAGCATATCAACTACCTTGTTACTCGTACCCTTTTTGTACTTGATTACCAAATGAAATTGTTGTAGGAAACCCATCCATCTGTAATGTCGAGATTTTTCCAGTTTGGTCTGTGCTTGGATATATTGTAGGGGTTGAGGATCTGTATGTATGATTGTTTCCTTCCCTAACAAGTAGCGCTTCCATTTATTTATGTTTTGAACTAATGTATACAACTATTTATCATATGTAGGATAATTATCAACATCTTGGTTAAAAGTTTCAAGTGGTATCAGATAGGCTTATGATATTTCATATATACTGCACCCATGGTGTATCCACTGGCATCTATCTCGTTTTCAAATGGTTGTTGAAGATTCGACAGTGTTAATACTGGTGTGGTAGTTATCTTTTCCTTGAAAGTGTCAAAAGGTTTTTGTTGCTTTCCAACCCACTGAAAAGTGTTCTTCACACTGGTTAAGGCATGCAAAGGAGATGCTATAAAGGAGAAGTTTGAAATGAATCTCCTCCAATACTGGACTTCACCTAAGAAGCTTTGTATTTTGGTTACATTTTTGGGCTCAAGCCAATTTACAATTACGTCAATCTTGGAAGGATCAATTTTTAATTGTCCCCCTCCTACAATATGACCTAAGTACACAAGTGCAGTCTTACCAAATTCACATTTGGACAATTTTACATACAACTTTTCCCTTTGCAAAGTATCCAAGCTTTCTTTACATGCCTTTCATGTTCATCCCAAGTCCCGCTAAATATAAGAATGTCATCTAAATATATAATCAAAAAATCGTCTAGAAATGGTATGAATACATCATTCATCACACGCATGAACATTTCTAGAGCATTACAAAACCCAAATGGAATAACTAACCACTCAAAAAATACATGTTTGGTTTGAAAGGAAGTCTTCCATGCATCCTATTTTGCAACCCTGATATGATGGTATCCACTGTGCTAATCCAACTTAGTGAAATAAAAAACATTCTTTAACTGATCAAGTAAATCATCTATATGAGGAAGAGGGTATCGATTTTTCACCGTGATTTTATTTAAGGCCCGGTAATCGACACACATTCACCATGTGCCATCCTTCTTTGGCACCATCACGATTGGAGAACCACAAGGCGATGAGATGGGCCTGATGACCCCTTGATCCAATAAGCCTTGTACATGCTTCTTGATCTTTGTCATCTCTACAACTGACATCTTGTACATGCCCACATTAGGAAGATGAGAATCATGTTGAAGATGTATTTCATGTTGGATTTCTCTCTTAGGAGGTAATCCATCCGATACCTGGAAAATGTCATCATACTTAGAAACAATATCAATTAGTTTTTTCTTATGAGAGGGATCACGACCATGAGTACATATCTTTTATTAGTATTTATGAGTCTCTTAATTTGTCCTTCACTAACAAGTGTGGTTTTTACCT
>ML780524.1:649469-735471 GCA_009831015.1 Picea engelmannii | reverse complement strand
CATAAGAATCCAAAGGAACGTTTAATGCAATAGATTTCTTCCTAAATTATTCCGTGAAACTTTGTACAATTTGACCTTTACTTTGTCTTAAAGTTTTCCATTCCATCATTTCTTTATGTAAATAACCCAATTGCTTCCTTATCATTGATTTAAATTCCGACCATGAGGAAAGAATATTACCACATTTAATTCAGTCTCGAAGTTTTCTCTCCCACCATACAAGAGTAGAGCCTTCCAACCAAAGAGAAGCCAATTTCACTTTAACTTCCTCTTCATCAATCTGTTGAACACGACAATATACCTCAACCTGTAGGATCATATTATCTATCTTTTCAGGATTAGCATCTCCATTAAACATAGGTAAAGAAAATTTACATCAAGCTTTAATAATGGTTTATTACAAGAAGCTTTATGGCTAGAATGATGAGAATGATGATAATGTTCAGAGGAAGAAGAGCTAGAACTTGATGGTGAAGATGGAGGCTCAGGAGGGTCTCCTCTAGCCCCTTGATTTACTGAAGAATTATCATCAACTTGTGCTTCCTTTTTGTTCCCTTTATTCTTCATCCTCTTCTCGTAGTCTCCATACATTCGCTCGACCATTTTTGACATGTGATAAAAGACCATATGGAAGTTTTTCTCCTGTTCATCACGCTTGTCCTCTTCTACCATTTTCTTCGTTCGGGATGCATGACCAACTTCGGGATTGAAAGTATTAAGAGTTTCTTCACCCTGTTTATGCTTGGCCCTAGTAAGCATTCAGTCTCAACAATTTAATTCAAATATGACTTCTCTGATACCAACATGATGCGAGATCTTTTCGTCGAAGTGACTTATAAAGATTTGTATTAAATGAGCATAAATTAAAGTGCACCATAAAAAAGGAAAAGCTCAATAATGAAGATACATAAGCATTGAATCTGAACATTAAAACTTGATAACAGAGTTCGTCCCTATTGGACTATGTCTCCGGGTCCTTCTCTCAAATGGGTATGCCTTTTTATTAACTCAACGAAATAATTCGACAAAATACATAAGTATACCTCATGCTGGAATTAAGTTGCATAATCTTTGCTCAGATTAGAAAGAAAACAACACCATTGAATTCATGGTGTCAAATTACCCAAAAATGACTGTCTCCATGCCTCAATCTGACTCTGGCACTCCCAGGCCCTTGAGAAATCTTGTCTCGATTTTCATGCCTGTACCCTGCAATTAATTCTTTGTATTGCATCTCAAAATTCGTGCCCAGCTATACCGTCGAGCACCCTCTTTTTCCATCTGTGGGAAGACTTAACATTTAATGGAAAAGTTGGGCGGACTAACCAACAAAGTTCGTTGGCCCAACAACAACGGATGTTATTGAAAGGTGTTGGATAGGGGGAGGTCCTAGGATCGAGCATGTGGGCCTACCCTTTTGGGTTATAGTTATAACAATACACACACATATATATATATATATATATACACACACACACACACACACACACATTGGGAACCATCACCAATTTGGAGTGTTGTTTAGATTCATCAAAGTTTGTAGTTCGACCGCTAGATTTGGTGGGACTCTGCCAGATTTGGCAGCCCCTTTTTTATTTTTGAAAATACAGTTTCGGGCCCTCATTCGGCATTTTCCCACCACCACGTGGAAGCCCATGAATAGACCACGTAGCAGCCAACCATTGTCCCACACCAACTACTTGCACAGTCACTTACCACATCACTTGCCACATCCCATATGGTCTGCCACATGGCTGTATAGACTGCCACGTGGTACTTCCTCATTGGTCCACAAATTGATCAAAAAATGTCAAAAACTAGTGACACGTGGCAGCCTTTGGTGCTTCCATGTCACCATGCTGATGTCAGCATGACACATGTTACCCTCTTCTTGTGCCACATACACTGTAAGGATACTAACATCATTTGTACTGATGTTGATGTCAGTAGTATAGATGTTGACTCATCCTTGCTGACTAGGCTAGGTTGACTAAAAATTTGACCAAGAATATGTTTCGATTTGTATCTCCGTTTGACGATCCATTTACGCTGTTGGAAAACTTGCGACACACTCTTCATGATGATTCCAATTTAAATGAGTTTTGAGGACTTTGAATTTTTTCCCTTTCTCTATCTACTGAGGCCATTCTAAGCTTCCTGAGTTGCTTCTGCGAATTTTGAGTTGTCCTTAGTCTTCTCTTGATCCTTTTTTGATCAGGAGAGGAAACCACCAATAGGGATAATGGAATCCAAGACATTACATGAATCCCAATGTGTGAATAGATTTCTTTCCGTCGAACACAAGGGAAACCCCCCAGTCAATGACCAATGAGGAGATGTCATTTGTTGGGTTCAAGGTTACCTACCCATGATGAAAGTAGGCTCAAGGTGCAAGGTAGGACAACAGATTCATGTGATTCTGAGAGACACTAAGGGTATCGCTGAAATGCAAAGTAAAGAGTTTTGAGAAATGGCTGACATAAGCTTAAAAAATTCCTTTAAACAAGAGCATGAGACATATGGACAACTTAGGAAGCATAGAATTGATAATGATCATTGATAAAAGTTTGTGACGCATGAGGCATCAACAAAATCTCCATAGGGACTGAAAGAATAACCAACTGGAAAAGTAAACTTTAAGTAACGAGCTCAACTTCCTAAGATCATGCTAAACCCAAACTTTGGGTGAAGATGGACTCAAAAGTTTGCTCTCTGTTCAAAGGTGACACGACTGCTGCCAATAAGAGATAATATTATTTTCCCGCCTTTTTTTTTCTTGTTTTCATAGGAAAAGAAACGCTATGATACAGGAGATGAAACGAGTGTCACGAGTAAGAAAGTAGTTCCAAGTAGTGGAACATACCTATGCTCAATGAAAGGAAGTGCGTGTGGGGCATGGACACTTAGGAGGATGTTTCCTTTAAAGGTAAGGGGTGTCAAGATGCAAAGGATATATGATAGGCACTGCTTGGCTAGTGATGCAAATTATGGAGGCAAGAGGCTTATAATGAGAAAGTGGGAACCGACAATAGGCTCAACAATGCAAGCAAAATGATGGAATGAAATTACAACTTAACTCAAAAATGTACTTTTTCATAGATTTAGTTCCTTAGGCTCAAAAAAGTATAAAACAATACTCATGATAACTCTTCTAGCCAATGGTGACTAGAGTATTCGTTTTTCGTAAGTAGTCTACTTGGTCTGGAAAAGGGTTAAACTTATACCAAATAGGCATCCTTTCAAAACCATTTAACGAGTGGGAAAGAGACAAGTTCACTCGACAACCTTTTCATTTTTTTGGGAGTCGAAAAAGATCTTAACCAAGACTCAAGGGGAGTCCCATAGGTAATGGTCAGAATGCTTGTGAGTAAGAAAATGGGGTTCGAACGCAAAGTCTTATTGGGAGGATAAGGAACTACCATTCCTATGGAATAATTTTTGCATGGGCACTAAATGACACAAAGGTTCTAACTAGGGTACCCATGTTTGGTAAGTCTATACCACTTAATAACGACACTTCTAGTAGTAGTGAGAAGGTTCTGTGTCACTAAGAAATGGGTTCATACCTTGGGTGTATGGACCACGATCATAGGATGATGCAAGAATGCAAAGCGGAGTGAAGACCTATCCTATATCTCGGTGAAATAATATACCTACCAAAGGTATGAACGGGCGAAACAACGTTTGAAATCCATTAAAAACCCCGGAGAAATCCACTAAAACCAAGTCTTTCCACTGGACAATTAGTCCATAAGGTCAAAAATACAAAAGAACTATAGAAAGTGGGTAAAACATTTCTACTAATAGTAAAAATAAGACATTTTACCATACCATTTGAGTTTTTTCACCCACATAGTGCATTTTAGGCCATTTTTCTCATGATCTTCAAGGGACGATTGTAGGAGCTACGATAAACATAATCGAAAATCATTTGGACCAAGTAAGTGCCCATCCCATCCTCTTCAATTTCAATGGTTTAAATATTAGTTTTAGTCCCCATTTTTTTAGTATTAGAGGTCGTTACATGGAAACTAGGTTGTACACGGGTGATAGATCATTGGGTCATGTATATGACCCCATATACACGAGAAAAGTGAAGTCTACATGCATATATGAAGTCCTATACATGACTGTCATAATGTTAACCCGTGTACAAGTCTGTGAACAAGTTTTTTGAATGGTTTTAACTCAAAAAATGGTCTTTCCTTTGCATGATGGTTATTGAATGGAGGGAAAGGGAGCATGAGGAGATAAATGCAACATTGGGAAGAGATGTAAGGGCCCAACAAGCTTTGAAACAATGTGGAATTTATAAATTTTTGTCTCTCAAAGGAATGAGGGCTCATGTGAGGTTGCTCTTGTTACTCGTAAACTATTGGGATCCGGAGACAAATTCCTTCAATCTCGATGGGAAACCATTGAGGATTGAAGTGGACGATATATAATTTATCACATGATTGTCTCACCAGGGCAAGGTGGTGAATCTCAAGGCCCGAGGGGCTGGGGGTGGTATGACTATGGATGAGTACATTTCCACCCATTGTGTTGGAGGCATAGATAAAGTAGGGAGCCAACTCCCTATCAGGGTGATCGAGAACATGAGTTTAGAGATCGTCGTGCTTGTACTCACAAAGTTTTCGGGGTTAGCCTCATTGCACCAGGCATCGAGGCCACTCATGTTATATGTAGTGGAGTGTTTAAGACCCATTATTTATGATTGGTGTACCTCACTATTGGCCAACTTGAAGAGCCAGTTGACGGATTGCAAACATGGGAAAATGAGAATTTTTAGATTTGTATGCATACTTTGTAGTTTTTTCTTTAAGAGGGTTCTAGGTTTGATCCCTATAGTAGATATTACTCCACATGGACTATGCGATCTAGCCATGTCACGGTGGATCGACGTGATGAGGCTGCTAGGAGGTGGTAGGGTTCCAACACCCTACAATAATGAGTTCTTTTTTTGGTGGCACTGGCAACTCATAGCTATTGACAACTATACTTACGGAGGGATCAACTACATAGGGGACCATGGCATGCCATTTCCACCAGGTTCCACCTATGGTGATATTGGTAAGAAATGATTTATATATTTCATTTCTTTTGTGCTTTTCAATTTTGATAAAGGAAAAACAAAAAAACGCAAATATTTTGTATGGTATCAAGTATTAACAATTGCTTTGTTATGTAGACACAGGTCCACGATGGCTAGAGTGATTCCCACGACATCGATGAAGGGGCTGAGGAGATGATCTAGTAAAAATGGATGCAAAGAGAATGCTACATAATGTGCATGGGAAACTGTCTCGATTGATGCACATGGTTCCTAAGGTTCAAGTGGAGGATCTACCAGAGGCGATGCAATGATAGGTGGTGGGTGTACCCCGTGTGTGGGTGTGACTCTTCATGATACGCATCCGACACCACAGACATAGATGCCATGGTCAGGCTATGTACTGGCCATATATGTATTCTGAGGGTGTGAGCCCCATTTTGTACTATGACACCATATTTTTTGGAATTGGAAGGATGAAATATAAAAAAATTGTTCTTCAAATTTACTTATATATGTTACAATGTTACAATGTATGCATGCTTTTTCTTTACTTAGTTATGTGACAAATGGAAATGTAAAATGTAATTAGCATATGCATCAAATACTTGATTAGAACTTCTAGTGATGTGATTATACGTAACAAAATCAAAGTATTTCTCCAAAAGTTGCACCCGTGGGAATCGTCGAAGTAGAGTAGGATCTCTCACATGGTAACTGTCGTTCAAGTGACATACGACTAACTGGGACTCCAGGCGAACTTCTAAATATTGAACACCATCTAAAATTCCATTGTGTAATATCTCTATAACGACGCTATACTCAGCCACATTATTTGTTGACGGCTCCAGATGAAAGCCACAAGAAGACACCAGTTGACCTTTGGGTGAGTAAATGACCCCAACAACGGAAGCCATGTTCTTGTATGATGACTAGCACTGTCTGCGAATCCTAAGTAGACCGAATATTCTATTGAAATCTTCCAACAAAGGGAAAACTCGATAAGAAATTCGATGACACAAAGAAAAGATAAAGAATTATATACATTAAGATACACTAGTATATAGAGGTCACGCTCGATTTTGAGGGGTCAAGCGTAATACCTTTTAAGGTAGAACCTATTTCTGGGCTCATCCAACATATTCCCCTCATAATCTTATAATTCATAGGCTCCTTTCTCTAAGACACATTGCACGATATAAGGACTGTGCCACATGGGGTTGAACTTACCTTCCCCCACTGGTTCTTTGGCTTGGTCATAAAGGAGACCCAATTCACCCTCAACGTATTGTCTGAGAAAGAAATACTTATCATATTGAACCTTAACACGTCATTTATTCGCTTCGATAGTCGTAGAGGCATATCCACGTTGCTCATCGAGGTGCTCCAGGTGCACGAAGCATTCTTCAATATCATATGTGTCAGGTAGGAGCTCAATTGCCAATTTAAGGAAAGGGATTCCACATTCAATCGAAAGAATTGACTCCACACCATGTATTAACTGAAAAGGAGAGAAACCAATGGAAGTCTTTACTGTGTTTCGTTATGCCCAATGTGTAGGGTAAAGCATCAGATGCTAGTCAGATTTACTTTGGCTGACCATTTTTTGCAAAATGGTATTTGGAGATTTATTCACTGTCTCTACTTTTCCATTTTCCTTGGGATAGTAAGGGGAAAATGACCGTGCTTAAACCCTAGTTTTGATGCTAACTCTTTCATCATTTTATTTTGAAAGTGACTTCCATGATCAATGAAAATCTCTTTTGGGATTTCTAACTGGGCTATAATCTAGTTGAAAATGAAGAATGATGCAATATTACCATCGAATTTAACAGTAGGCATGGCCTCTGCCCATTTAGTAAAATAATCCACGACCACGATAATATGTTGGTGCCCCCCAGTCGAGGTTGGGTTGAAGTCCATAAAACCCACCCCCCACTTGGTGAAGGGATCAACGATGATGACCGGGTGAAGAGGGTTTGGGTGCGAGCACATTTTCCTAGCAAACATTTGGCAAGTGTGATACTTCTTGAGCGCTTCAACCCAATCTTTAAAAATTGATGGCCAAAAATAACTAGCTCACAAAATATTTTGGGTTGTTGCAAGCCCGGATAAATGACCACCACATGCCCCACTATGACAATGATTGAGAACAACTTCAACTTCCTCGTGATTCAAGTAACGACGTAATATATTATCCACCCCTTGACGATACAAAGTGTCATCGATAATAATGTAGTTCTTAGCTTGATGACGTATATAACTTCAATCATCTCTCGACGGATGTTGGGGTAGATTCAAGGTTTGAAGGGAGATCAAAATGTCTCCATACCAGGGGTCCAAATACAAGATAAGGAAAATATTTTCATCCGTGAATGAATCTTCATGAAAAATGTCCTCATCTAGTCGAGGGAAGTTCAACATCAATTCAAAAAAAACTAATGATTTCTTAGATTTTGTTTAAGAAAAGTCGAGATCAAATTCTTGCAAAATAACAATCCACTTATTGTATTTCCCTCCTATGGTATTCCTGGTAAGGACATATTGAAATGGATTGATATCTGCAACCACGATAGTTTTGCAAAGTAAGATATAATGTCATAATCTCTAAACCACGTGTACACCGTCCAAGGTGAACTTCTCTATGTGAAAGTATTTAAGTTCAAGACCAACTAGGTTTTGACTAAGATAGTATCCAATGTGCTCATGGACCTCATCATCCTCTTGAACCAGTACCATACCAACCATCCCTTCAAACACATTGATATAAAGCAAATAGTCTCTACTGTAGTCCGGAGGCTTCAACAGAGGTGTCAATACCAAAGATTTCTTAAGAGCATAGGAGAATTCATGGGCTCACTCATTGCATATAAATTGAGTGTCCTACTTCAAAAGACGCATGAAACCTTTAGCTAAATTGGCATAATTCACATTGAAACGATGTAGGAAGTTAGCCTTCCCCTATAAACCTTGAAGTTGTTGAATGTTTCTCAGGGGAGGCAACTAAAGTATTTCCTAAACATTCATAGGATCCGCCATGATCCCATGCTCAGACACTATGAATCTTAAAAGACAACCAAACCTAATGAAAAATATGCACTTGTGAGGGTTCAACCGAATGTGATAGTAACGACATCTTTCAATTACTAGTCGAAGGTGAGCATAGTGATCTTCTCTCTTGTTAGAGTGAGCTGAAAGATCATCTAAATAAGCTTCGACGATGTGCTTAAGATCATGAAATGCAAAGGTCACGGCATATTTGAAGGTCGCTCCAACGTTTTTAAGACTGAAAGGAATTTTTTGGTATGAAAAGGTACCCCAAGGACAAATAAACATCGTCTTATGTGTATCCTCGGGTTTGATCTGAATTTGATTATACCCTGAAAATCCATCCATAAAGGAAAAGACCTCGCTTCATGCACACTCATCAAGAATCTAGTCAATGAAAGGAGCAGGGAAGTTATCTTTAGGACAAGCCTTGTTCAGGTATCTAAAATCCATATACACGCGGACTATTCCTTGTGTTTTATCTATGAGAATGGGGTTGTACACCCATTCAGTCAAGGGAACTGGGTAGATGAAACCAACATTAAGTAGCTTCTCTACTTATGCCTTAATAGAAGAGGCCTTCCTAGGATTAACAACTCTAAGATGTTGTCGAACATGCATAGCATCCAAATAGGTTTTAATCTCATGCTCAACAATGATGGGGTTGATCCATGGAATATCTTCATATTACCAAGTGAATACATCTCATAATTCTTTGAAGAGATCAATGTAGATCTGAATTTCTTCAGGAGAACAATCTGCATCGATATATACGTTCTCGATTTTACTAGGGGTATGAGAGATGTCGATCGCGAGGGTAGGAGAAATATTCACCATATTTCCTTCGACATAAATACCATTCATATCTAATGGAACCACTACGTGACCGACCATCTCACTCAAGGAAGATCTAAAGTCATCATGTTCGATCTTAACAAGCTCTGAGAGAAAATAGGATCGATGATGCATATTGTCTGAAGGCCTATCAGGACCAATCATGGCCTCTAAGATGGCTTCATACGAAGGTAAATTATCATTGAGGAAATCATGTGAACAAGATGATTGAGCATCCCATTTGGGCTCTAAAATAGGATCCACCTCGTCCGTCCATGAGGAGGAAGGATCCAAGTCAATAGTAGTGTCTAGAATAACCTGATACGTAGCTTCTGTTGTTGACAATGGCATTTCCATCCCAATGTGCAATTGACCTTTGTACGACATAGTAGGGGAAGGTAGGGTACAAGGGTCGTTGAAATACAAAGTACGAAAAGGAACATACCTCATCGATGATGAAGACTCACTGGAAATGGAAAGAATATAGTGAATTGGTGCCATGAAATAAAAAATACCCATCAAAGAGGAATACATCTCGACACCAACATCCTGAGTTGTGTGTTGCGATTTATCAATCACAGGGACCAAAGGTCCAACCGATGCACTAGGAATAGTGTGCGCAAAAGAAAATTGATCAATCGTCACTATCTTCCCTTCGTGAGGAAAACCTAAAGTGAGGAAAACTGACGACGTGACGATTGTCATGGAATAATTCCAATTATTCCTTAGTAGTAGATTGTAGTCTAGAGGCGCATCAACCACCTCGATGTCGACCTTCACAATATTTCCACCTAAATGGACCAAAAAAGTGGGAAGGATCCCGTGGGGTCGAAATGAACACCCATCATATGCGGTCAACATAGTCATGTATTGAGATAGGGCCAGAGAGCCAATGGATTTCCAAAAATTTAGGGACATCACACATGCTACATCACCTTCATCAATTACAATACGTTTGATGGTAATTTGTATACTCCACATGGATTTGAAAGGCCATGTGGTAAGGTAAACGAGTCTTAGCATCCATGACATCAAACTTGATAACCTTTGAGCCACATGGGTCCAGAGATCCTAACGCAGATAACAAGGCGTTGCTCTATGAAGGACACATCTGGAGCACCTCCAAAGTCAACATCTCACATGGGGTTTGGCCCAAATCTTCGACAATCGAATACTTTTGGGTGGCTCTGTCATTAGGATTGTGGGAAGAGCGCTTTAGTACTCTCATAATATGAGGTGGAAGTTCCGACTTATCGATCTGCAAGGGTGTTTTCGGGGGAAGAGGAGATTCTGGACCTATAAAATTCTATGAATAATCGTAATCACAAGATCGAGTGGCTACAACAATCTGAGACTTAACCATATTGACACATAGATGGACACCTTCATGTGTTGAGGGGTTTTGGCTCCCACTCGATGCATTTCCGGTGTTGGAGGTCCCGAAGGCCATATGTTGATTATGTGGAAACGGGTTTGTCAGTACAGTGGGCGGTTGTGATAAGAGCCTTGAGGATTCCTTGATTTTGGGTCACAAGTGGGTAAGGTAATCATATTTACAAAGTTTACAAGGAAACTTCACCTTCCGCTTCTCTTTCTTTCCCTCACCAACATTATTATTCAATTTTTCATTATTATTTTCGTCCTTGGATTTATTATTATTTTTCCCACCCTTACGATTATTACCTCGTCCTTTCTTCTTAGTCTCTCCTGGTTGCTATTTACCATTTGGGTTAGATGACGACTGTACATAATGCACATCCGCGGACTGCGTGGTGGTAGAGGACGAAGCCAAAGCTTGTCCTACTACACGCTGGCTTAGAGACAAATCTTTCAACTGGTTCAACACCATGTTTGTAGTCTTAGAATTTTTTGAGCCTATGATGCCATTGGCATGATTCCCAGGCTTTTGTCTAGGATCATAGTTTGACCGCAGTGCGTCAGGGAAAATTTCATAAAGCATCCCAAATTGAGCATAAATAAGGTCCAATTGTTGGGCTTTGAAGATGGCTTCTTCCTCAGATGTTACTCCAGATTTAGAGACATCCTTTGAAATATAAGGCAACAAATACTTAAGGAACCATTCCAACAAAAACTCTAGAGGAATGTAGGCTTTAATCAACCTCTTTCGTCTGTGTCACTCTTGGATATGATCAAATATATGTGTGGATTTATCTTTGCGAAGGTTTGACTAAAGTTCTAGGCTGGCATCATAATGAACAGATAATTGTAAGAGATTGAGAAAAACCAATACCATCTGATTGAAAGTTTCATATGTTCCCCCAGGTAGCTCAATGTACCATTTCGCGACGACCCCCATGAGGGTGCATTGAAATAGCCTCAAAGAAATAGAATCATCATTTAGAGAGTTAGATGAGAACCATAGATGAAAAGTAGTCACATGATCACTTGGGTCATCACCAGTCTTGCCCTCGAATTTATGAATGTCTAAAGGAAGCTTAGTGGGGACACGGGGCCATGACAGATCGTGACGCACAAGGTCATTCTTTAACTTCGAAAAATCTGGCAAATTTAGCGTGGCCAGAAAAGGGAGTCGGGGTTGAAGTGTTTGAGGCCATGCTCAATAGTTGGAAACTTGAATTTTAGTGTTTACTATAAGATATGGGTCACTAAGAGGAATTAATGTTTTAGTCGTATTCTCTTACTATATTTGGTATATTTTGTAGGGTGTTATATGTTTTGGTATTTTATAGGAATGTGGTAATATATATGTGGGTGAAATCTCAATTTTCTTTTCTTTTAAATTGCATTTTTGAATGCATAAATGGATTCAGTTTCTTGGGAAATTTACATTATACAAACTTAACCACTCAAATCTACAAATTTAACCACTCAAATCTATAGTTCCATCAATTTCTCACCAAATTTTAAAGAAAATTAATCCAAAAATATACCAACAAAAAAAAGTAAAACATTTATAATACAACACTATAGTGAGATACAACAATCATGCTGGTGTCTTCATGTCTCAACACTCATGCTAGACTCTTTCCATAACTATAGTGAATTACAACACTCAGGTTGGAGTATTGATGTCTTAACACTCATGCTGGAGTCTTTCCATAACTATAATAAGCTACAACTCCAGTTACTGCACTCATGTTGGAATCTTGATGTCTCAACACTCATGTTGGAGTACTTCCATCAATTTCTCACCAAATTTCAAACAAAATTAATCCAAAAGTATACCAACAACAAAAAGTAAAACATTTATAATACAATTATAACTATAGTGAGATACAAAAATTATTTTGGAGTGTGTTGGCAATAATAATGTAATTTCTATTATTTATAAGCTGCCTACACAGGATCTCTGAATTTTCATTAATCGTCATGAGCAATGACACTTATCACTTGTTGCTTTTTACATACCTTCCTTTCGATTTTTGTTTTCATGACTGTAAGCATGAAAACTTGTTGCTGGAATTCACACTTTGTTTCGATTTTTTATCAAAGGATAATTGTTCATATGGTCTATTATTGAATTATCATATTTTGTTATGAACATGATTCTTTTCCTTGTTTATAACCCCTTGGTCTTAAACATGCCTTGGTTACATAAGTAAAAAACCTCCCACTCATCAATATTCGATTAATAGTAATAGGGTTTGATTCATAAAAAAATTTAACACGATGTTTATTTGAAACTTTTACCTTGTAATCAAGTCATGAATGTATGCGCTCTATGGTATACAAGCGCTTACATCCTTACACTACCCATATCCCAAGGTATCATATGAGGTACAACGTAATATTATTGCTCTATATGGCCTCAGGATTCACGATCTCTTTCCCACACATGGTGATTAACGCTCCTGCCTACCATTTCGAACTGTCACAACATTGTTTTGTTCGGGGCTATGGCTCTGTGTTTTTTCTATCAACTCTACCTCCGATTTCCGTGTTGATTCCCTTTTTTAAGCCATGGCTCCTGTGGTGAGGATTGAGACCAATGGCATCCAAACCTTGTTATCGTTTGACAATGCCAGAGACGACTTAGAAAGGAACGACTGGTGTTTGTTTATTGAAAATTTTGAGGGGTTTCAATCTGAGGGTTGCTCAAGAGTTCGCGTTGATATTCGACGGTTGCAGAGAAAAAATAGGAGACGTGCAGCTTGAGGTAAATGAAGATTTTATAAGCCAAGCTACCTGTTTTCCATCTGTGGGGAAAAAGTGGTTCAAGAATGCAAAGGTTGAAGAGGTTCCCTGGTTATTATTGTTCACCTCAAGGAAAATTACCAGTTGCGACCAAGGTATGCCTATTTCGTCTCTAAAACCTAGATGGCATGATCTGTTAGCTATTGTGAAACAGTTTATTACATGTGAAGGGAGATTTGGGTTGGTTTTCTTGTATCACCTGCGATTGCTTATGAGCTTCATTGATTTCCCGCTGAACATGCCCTATTTCCTCCTTAGAAGTCTATACAAGATGGGAAAGCAGTTTAAGAGGCAGAAGTCCGATTCTAGTTTGTTCCATCATGGTTTAATCAAGATTATCATTATGCATTAGTTGAAATTAAACAACGATTGTTGGGATGCTTTTGTGTTACGAAATGGCTTCGGTAATAGTGATTTGGGACAGGTTGACAAGCTTGTTATCGCAGAAACCCTTGTGAAACCTACCATCTCTCCTCCTTCACTCATGCCCTATGATTGTGTCTCTAATTTGGAACCCTCGACCTACCCTGATTCTACTCAACCTGACACTCAACCGGATTCGTATCCTAAGAGTTGTGTTAAGATTGTTAAAAAACCCATAGGGAAAAAGCTTAAAGGCAACGTCAATGTTAATTATAAGAGTAAAAGGGCCGCTCGTTGGGTTTCACAATGTGCTCGAAACAAACCCAAACCCTGTGCAAACATAAAAATTACAATTGAGGTAAGTGAGGATTCAGATTCGGAGACTGAAAGGTTCTTGGCCGAAGAGTATCCATATTCATATGGACTTTTCCCTGACAGACCTTACGATTATGTTACCAACCTGCCACCGTGTCTAAAGGACAATCCTCTTTTTCCTGGCATCAAACTCCGTGATGAACCTACATGTCAAATGGATGATTCTCCAGCTGTTAATACTATTGGTGCCAATACACAGTCTCTACAGCCGCACTGTAATGAATGTCAATCCTGGATCGACATGTATTACAAGGATGTGCCTTTACTACAGTCTCGGCTTAAATATTTGGTAGACCAGGTGGATTCATTAACAAAGGAGAATAGCAGACTCCAATCCATAGCTCAAGCCAAATACAAACACCAAAAAACTATAGGGTCTGTTATTTTTAAGAACCTGGAAGCAACGACAACAATAGTAAATTCAAAGATTACTTGATTTGTTTGAATCCCTTAATTTGAGGTATGATCTTTTTAAAAGTTTAGTATGATTCTGTCTTTCTCAATTTAGGATACACGATTTGTTTGCATAGATTACATTTTAATTTTTTTTGCTTGATTGAATAAAATATGATTCTAGTTATAATTATAACTAGCTACATAATCGTGAGATTCTGTAGCTAGTTAGAAAAATTCGAATTACTTGTTTTGATAATTGAAAATACATCTGAAATCTTTTTATTTTTATTTGTTTTCGGGAACTCATGATTTTCAAAGAGATATGATGCACTGTTGGGATCTTCCAGCCATACCATCTTTATGTTTTTAGTAAATAGATTAGGCTGTTAGTTTTTGGTATCAAGTAAAATCTGGGAGGTTGCATCCCCCACATTTTTTGGAATAGATTGGATCTTATCAACATGAAACATTTTGTTCCTGGAACCTATATAAGTATGTTATTTTGTAAACTTGAAATCATCTCTGCCTGGGGCAAAAACTATGGATTTCTGACTCACAGACTTGAATAGAATATGATATTTGTCACAGCTTTAGATTCTCCATATCGTGTTTTTATTCAAGTCATGATTATTTCAATTTGTAATTAGATTATGATTGCTTTAGCTATTGTGGTTTATTGCAGATTGGTGTGATAATTTTTTTTTTATATGTCATCCTTGTTTTATGTCCCATATTTAACATACAATAATTATTCTGTTCAAACTTGAGATTAAGAGATTTATCTTCATCATTTGTTGAACATTTATACACAAGTTTTCACAACAGGATTTATCTCAATGTGGTCACTTGTGAAATTATAATATTGTTGTTACTATATCTCTTATATGTTCTATCATTCGGATTCAATCATTACTGCTTCACATTTACGAGAAGCATTTGCAGGATCTGTTGCGGGTTTGCCTCATCAGACATCGAGATTGGATGCTATACACAGGACGAATATGAGATGCGATAATAGGTCAGTTTGTTAGTTTTATTTCATTAGTTTAATGAATACGTAAATTTCCTGCAGTCTAAACATATTCTACTATTTGTTATCTCTGTTTTCAATTAGACAGTTTGTTATTCCATTTCTTGTTTATAAACATTATAAAAAAATAAATAAAAAAAGATTGAATGATAGCTTTGTTGTTGTTTAATAAATCAATCCATTTTCAATTTTTGTGGATTTAGATTAAAATTCTCATTTTGTAAATGTTATATATATATTAGAAATAAAGTCATTTGTATATATTATACATACAACAAGTAGACTTATGTTACTAAATATTATTTAGTAAACTGTAAATATATATTAGATCTTTATATATTTTTCAGCGAGTATTATTGATTAAGTTATTTTATCTTCTTTAGTTTTGTTTTTCGCTTTCTTAGGACTTAGATCGGCTAACGGAGCCGCTAAACCCGTCGGAGTGGATCAATCCAAACGACTTGGGTTAAGTAGACAATCCCGGACCAGATTCACTCCTCCAGTTGACGAGCGGTCAATTTTGCTCGTCAACAGAGTGTTGATGTCTTAGCACTGATGCTAGAGTCTTTCCATAACTATAGTGAGTTACAGCTCCACTTACACCACTCACGCTCAAGTATTGATGTCTTAACACTCATGCTGGAGTCTTTTCATAACTATAATGAGTTACTTCACTCAAGCTGAAGTTTTTCTAGACATAAGGATTAAGACTCACTTTGTTTGCCAAGATACTCCATTCATGAGAGAAAACACAAAAACTTATATGTAGATGAATGATAATGTTTCCAAGAATAGGATTGGTACATGTTTTTTAATTAAATTAATAAAATTAGTTTTAAGTTTTAATTGATTGCTAAATGCTTTTTAATTAAATGTTTAAATATTTTTTATTAAATTAAAATAAATATTTATAAAATAGATATTTGTAAAGTGTTAATTAGATTTAGTTTGAATGATTGTTTTACTAGTATAAACTAAAGCACGTTGTAATTGTTGAAATGCATTTTCAATTTTAGATCATTCCTAATCATAACCAATAACAAAGGTAAATGACTTGGCCATTTATATATTTAACAGAAGGGAAACTAATGGATAATTGATAAATGTTGTAGGTATGGAGTAAAATATAATATTAAATTTGAAAATATTTTTGGAAAAAGTGTACATATATAGGGTTATTATTTTTTATTTTTTTTAAATTTCAAGATTTTGAAAGGTATCAAAATAAAATTTGGTCAACTCAAATCCATTTGCTGTTTTACATCAAATGCATTAATCGTGAGCTATTTTTCAGGCACATTAAAAGAATTGATAGTTGAGATAGCGTAATGTCTGAGGCACATTGACATTAACTTAAGAGGAAAGCGTAATGTCTCAGGCACATAAACATTAAAATAAATATTATTTTTATCAACCATTACCAATAACAAAGATTTTGATAAGTTAGTCATCATGGTCATCCTTTGAAAGTTAAAGTTGAATATATTTGTGTTTTTTTTTTTTTTTTGAGTTTGTTGTAACAACACAATAAAAGGAAAATTAATACAGTTACAATTAACAATAACCTTAAGACTAAATTAANTTAAAAAAAAAAAAAAAACATTTTCAATAATTTAATAAAGAACCACATACCAACTATTATTAATGAGTACATAAACATGTCTAATATCTAATTATCTTCTCACTAACAACTATTTTAAAATATTGGAAAAAAATAAAATGATATTAAAGAAATATTATAATAATTAATATAAAATATGTCACATACCAACTATTATTAATGAATATAGAAACAGGTCTAATGTCTAACAACTATTTTGAAATATTGGAGAAAAATAAAATGATATCAAAAAAAATTATAATAATTAATATAAAATATGTCACATACCAACTACTATTAATAAATATAGAAAGGGGTCTAATGTTTAATGATTTTCTTATTAATAATTATTTTGAAATATTGGAAAAAAATAAAATGATATTAAAAAACGATTATATTAATTAATATAAAATAAAATATGTTAAGAAGGTTTTTGAAATGATAATTCAACTATTATATTATTTTTTATGGTGGCCTTTTGTTTCAGTCATGTGGAGATGTTCCTTTGCGTTTTCTTGCTAGGGAACAATAAATCTAAATATTCATAGAGTGAAATTGATGCATAGAGTCATTTGTGTTTTGTGTTTTACATTAGTAACACAAAAATCATTTTTGTGGTTCTCTCACATATTTTTAATAAGTCATTTTTGTTTGCTTGTATGGACAAATGGGTTTCCACAAATAGTATGATTTCTGATCAAATCTTAATACAATGAAGGTAATGAAGCAACATGTTATAAGAAATGGTTGAATTATCTCGCAATTATCCATGGAGAACTAAAGTCAAAACCATGTAGTTGACTAATCTCACGACTACATGACACATCAATTCCTTAAGCCACACAACTTGCATAAGTAATCCTTTGATAGTTCCTAAGTTTTCATGTATGTCTTCACTGCATTAAATTACACAATCTAGCAGTTTCTATGAACACTTAGAGATTGGGAAATGATCAAAAGCTTGCCTTTTCATGGGTTGTGATAAAGTACCAAATCTAAAGAACTTCAATTGCATGACCTAAATTGGAACATAATTTTAGTTCTCTTTCTTGAAATTCTCCAAAGAAAACATATAAATAAAAGGATCTCTCAAGAGTTCTAATAGTTCAATGAATGCAAGGTTATGTCACACAAGTGTAATTAGAGATTCAGTGATTAACTAGTTCTAGATTCATTTATTCTCATTGGTATCATCATTGAGCCTTTTCTTACACCACTTGGTAGAAAGTCTCTTCCTATTAATGATCTGGTTTAGAGAGAAAACCTCAAAGAGGATAGGATCTACTTGAAAAATGAATATTGAAGGCCATCTTCATGGCCACTCTTGGGTGGCATCATTCTTATGTTTTTTAAATTTCTTCCTTGATATCTTTCAATATAATTTTGGGGTTCTCATTCCCTCATCAAACTATGCTTTGTATAGGTTGTTTCATCTTTGCATTAATTTCATTTATAACCTATTAATATCATGGGAAATTTGGCAATGGTGTTTGTTATTGTGATATCTTATGTTGTTTGTTATTGTGATATCTTATGTGGGATTGAATAGGAGGGTCTAGTATGAAGGTATGCCCTTATCATGCTTTACCATTGACATTTACATAAGGTGAGATTCTATCAAATTTTCACTTAGGCCCCTTTTTGCACTATTAATATTTCTTTGTTAGAGGAAAGGAGTATTTGTACCTCAAATACCTCTTACGAGGAAAAAATATCTATGGCTAGGGGAAAACCAGAACAGATGGAATGACACTCAAAAATCAACTATAATCTCAAGTCTGCTATATAAATGAAATGTTAACAAGACAAGCCTAAAATCCTACCTCGTCCGGACGTTCGAAGAAGACTACCATTGAGCACGCAACCCAAATCTTTATACCTGCAACTTGTCCTCAACAGCCAAGATACGCAAGCATATGGTGATAATAAATGATGTTGGTATATAAATTAGCACAATCCATTAACATACATGAAAAATACGCCCATGGAACAATAATTCAAATATTTGCAAGATATCAATTGGACGAGAAAAAAGTATTTCTATTAAAATAATCAGCAGAAATACATAGGTGACAAAATTTTGTAACAACACATATCGGAATTGGGAAACCAAGTCCCTCCAGTTGGGCCTCCATCACTTCAATCCTCCAAAAGGAAAGCTCATGTATAGGAGTCAATGGGGTTCTCCATCACAAAGTAGGAAGAGCTTCGGGGATGAACACAAGAAGTTCAGACTTTCAAGGACAAAGGGATGCTGACTCAATATGAAGTGAAATTTCTCCAGAGTGTCTTTGCTCTCAAAGTTCTAATTATTTTAGGCTTGGATATGGCTCAATTTATAGCCTCAGAATGGAACTAAAGGGCCGATTCAGATCATTTCCAGTATATGGAAGGTCAAGGATCATTGATCTCGTGACATGTCATGGAAACCCGACATAATTTTTAATTTTTGAGCACCAAACCCGATGTACATGGGTTGTAGTGGAGCAACCTGTGTATACACTTTTTGTATAACTGATAGGGTGTGTATATGTCCAAACATGTGCATTTTTGGCTTTGGAGTGAACAAAAAAGGGGGACTTCAAGTTTGTAGAGGGAAATGGAAAGCCATCCAAGCAATCTGCATGGAGTGAGGTAAAATTTGTTGTAACAGATTCCCCCTAATGTGTGAGGTCAGAGGACTATCTGCGATGGCCAAAATACATTATAATTCTCAGAAATGGAGTAATGAAGACTCAACTGGAAGTACTAGTTACGATTTTGAACACATGGCTGCCAATTTGAATTACACTGCAAATCCATGTGGAAATATATCAAATAGTTGTTCATGGCCATGAATAGGAAATACAAAGTGGACAAATGCCATAGGCTATCATAGTCACAAACAAGACACAGTGGAGTCTAGTCTCAAAATCAACTGAAGATATATGTATACATATGATCTCTCATGATCACTGAAGTCATATAGGTACTGGTCCAATGAAAGACAGTAACAGATAAGGAATGTTGCTACTATAAACTGGAGGTCTTCTACACTATCCGTTGAAGGTGCAAGTGTACATCATGTGAATAGAGGAGTTGAGGTCGAATACAATGAGACTTAGTTTGATTACTGATCATTAAGGTATATTGTTAACAAATGCGAGACAACCCACCGATAATGAAAGTAGGTGTAAAGGCACTAAGTACATTCACCAGGTGTGAATAAGGGTGTTGAGGTCGAACACTTGAAGAATCTATTGATTAAGAGACATTGATGTATTCCCAACTATCGATGGTGGGAGAACATGCCACTGATGGATGTAAGTCTCTAGGTACTCATAGGACTCTAGGTCTCACTTCAAGAATATATGAGTTGAATTCGATGGAAGAAGACCTGTTGAAAGGAGAGCATTAAGGCATTTCTCATCATCCAGCACGAGGTACAACGCAATAGCTTGATGATTAGGAGGAGCTCGGATGAATAGGATGTTCACAAACCAACGACCATGTGGTCCCTTGCATGCACTAGATGCAAGCAGTACATGAAAGAGACCCTCTGAATAATAACCAATAAGGAAAATTGTCGACAAAGGCGATGATCTAGAATCTTTTCATCAAAGTGAATTATAAAGAATTGTATTTAATGAGCATAAATTAAAGTGCACCATAAAGAAGAAAAACTCAATAATGAAGAGACATAAGCATCAAATATGAACACAAAAACTTGATAACGGATTTCGTCCCTGGTGGACTATGTCTCCGGGTCCTGCTCTCAAATGGGTAGGCCTTTTTATTAATTCAACAAAATAATTTGGAAAAATACATAAGTATACCTCATTCTGGAATTAAGATGCATAAGATTTTCTCATATCAAAAAACAAACAACACCATTGAATTCATAATGTCGAATTACCCAAACATGACTGTCTCCACGCCTCAATTTGAATCTGGCACTCCCAGGCCCTTGAGAAATCTCGTCTCGGTTTCTGTGCCTACACCCTGCAATTAATTCTCTGTACTGCGTCTCGAAATCCATGTCCGGTTGTATCGTCAAGCGTCCTCTTCCTTTGTCCATGGGAAGACTCAACATTTAATGGAAAAGTTGGGTGGACTAACCAACGAAGTTCATTGGCCCAATGGTGGTGGATGCTATTGTAAGGTGTTGGATAGGGGGAGGTCTCGGGGTTGAGCCTGCGGGCCTCCCCTTTTGGGTTATATATATATATATATAATTTTATACACGTTGGGAACCATCACCAATTTTGGAGTGTTTTTTAGATTCATCGGATTTTGGCGGGCCCTTTTTTATTTTTGAAAATGCGGTTTCGGGCCCTCATTAGGGATTTTCCCACTACAATGTCGCTTCCAATCATTGGCCCACGCCAACCACTTGCACAGTCACCTGCAATGTCAGTCTGCCACGTCCTGTACAGTCTGCCATTGTGTTGTATGGACTGCCATGTGGCACTTCTCATTGGTCCACAGATTGACCCGAAAATGTCGAAAATGAGTGACACATGGCAGCCTCTGATGCTGCCACGTCACCATGTTGACATCAGCATGCCATGTGTCACCCTATGCATTCCACGTACACTATACAGATTCTGACATCATCCGTATTGATGCTGACGTCAGTAGTATGGATGTTGACTCATCCCTGCTAACTGGGCTAGGTTGAACAAAACTTTGACCGCGAATATCTTTCGATCCGAAACTCCGTTTGACGAGTCGTTTACACTGTTGGAAATCTCGTGACACACTCCTCGCGATGATGCCAATTTCATTGAGTTTTGAGGACTTTGATTTTTTTCCCTTTCTCTATTTGTCGAGGCCATTATAAGCTTCTTGAGTTGCTTCTGTGAATTCTGAGTTGTCCTTAGTCTTCTATGGATCCTTTTTTTGATCACGCCTTCCCACTAAGAGATTTTTGGACCACCAAAATATTTCAGCAATCAACAGATAAGTGAGGGAAGAGTTCCCTCACCTTGTCCTTCTAAATCCACTTTGCCTTGCTTAGATGTGTGCCTTTTAAACCTACTCGAAGATAATCAACATCACCCATGTGTGAAGTCCTTGTTCTTCTGTCGAGGATGATATATTACTTTAAATCATTCAAGTACTTAGGATCAAACTCATCAACTGAAGGTATTGAAACTTCCTCATCCTAGTCCATGATCATGGGAGGCTCAAAAAGTCTCAAGTTCTCTACATTTACAACTGAGTAGATCTGCATATAAGGTGGAATATCTAGACAAAAAGCATTGGTACCACTTTTCTCCAAAATAATGAAGGTTCCATAATGGATGGGCTTGAGTTTCATGCCTTCACCCTTCAACATTTCCTTTTTGATTTGAAGTCATACTTGGTTTCCAACCTGGAATTGATGATCAACCCTATGTTTTTCATGCCGAGCTTTATATTGTGCTTGAATTTTCTCCAACTGTTCTCTGACTGCTTGATGTACCTGTTGGATCCTTTGGATGAACTTGCAGGCTCTGTCTTCGTTTCTTTCTTCATTTAAATTGGAATCTCTCCCATACATCAAGTCCAAAGGAACCTTAGGTAAATACCCAAAACATGTCTCAAAAGGAAAACATTGAGTGGAGGAATGTAAGGCTCGGTTGTAAGCATGTTGCACATAGGGTATATTTTCATCCCATAACTTGGGATGCTTGTTGTAGTAACCTCAAAGAAAAAGTACCACTGTTTGGTTACCAACATTTATCTATCTGTTGGTCTGTGGATGGAAAGCAATGCTCCTCTTCAACTTGGTGTCCATAATTCTCCACAAACTTGTCCAGAAATGCCCAAGGAATCAAGTATCTCGATCCGAGATAATGGACGTGGGTAAACCAAAGTGAACCCAAAATTACTAAAAGAAGATATTAGCAGTGTGCTTAGCAGTGATCTTCTTTTTTACATGGAATTAAGATACACATCTTGCTGAACCTATCCACTACAACATACAAATAGTCATGACCCATTTTCGACATTGGTAAACCCCCTACAAAATCCATGGAGATACTTTCCCATGGATGGGATGGAACAGGTAGTGGTGAGTATAGCCCAAGTTTTCTATTAGTGGGCTTACAAGTAGAACACATCACACACCCATTTACATATTTAGTTACAATTGCTTTCATCTAAGGCCAGTAACAAAACCTCTGTAGATGATCCATAGTTTTTCCTACCCCAAAATGCCTAGACACAAGAGAAGTGTGAGCTTCTCGTATTACATGGACTCGTTCACTTGTAGGAATATTGTTGGCACAGGGGAAAAACCAGGGTTCAATGCTTCAACAACGCACCAAAAAAACCCTAACTATCAGCCCTTTCGGCAACACCTGTGAAGTAGATGAAGTCTCACCCAAGGTAGAGAAGGGGGGGTTGCAGGACTTGGGTGTTTACAACCTAGTTGGGACACAAATCTGTGATCACAACACTTAACATAGCACTTATCAATTAACATTCATTAGTCTATAACCCTTATTCAAATTGCAGGTCAAACCTTGATTACAGAACAACATAGTAGTACTCAATATCTAAGCCTATCTAAGCCTATCTAACCATTAGCACATAATATCATAGTAGATCTAGAATTCATTCATATCATAAAGCACTAAGCATCAATAGATCTATCTATTACACATAAATATCAATGCACTATGCAGGTAAATACATAAATAACATAAACAATATTGCACAAAGCACATCAACACAGGATATATGTGGTTCACCCTAGTGTGGGGCTACGTCCACCAACTCTTCTTCTCTTATTTATTAGTCTCTTTAATCTCCTTACAAGAACCAAGCCACAAAGCCAACTCCACAGAGGACAGGAGATCTGCGCGCACCTCGCCAGATCCTCCTTCCCTGAGTTCTATCAAATCACAAAGCCTTACATAGTCTCTCTGCACAAGCACTTAAAAAATGTTTGCACTTAGCTCTGCAAGCCTTAACATATCTTCTTGCACATAGCTAAAATTAGCACTAAGCCATCAACTCTCTAGGTATCCTTCTTACATCACTTAGCTACTTATTTATATATTACAAAAAGGGCCTAAACATGGGTAAACCCATGGGTCGACATCCATACCTGTTACATAAACCCTAAAACCCAAAAAGCCCACAAAAAGGGTGAGATCCCATGATCTCTGCTTCGTCTGGGCACTCTGTCTTTGACCATCCTGTTGAAGTCCCAAAAATGGTCAAACACGACCAACGTTTCCACAAAACTTGGTCGAGGGCCAACATGCCCCCAACACTCACCTGTGACTCATCCTGAGTCACTATGATCTGGGAAATACTGCTTCGAAGGCCTCGATCTTAGCTCGAGCTGCCTCGACTTGCTTCTTCGCCAGAGCCTCCTGCTCGATGAATTCTTGAATGACTTTCTCGGTGACAGGCCCTCCCAAGCGTTGTTCCACTGTTGTGACCACCTGTTCCAACTATGATCCATGTCCCTCTATTTATTCAAAGAGCGTGTAGGCTTCGTCCTGCACCAGTTGGAGTCATTGTGTTAGCTCCATCACTCTGCTCTAGATAACACTGACCTGTTGTTGAACTGCGCATTGCTCCTGCGATCTCTTCATTTTCTCAATGGTCGTAAGCTTCTTAAGTTATTCTTGCACTGTCAATGCCTGCTGCTTCGCTTCCTGGAGCTATGCCTCCAATCTCCTTAGTTCTAGGTCTTCTGCAAGGTGCTCATAAGTCTGTGCACTTCGGTTACTTAATTGCTTGCATTATAAAGACAACGCCTTGATTATTTCTACTGCGCTCCTGACAATTTCTTCCCTTTGATCTCTCACTTCTTGCGGAGTGCTAGGCACTACTTGCAGTTCTAGCTCTGCTACTCTTGCTTGAAGCTGCTGAATGGCCTCAATGAGCTTCCCCACTTGGCTCTCAACTATCTCTTCTTCCATCTGAGCCAATCTTGGCACATAGAGAAGTGCTCTAGTGACTGCTTCTCTAACCCCAATCTGCTCCACGAGCATCTGGTCTTTCTCTTTCTGGATCTGCTCTTTGTCTTCTTCAAATTTTTCTCTAAGGTCATCTTTCTCTTCCTGCGCAACCCGACGTTGCTCTAGGGATTCCTCCTTTTCTTTCTTCAAGGTCTCTATGGCATGCTCTTTTTCTTCATGTACTCAACGAAGGCGAGCGTCTGTAGCATCTTCTATCCTTCCCAGTTGGGTGGGTTGATCCCCCAACTCTACATCTTCTGATGATGACAATGCAGTAGACACTGGGCGAATCGAATAGAGAGCTTGTTGTACCCCCTTCAGCTCTGCCTCGATTCTGTCATACATTGTCTCCTGCTTTGCTTCGTTTCACTGTAAGATATCCTCCGAAACATCTGCTATAGCTGTGATGATGAGATCAATATCATCCATTATGAATAGAGTCTGTGACTGAGGCTTATTGGGTCAGGATTTCTTCCATGTTGAGGGTTTCTTCAGAGAAACCTTCCTTTTCTTTGATGTCTCGTGCCTTTGTAAGGGGGTCTTTCGGCGGTGTCACTTCACCCTCTTCTTACTTGTCTTCTTCCCCTCCCTCTTCTTGGTTTACTTCGTCACCTCCTCCTCCTCCATGTGAGTCAGGCATAGTTTCCTCGGATGCCTTGTTTATCTCCTAATCTTCTTCCTTGTTTTTATTTTTCTTTTTCTTAGTGTTGCTTGGTCCATCCCACTCAGTCCTAGTGACCATAGGACTTCTGATGAGGTCGAGGTCAGAGAGTTCTGCATCTCCAACTAGTACAAGGAATTATGTAGGCCATTCCTTGGTTATCTCCTCTATATATTCCTCAGTCAATTTATAGTAAGTCTGCAGCTCCTCCTTGTTTTCATCCCCGCATGCGGTGATATATATGAAGTGTGGGACTATGCGGAAGTTCGCGAATGGCCTGAACCTATGGAGTGTATTCAACATCATTCGGAGGAATGATTCAATGTCCCACATGAGCTATAGGTAGTAAGGGTGGAAGACAACATTCGATTGCCACTGCTTCGCCATGTCGCTTGTATACCACAAGATAGTGAACCTCACGTTCAGTGGTTCTGATGGCTCGACTTTTGGGAATGTCACTCCCTTTGGTATCTCCCAAGCGACAAATGCTATAAGAATGAGTAACCAGCTGAAGTAGAATTCATAACCTTGGTCCTGCGCTTCGCGAAAGTCCTTCTCCAACTCATTGACGAGGTAGCTCGCCTATTTAATCTGAATGCCTTCAACGCACTTTCCTGCGAGGTCAAACATGAACCTTGTGACCTGTGTCGGT
The DNA here is from genome assembly GCA_009831015.1 of Picea engelmannii. Lineage (NCBI taxonomy): Eukaryota > Viridiplantae > Streptophyta > Pinopsida > Pinales > Pinaceae > Picea > Picea engelmannii. The sequence continues at coordinate 709,340 of ML780524.1, read as the reverse complement.
CTGTTCTTCATGACGAGCTTGCCCACTATCAACTGATAAGTTAGGTGCACTGTGCCATCCTGGATGGAGGCTACCTTATAGCCTCACTTCCCCTTCTCCACATCATCGCAGGTTTCCTTTATACGCTTGTTACACATGATTTTGGTCATCTTGGTGATATATTAACAAGGGTGTATTCAGGCTCCCAACTAGAACTTTCTCCTGAGAAAAGTGGCATTTATCTCCTTCTAGATTACATATTTTTAAAGTGGGTTTGCAGGCTACCTATATCCTAGGGTGCGAGAATGCCTCATTCTCGTAGTCCTCCTTCATCTAAGGTACGAACTTCTCGCAGTTTGCTCTATACACAAGGTGCGAACTTGTTTCTAAGCTTTGGAAAGAGAAGAGGTCTCGAGGGTTCTAGAAGGGAATCTTCTAGAGAATGAGTTGGCATTCGTATGGTTGTCATTTTACTGGCTTCTCTGATTTGATGGGATCATTCTCATCCATGTAACCATCTCACCCTCTCCTATATATTGAAAGGATTCTCATGGAAAAGGTTAAGCAAGATTAATTGAAGAATTGGTGAAGGAATTGTGTGAAGAACCCTACTTGAATAGAAGCTTGGAGACTCTAGTTGGTCTATAAAGAGGAATCAGATCTTCTTCATGCAAGTACAGAGCAAGTGTGTGTGTTGGAACCAAGGGTCACTGAAAGGAAGCTTGCGACATCAAGGCGATCAGGTTGTATCTACTACTTTCAATTAAGATAATACAACGGCATGTCCTTTTCCCATAAAGTCATTCTTACTTTATTGTGTAATTCCTTGATCATATGCATAAGTTGACGATTGAATACATTTTGTTATCTTCACTTTGGTTGGTTTGTGTTGTCTTGGTGTTGACCTCATGAGAGCACCGGAGTGAAGCAGGAGCAACAGAGACCTAAGGAAGCGATATAAAGGTATGTCACTTGTTCCTCCTTACTAGCTAATTCAATGATTGCAACTTAGGGAAAGAGTCATGTCCTGTCCTATTTTGTTCTAGATCCAGGTGGATCTAGGGAGATCTGTTAGTGTCTTCACCTACCGATTAGTCCGATAACAAAATTGGCGACTCCACTGGGGATGCAACCCATTTTTTAGTGGTTTTTGGTGTTTTTCCTTGGCCATTTTCTCTTGCCTTACCTTTCTTCATTTCTATAAATCTCTGAGTCTTCAGGAGACCCTGACAGACTCTCTAGGTCCAGAAGTCCCTTCAAAATTTTTGTCTTTTTCCAAAATTTTGCCTAGTTTCAGGCCTTCTTGCACTGAACCCCTCTATGGCCTGCGAGAACCCCTTGAGTTCGCACTCTGCCTTTCAGTCCAGTGCGAGATTATCGCACTCTGCTTGTGACCAACCTGCGAGAATGCTCCATTCTCGCACTGTACATTACTGATAGCCGGCGAACCCATTTTAATTGTTTTTGGAATTAAGGTTTTTGTATGCTCAGATGCCCAGATCTGTATGTGTCTAAAAAGAACTTCTTGGGCCACTGGTTGATTGTTTCTTGACTTCGGGTTATGTGAACGATCAATTTTTGGAAATCAAAGACTCTTCTTGTCCATTTTTTCTCAACTCTCATCTCTTGACTTTTCTTAGCAAGGATATAATCTCTGATCCTGGAATCTGAGTACTTGTTTGGTTAGGAGCCGGTGATCGGTTTGAAAGTTAGGATTGTTTGTCTTTCTCATTTTCTCACTTAGAAAATCCTTGTCCTCATGCATTTGAAAAGACCAGTCTTGTCTTCTTGTCATTGTTGTCTTTTTTGAAAGATTGGTTTGGGTTTTGTATGTTGCTTGTTATTAGTTATTGGTTTTCCTTAGTTCCACCACCATCATGTGCGTCTCTTTGAAAAGAAAAAAATATTTTTTCTTTTTAAAAGCATTTTTATTTTGACAATATTGGAAATCAATTATTGAAATAGAACAAATAGAGAAATAGCTTTGTTCATGATTTGTTGATATAGCATTTCAAAGAAGATTGCATATCGTAGTTCAATATTGTTCCAGAAAACTTATCTTTCCCTCCTGTAAATAGGATTCATTGAACAAGAATTGACATCTTTTCATTCCTATCTATGCATTGCTGGGTCAGAGTCTCACACAACATCGGTTTCATCTCTGTTTCCTTTGAGTAACAACATCCCTTAATAATATTGCGCAATTTTAAAATTTGACTAGTAACTCTTTTCTAGGACTCTATTACACCAACAATTAGCTAGGCTAGAGATTTGGAATAGACAGAGAGATACACTCCCCAAAGCACAAAACACACAATAGCATCTTGTGTTAAGGAGTGTCAAATTCCATTTACATTATTTTGTCTTGGGAATCTCTTCTCACACAAGGGTCAAACCCGAGGTCGCATTGATATTGACAGAGTTACTCACCTTGCTTTGTTGATATCGGTGTAGAGATTGCACGTATTACGGGGGTCACTTGAAGGTATACCCACAATGATGAGTGGAAGCCTCTCAAGTTGATTTGAGGCTAGATACCCTGCCCTTGCATGTGGATCAGACTGTCGACTGTCCCCCCAGGATTTATTGTTGTCGGTGGTAACCTTAGTGGCATATCTTCTTAGGGTCTTACACAAGGTGACTATGAAGGGGCAAGTCTTCACGGTACCTGGAATCGACGTTGGCCAAACTCACTCCGACTCCTTGGAGGGTATACCCATGATTATGTGTGGGAACTTGCACCAGGGTGTAAGTCTGTTAAGTAGGTCGTCAATTTAACTTTTCCACCCTAGCCCAGCCCCTTCTCGTCTCATTGTTGCGATGCTGGACTTTATCACCAACTAGTGACTTTGGAATTAGAAGGTATTGTTTGCTTGGTATTGTTTCCTAGATTTTGTTTACTAGTGCATGTTGTTTGTTTACCCAAATTGACCATAGAATTTTTCTTCGTAAGTTTTTAACTTGTTCACAATAGACCCTCCACGTCGTTCACGTAGAATGCAGGGCTTACCCCTAGAAAATATGGAAGGTTCTCAACCCTTGCCTACCATTTCACCAGAGGACTCTCCTCAACAGAGTGAAGTCCAAGACATCACCACTCCACAAGTGGAAAGAACTGACTCTCTAGAATGGTTCTGAATTACCAATTCTCGAGAGGAATTTCGACTTCACCTCGATTCTGAGAGACGTATTATGTGAGAATTCTTCCAGAGATTTGGTTGTTTTGTCTTCTAGATCACTGACTGGACCTTTTCTAGGACCCAAGGGCCAAGATCCTTTTTGGGCTACTGGCATTTTTAGACAGGATCTCTTTGGTTCAGGAGCAGGCGTTGATATCACCGTCTCACATGCATTCCCTGAAACCTTTGACCCAAACACACTACCTTTTACTACTGCATATTATTTTCCTGGAATAGACACTCCATGAGCTAACCACATATTGACCCTCCCTTTACAAATGGTCCATTACACAGATACTACGAGTATTCACAATGGGATTACAGCGGCTAGTCAAGCCCCCATTGGCACACCGCTTTCGCCTAGACTCACCCCGACACTTCCACCGGGATACCTTGCATTGAATGCCTCTATTTCCACTCCTACGCAAACCCCATCCAGAACTCCTGGAGGTCCCACTCCTTCTGGGCACTCTCCTCTCGGTTTCATTTCGACACTTCCTCGGCCCCCTTTCAGAGGACCTTTTCCATCCTCTATCAATGGCACTAAACCTAGTGGCACCATTCCGTCATTCACAATGAATTACCAGATTCCTGTTGGTGGACAATTTCACCAAGGAGGCTCGACTCAACTCACCTTTGTAGGGAAAATCCCAATTGGGACAGAAATCCCAATTGGAACACAAACCCGAATTGGAACTCAACCCCCGATTGGAGGACAACCCCCACAGATTATTAATAGTTGCTTAACACAAAATAACAAAGATACAGTAAAACTGTTTTTCTATTCAATAACGAAATAAGCTGAAACTGTAAAATGCAACGGAAACAAGCTTGTTGGAATGGTGGCGGCTTATCTCTGAGAAGAGATGTGACGACAACGTGCATTCGAAAGAAGAAGGTTACAATGAGGCTCTAAAGGCCTTTTTACAATAAGAAAGAATTCCAAAAACCCTAGACATCCAAAAACCTAACCCTAGGAGATGAAGCGCCAAAAGTCATGTGGGCCCCGTTTGGGTAAGCTAGTACATCAACTTCCCGAGGTTGTAACTTTTGCATACGATCTCCGTTTTAGGCGTGTGATAGCCCGTTGGAAAGGTATCGTAGAGGAGATTCATTTTTGGGGCTCAATTATTACTTTGGATATTGTTGAGGAGCTCGATACCTAAAAACCTTCATTTAGGCCCTCAAAATGGCTCCGGAATTAAAAACTGCTAAAAACAGTAAATTGCCAAAAATGTCAGAAAACTGTTTTGAGACAGTTGGAAAAGGTGGGTGGCCACCGATATCCATATGCATCAATCCTCCCTCCTTAGGAATAAATGGTCTCCATTACGTTGAGGTCCCCCATTAGATGAGGAAATTTCTTCTGAATTTGGCCTCGGGTGAGCCACTTGCCTTGGTGCAGGAGCTTCCCTGCTTTGACGACTCGATAAAGTTGGATCCTTTGTTGTCGAGTGCCCTTGATCTGTCTATCCACAATATGATCATTGGATGCCTGTTGTATGCAGCCGGGGTTGAGCTCTGTTGGTGTCAATTGTTCTGCTACTTCTGAGATGTCCAATAATGGTGGGAAATAAGGGCGAAGGAGATCCACGTTGAACACTGGGTGTAGGCCAAGGAAAGGAGGAATGTTGAGCTCAAAAGCATTATCCCCCATGGCCTTGGTGATAGTGTACGGTCCATAATGGAGTGGTAAAAGCTTCCGATGGGGTCCTGTAAGGCATTCTTTCTGCAAGTGCAACCAAACTTTGCCACCCACCTGAAACTTATGCGGCACCCGATGTTGATCATGGCATTGTTTGTACTTTTCATTGGACTTCTGTAGGATATCCTGAACCTATTGGCAGATGTGATGGATCTTCTCAATGAACCGGGTGGCTTTGTTAGCTTTAGTTGGAGTAGGAGATGAGTCAGTCGAGGTGACCGCAAGGGGAAGTGCAACATCTATGGGACCCAATGGTTGGAATCCCAACCCCACTTGAAAGGGGTTGTGGCTGGTTGAGCTATGTAAGGCTCGATTGTAGCTATGTTGGACATAGGGAAGGCTCTCATCCCATGTGTGAGGGTTCTTTGAATTATACATGTGAAGGATATGCACAATCATTCGATTTACAACCTCGGTTTGGCCATCTGTCTGGGGCTGGAAGGTCGTGTATTTGGTGAGCTTGGTGTCCAACAGTGACCAGAGGATCAACCAGAATGTGATGAGAAATCGACTATCTCGATCTGAGACAATGGTTTGTGGGATTCCAAAATGTACCCAGACTCATTCAAAGAAGAGCTTGGCAGTGGCCTTTGCTATGATGCTCTTCTTGCAGGAAACCATAATCGCCATCTTAGAAAAGCTATCAACAACCACAAAAACTCATTTCCCTGCTTGGTGGATGGGAGGCCTGACATGTAGTCCATTGATATGGATTCCCATGGCCTGTCAGGAGTAGGAAGAGGGGCATACAGGCCATGTTTCTTAGTGGTCGGTTTGGCAATAGCACGGGCAGTGTAGGACCTGATATACTTGCCGACCTCCTGTCGATGTTTCATCCAGTAGAAATGTTTCTGTAGCATCACCACTGTCTTTTCGACGCTGAAGTGTCTTGCCACCCGACTGTAGTGGGATTCCTATATTATCTTCGCTCGCTCACTTGATGGAACACAGATATGGCCCAAACGACACAAGAACCCATCTTGAAGATGGAAATTATTGACAACTGCATTTGCACCCAACATTTGGTAGGTGGTGGAGAAGTCAGGGTCTATCTCATAGAGTTGGGGCCATCCATATGTCTCATGGCCGCAAGATTCTAGCACTGTGGTGATTGTCGCAAATGGCGGTCTGCTGAGGCAATCAACGACGTGATTGGTGCTTCCTGTTTTATACTTGATGTTGAGGTGGAATTGCTGCAAGTATGTGGACTACTTTTGATGGCAGTCATTCTGCAGTTTTCCCTGTGTCTGCATGAACTGCAGTGGTTTATGATCAGTGTGGATGACTGTCTCCTTCCCAAGAATGTAATATCTCCACTGGCGGCATGCTTGCATAATGTAGTACATTTGTTTGTCGTAAGTAGGGTACTTACGAACAGTATCTGACAGTGTCTCACTATGATAGGCCACGGGTTGGCCGTGCTGAGTGAGAACGACGCCCACAACATAGTATGGAGCATCTGTCTCGATCTCAAAGGGATGTTGCAGGTTTGGTAGTGAAAGTACTGGGGTTGAGCACAAGTGCTGCTTCAAATCATCGAATGCTTGTTGTTGGGACCGGCCCCACACAAATTTCACCTTACCATCACTGATGTTTATTTGGCTGAGGGCCCATGCAATATGGGAGAAACCCAACACAAACCTGTGGTAGAAATTAGCAAGTCCGAAGAAGCTTCGAAGCTCAGTGAGTGTTGTTGGGGCTGGCCAATCACGGATGACTTGGATCTGTCGCTTGATCTCCTCATTCTCTAACAAAGAGCGACGATAGACTGGCCCATTGGGCAGCGGTGCTCCATGGGTCAGATCGATGGGGTGCTTGACCTGGGAGTGCAGAGGTACCCCTGTAGGTGAGGAGAAGATATCTGACTATTCTTCCACAACCTTATCTACTTGCTTCTGCTGTGTGGAGAGGTCCACCGCAGAGACCCTGGATGTGGCTGTGATCTTTTGCTTATTCTGAGAGTGAACCACAAAGAAGACAAAATTCCCTGTATGAGAGATGACCTTCCTGCATTGCTTAGCAGAGATCAAGGAAATAGCACTAGGTGGGACTGCCTTGGGTATCCTGTACAATTTCCTGTTCAAAGTAATAATAACACTACGAGGCCTAGACTCATATACAACATGGAATTTCCATAAATAAGGTTGTCCAAAAAGAACATCACAAACTTCAAGAGGATCAACATCACACAATACCTCGTCTTTGAAGGGCTTGATGTCGTACAACAGTCAGCACTGTGGGCTGACGCGGAGATCGCTTCCTTGGTGGAGCCATCCAATGGTGTAGGGTTGTGGGTGCACCATTGTTGACAGGGCCAGCTGCTTGATGACGTCTTTTGAGATGAGGTTCTTTTGACTACCCTTATCAACGATGAAGTGCAGTGGGGTGCCTTTTACCCACATCTATGAATGGAAGAGGCACTCTCCTTCTTCTGGCTCGTCTGGTTCACCAGGCTGGAGCTTGGTGGTAGCAACGGTGGCACTGGGTTCTGCATCAATGATCCATCTTCCCCTTTCTGGTTCTATCTCAGAGTCAGAATCTGCATCTGATTCAGAGGCTTTCACTTCGGCCACCAATGACTGCTTTGAGCGGCAGTCAACAGTGTTATGCCAAGGGCTCTTATGGAAGTCGCACCACTTCCCGGTATCTTTCTTTGTTTTTCCGATGTCCTTCTTTGCTTGTGGCTTGTACTGGTTGTCTTGATACTGTACATCTTTTCTCTGTCCTTTGTTCGGTGGGTTGGGGCTGCCCTTTCCTGGATTTTGTTGTGAGGGGTTCCCAGGCCCAAATTGCAGTGTCTTTTGTTTGAGCTTCTGCTCGATTTTGATGAGATATCGGTAGGCCGCACCCAAGGATGAGATGTCCAAAAATTCCATTTCAGTCTGGATGTATCTATGCAGAGCACCGCGATACTTGAGCACCAGATGTCACTCCGAATCTTTGATACCCAACTTGGTGCGCAAGGTATGAAAGATATTTGTGAAATCTGGCACTGCTTGGTCTCTTTCTTGCTGCAGTGTGGTCCATTTGGTATACAGGTCGTCATAAATTTTGACAGGGTGGTATTGTTCCTTAATAGCATCCATAAAGGATTCCTAGGTGGCCATGCTGAAAATAATGAGGTTTCCTTTGTTTCCTTTTGCTCACAAAAATTTTCCCACGAATCTTTGACATGGGGAACAGCTTTGAGGAGCGCAAATGTAATCTTTTCTCTATTCAAAAATTTATGAACAGAAAAATACCCTTCTAGTAGATTCAACCACTTGTCTACAAAATCTATGTCTATATGACCTTCAAATATAGGAATATCAAATTTTATTTGTACCTTGAAGGGGGCGGCGCCTCCGTTTGAAGAAGATGCATCGCCTGTTGGTAGTCAACGAAGGATTTTCACGAAACTATCCATCATCTCGTTCCTCTGTTGCATGAGGGCTTCCTTGATCAACAGTTTGAAAGGATCTCCTATCCCATCATCTTTCTTTTCTCCTACCATGGGAGGTCACTTGGGTGTGCGAGAGATTCTTTCCTCAAGAGAAACAAGCTCGAGACCAAACTCTTTGTACTTCGACCTCGTTGGGGACATGCATTAAGACGACAAGGAGTAGACCGCTATGATACCACTGATCTAGGTTTTATGAGTAGAATGAAATGAATACAGATTATTAACAGGTGCTTAACAAAAAATAACAGAGATATAGTAAAACTTGTTTTCTATTCAATAACGAAATAAGCTGAAACTGTAAAATGCAGCGGAAACAAGCTTGCTGGAATGGTGGTGGCTTATCTCTGAGAAGAGATGTGACGGCAGTGCACATTCACAAGAATAAGGTTACAATGAGGCTCTTAAGGCCTTTTTACAATAAGAAAGAATGCCAAAATCCCTAGACATCTAAAAACCTAACCCTAGGAGATGAAGCGCCAAAAGTCATGTGGGCCCCGTTTGGGTAAGCTAGTACATCAACTTTCCGGGGTCGTAACTTTTGCATACGATATCCGTTTTAGGCGTGTGATAGTCCATTGGAAAGGTATAATCGAGGAGATTCATTTTGGATGCTTAAGTATTCCTTTGGATTTCATTGAGGAGATCGATACCAAAAAACCTTCATTTAGGCCCTCAAAATTGCCCCGGAAGTAAAAAATGCTAAAAATAGTAAATTGCCAAAAATGTCAGAAAACTGTTTTGAGCTAGTTGGAAAAGGTGGGTGGCCACTGATATCCATCTGGATCAATCCTCCCTACTTAGGAAGAAATGGTCTCCATTTCATTGAGGTCCCCCATTAGATGAGGAAATTTCTGTTGAATTTGGCCTCGGGTGAGCCATTTGACTTGGTGCAGGAGCTGCCCTGCTTTGACGACTCGATAAAGCTGGATCCTTTGTTGTAAAGTGCCCTTGATCTATATGTCGACAATATGATCATTGGATGCCTGTTGTATGCAGCCGAGGTTGAGCTCTGTTGGTGTCAGCTGTTCTTCTACTTCTGAGGGGTCCAATAATGGTGGGAAATAAGGGCGAAGGAGATCCACGTTGAACACTGAGTGCAGGCCAAGGAAAGGAGGAATGTTGAGCTCAAAAGCATTATCTGCCATGGCCTTGGTGATAGTGTATGGTCCATAATAGAGTGGGCAAAGATTTCGATGGGGTCCTATAAGGCGTTCTTTTTCCAAGTGCAACCAAACTTTTCCGCCCACCTGAAACTTATGCGACACCCGATGTTGATCATTGCATTGTTTGTACTTGTCATTGGACTTCTGTAGGATATCCTGAACCTGTTGGAAGATGTGCTGGATCTTCTCAATGAACCGGGTGGCTTTGTTAGCTTCAGTTGGAGCAGGAGATGAGTCAGTCGAGGTGACCACAAGGGGAAGTGCAACATTTATGGGACCCAATGGTTGGAATCCCAACCCCACTTGAAAGGAGCTATGGCCGGTTGAGCTATGCAAGGCTCAGTTGTAGATATGTTGGACATAGGGAAGGTTCTCATCCCATGTGCGAGGATTCTTTGAATTATACATGTGAAGAATATGCACAATCATTCAAATTACAACCTCAGTTTGGCCATCTGTCTGGGGGTGGAAGGCCGTGGATTTGGTGAGCTTTGTGTCCAGCAGTGACCAGAGGCTCGACCAGAATGTGTTGAGAAATTGATTATCTCGATCTGAGACAATGGTTTGTGGGATTCCAAAATGTACCCAGACTCATTCAAAGAAGAGCTTGGCAGTGGTCTCTTCTATGATGCTCTTCTTGCAGGCAACCATAATTTCCATCTTAGAAAAGCGATCAACAACCACAAAAACACAATCATTTCCTTGCTTGGTGGATGGGAGGCCTGACATGTATTCCATTGAGATGGATTCCCATGGCCTGTCAAGAGTAGGAAGAGGGGTGTACAGGCCCTATTTCTTAGTGGTCGGTTTGGCAATAGCGCAGGCAGTGCAGGACCTGATATACTTGTCGACCTCCTGTCGAAGTTTCGGCCAGTAGAAATGTTTCTGTAGCATCACCACTATCTTTTCAATGCCGAAGTGTCCTGCCACCCGACTGTAGTGGGCTTCCCAGATCATCTTCGCTCACTCACTTGATGGAACACAGATATGGCCCAAACGACACGACAACCCATCCCGAAGATGGACATTATCGACAAATGCATTTTCACCCAACATTTGGTAGGTGGTGGCGAAGTCAGGGTCTGTCTCATAGAGTTGGGTCCATCCATATGTCTCATGGCCACAAGAGTCTAGCACCATGGTGAGTGTCACGACTGGCAGTCTACTGAGGCAATCAATGACGCGATTGGTGCTTCTTGTTTTATACTTGATGTTGAGGTGGAATTGCTGCAAGTATGTGGACCACTTTTGATGGCGGTCATTGTGTAGTTTTCCCTATGTCTGCATGAACTGCATGTGGATGATTGTCTCCTTCCCAAGAATGTAATGTCTCCACTGGCGGCATGATTGCACAATGGAGTACATTTCTTTATCATAAGTAGGGTACTTACAGATAGTATCTGACAGTGTCTCACTATGATAGGCCACGGGGTTGCCGTGCTGAGTGAGAACAATGCCCACAACATAGTTTGAAGCATCTGTCTCGATCTCAAAGGGATGTTGCAGGTTTGGTAGTGAAAGTACTAGGGCTGAGCACAAGCGTTGCTTCAAATCATCAAACGCTTGTTGTTGGGACTGGCCCCACGCAAATTTCTCCTTACCACCACCCCTGTTTATTTGGCCGAGGGCCCATGCAATATGGGAGAAACCCAACATGAACTTGCGATAGAAATTAAGAAGTCCCAAGAAGCTTTGAAGCTCAGTGAGTGTTGTTGGGGCTGGCCAGTCACGGATGACTTGGATCTGTCGCTTGATCTCCTCATTCTCTAACAAAGAGTGACGATAGACTGGCCCATTGGGCAGCGATGCGTCGGGGGTTAGATCGATGGGGTGCTTGACCTGACAGTGTAGAGGTAACCCCGTAGGTGAGGAGATATCCGATTATTCTTCGATGACCTTATCCACTTGCTTCTGCTGTGTGGAGGGGTCGATTGTAGAGACTCTGGATGTGGCTGCGATCTTTCACTTATTCTGAGAGTGAATCATGCAGAAGACAAACTTCCCCGCCTGAGAGATGACCTTCCTGCATTGCTTAGCAGAGATCAAGGAAATAGCACTAGGTGGGACGTCCCCGGGTATCCTGTACAATTTCCTATTCAAAGTAATAATAACACTACAAGGCCTAGACTCATATACAACATGGCGTTTCCATAAGTATGGTTGGCCCAAAAGAACATCACAAACTTCAAGAGGAGAAACATCACACAATACCTCATCTTTGAAGGGCTTGATGCCGTACAATAGTCGACACTGTTGGCTGACGCGGAGATGGATTCCTTGGCGGAGCCATCCAATGGTGTAGGCTTTTGGGTGCGACGTTGTTGGCATGGCTAGCCGCTTGATGACCTCTGCTGAGATGAGGTTCTTCTGGCTACCACTATCAATGATGAAGTGCAGTGGGGTGCCTTTTACCCACATCTGTGAATGGAAGAGGCACTCTCCTTCTTCTGGCTCGTCTGGTTCACCAGGTTGGAGCTTGGTGGTAGCAACGGTGGCACTAGGTTCCGTGTCAAGGATCCATCTTCCCCTTTCTGGTTCTATCTCAGATTCATAATTTTCATTTGATTCAGAGGCTTTCACTTCATCCACCAACGACTGCTTTGAGCGACAGTCAGCAGTGTTATGCCAAGGGCTCTTATGGAAGTCGCACCACTTCCCGGTATCTTTCTTTGTCTTTCCGGTGTCCTTCTTTGTTTGTGTCTTGTATTGGTTTTCTTGATACTGTCCATCTTTTCTCTATCCTTTGTTCGATGGGCTGGGGCTACCCTTTCCTAGATTTTGTTGTGAGGGGGTCCCAGACCCAAATTTCCATGTCTTTTTTTGAGCTTCTGCTCGATTTTGACGGCATATCGGTAGGCCGCTCCCAAGGATGAGATGTCCAGAAATTTCATTTCGGTCTAGATGTATCTATGTAGATCACCACAATACTTGAGCACCAGATGTCACTCCGAATCTTTGATACCAAACTTGGTGCGCAAGGTATGGAAGATATTTGTGAAATCTGGCACTGCTTGGTCTCTTTCTTCCCGCAGTGTGGTCCATTTGGTATACAGGTCGTCATAACTTCCGAAAGGGTAGTATTGTTCCTTAATAGCATCCTTAAAGGATTCCCAGGTGGTTGTGACTGAAAATAATGAGGTTTCCTCTGTTTCCTTTTTCTCACAGAAAGTTTCCCACCAATCTTTGACATGGGGAACGGATTTGAGGAGCGCAAAAGTAATCTTTTCTCTATTCGAAAATTTATGAACAGAAAAATACCCTTCTTGTAGATTCAACCACTTTTCTACAACATCTACATCTATCTGACCTTAAAATATAGGAATATCAATGTTTATTTGTACCTTGAATGGGGCGACGCCTCCATTCGAAGAAGATGCGTCGTCTGTTGGTAGTCGTCGAAGGATTTGCGCGAAACTATCCATCATCTCGTTCCTCTGTTGCGTGAGGGCTTCCTCAATCAACAGTTTGAAAGGATCTCCTGTCTCGTCATCTTTCTTTTCTCCTGCCATGGGAGGTCGCTTGGGCATGCAAGAGCTTTTGTCCTCAAGAGAAACAAGCTCGAGACCCAACTCTTTGTACTACGACCTCATTGGGGACATGCATTAAGATGACAAGGAGAAGACCGCTCTGATACCATTGATCCAGCTTTTATGAGCAGAATGAAATGAATACAGATTATTAACAGGTGCTTAACACAAAATAATAGAGATACAGTAAAATTGGTTTTCTATTCAATAACGAAATAAGTTGAAACTGTAAAATGCAGCGGAAACAAGATTGCTGGAATGGTGGCGGCTTATCTCTGAGAAGAGATGTGACGGCAGTGCGCATTCGCAAGAAGAAGGTTACAATGAGGCTCTGAAGGAATTTTTTCAATAAGAAAGAATTCCAAAATCCCTAGACATCCAAAAACCTAACCCTAGGAGATGAAGCGCCAAAAGTCATGTGGGCCCCGTTTGGGTAAGCTAGTACATCAACTTCCCGGGGTCGTAACGTTTGCATACAATCTTCGTTTTAGGCGTGTGATAGCCCGTTGGAAAGGTATCATCAAATAGATTAATTTTGGGGTCTCAAGTGTGCCTTAGGTTATCTTTGAGAAGCTCGATACTGAAAAAATTTCATTTAGGCCCTCAAAATGGCCCCGAAAGTAAAAGTTGCTAAAAATAGTAAATTGCCAAAAATGTCAGAAAACTGTTTTGAGCTAGTTGGAAAAGGTGGGTGGCTATCGATATCCATCTGGATCACCCCACCCTATAGACAAAACATACCTCCATCCTTGACCCAGTATTTGAATCATCTGATACAACATAATCCTTAATCGACTGGGGGGAAATAGCGTCAAGTTACCTCCGTTATACCCCCTAATATAGGCCAACCATATCCAGGTATGTCAAATCCTATTTGGGGTTCGATCGCTCAATCCCATGCCCCTGTTCAAGGGTAAAATCCTATGAGTTACTTGCCTCCACAACAACCACCGAATCTTCCCAGATCCTCGCATTACATGCAGACTGCTTATGGTCCCACTGGTTTGCCAATGGGACTCCCCCCCCAAAGTCACCAGTACCCGCATGTGAACTGACAATTAACCTTCTTTTCCACCCTAGATCTTCTGGATCTATCGAGGATTTTAAATGATCCAATCCGTCACTCTCCCCAATGGCCCATCATTCTAGCCAAACTCCCATCGGACATCCCTAAATTCGATGGCAAAGCGGGAGAGGACCCCAACAATCACGTCATGACTTTTCACCTTTGGTTCTCATCCAACTCATTGATGGATGACTCTATTTGTTTAAGTATTTTTCAAAGAACTCTCATCGGTTTTGCTGCTAAGTGGTATATAGAATTACCATGAGTTTTCTTCGCTGACTTCAACACCCTCGCTATGGCTTTCCTCGCCCACTACCAGTTACCGATCTGCTATGAAATAGGGACCGAGATTTTGAGTTCTTTCAAACAAAACAAAGCCACTCATATATCCGATCACATTCATGAGTGGCGACGGAGATGACGTCTCATCAAACTTGAACTTCCCAATCAGTTGTTGTAAGAGTGGTTCAAGAAATCATTCATGAATGACATCGATCGTGACATTGCCATGGGTGGAGTTGTCACGGAAGAACATGCCATAAGTCATGCTCAATATCTTGACCTCGTTTAATCACAAACGAGTACGCTTTATGAATTACTCCCTAATGCACCTCATCCTTCGACTTCTTCCACTTCGACTACTCCCGCTGCTTCTCATGCAGATGACGGTGTGATTGGCACTTTCCATGCCCAACCACATTTTGTTCAAACTACTAGCCACAACCCAAACCTAATTCTTCTAATGTTCAAAATGATCCATCTCCTACCCTTCCCACCGGCAAGACTTCTGAGGTAAATGTTGTCCAATCTACCCCAGCTGGTAAAAACAAATCCATAAAGGGAAAGGGTAAGAATAAGGAGGACAAAAAATACTTCGCAAACAAAGAGAACCAAAACACCGCCCATTGACGATAGGGATAAGCGCAAACCCTGATACCCTTGTCTTATCTGTGGTGATGATCACTACACGAAGGATTTTCCACGTCATGCCGAGGTTAACAAGTTCCTTCAAGGGAACCCCAAACCTCCCACTCTGGCCGTACTATCCCAACCCTTCCCCTCTCAACAACAGGCCCAATTGGTCATTCATGACCAACCTTCCCCTTCCATTGTGTCCTATGTATTAATGTGTACTCGCGATTCAAAGAAGAATGACATCACACTCACCACTTGAGCGAAAGATTATTCCCCTTCCAAAGAGAAGGTTGATACGGTTCCGCCTTCGTCGGTTCAACCCTCTCCTATGACTCCACCTACCAATGGTCCTCTTCATATCGAACAACCAAGCCTCGACACAGTTCTTCGCCCTCCTCCAAAGGGCGTCATTCAAAAATCAGATTTCAATCCTCATACTCGTGCTGCCCAAAACTACAACATTGTTGAAGATCTGGCTCAATCACCATCCGTGATGTCATCCCTTGAAATCCTTCAAAGTTGTCCCATGCAACAGAAGGCGCTGTTGAAAGATATTGGTGGAATTGACCCGACGGATACGAATTTAATAATTTTTGACTTGGAAGATCACATTCCAAGGTTACCCCCTCAACTCGCATTCCAAATACAAGTGATTCTCTTCGACAAAAACATTTGTAGAATTGTTATCGACGAGGGTGCCTCGACGTGTGTCATGTCTATTACCTGCTGGAAAGCCATCGGTTCTCCCTCTTTGATTGAATCCCATAACACACTTAAATCCTTCAATGGATCTGGTTTTAAGACTTACGGTGTCCTACCTTCATTGGCAATCACGTTAGAAGGCAAAACGGTCCAAGTTGAAGTGGAAGTCTTTGACACTCCTCTTGATTACAACCTTCTTCTTGGCCGTAGCTGGATTGATTCCATGTGCGCAGTTGTGTCGACTCTTTTTCATGTTGTACGTTTCCCCCATCAAGGGTTAATTACTGTCGACCAATTAGCCTTCTTTAACTCAGATACACGTACTGGAAACATACCATTCATCGCCAAACCCCCCCCAGATACGAGAACATCGGTGTAGGTATTCTCAAAGACTCCTCGTTAATGGGTACCTTCCCCATTCCACCACCCGATGTTCCACACCCGTCTATCGCTTTAATCAACATGATCTCTACCTCGATTCATGGAACCCCTGTGTCTCACGACCCATGGATGGTACCCGAACCAGACGATCATCTTCGTTACGGTGATGAATGCCTTTGATTCTGGTCGAATCCGTCTATCAGGCCATTCAATCGGCAATCCCTTCTACTCCCTCTCTTGGTGATTTATCTCCAGATCCTTTCCGCATCATTTTTCCCATGGACGAGATGATTATGTTTGTCATGGAAGACACCCCCTGGAATGATGGACATCATCGTTCCATCCTCTTTCTGGAACAACACACCATCAAGAGCTACCAACGGATCTTGACCCCATCGACTGTTGTCGTCATTTCAACCATTCCCAAGTCCACACACGATGTGTTTTCTGAAGGGAACTTAAGCAATATCTCACCAACTATTCCCCTTGACATATCCATCAAACCTGGAATTGTCAAAAATGTGCATATCGGAACTTCGTGTTCCCCTCATCAAATCGTCACCTACAAGTCACTTTTCAAAAAAATTCATGACGTCTTCACCTGGAGCTATGAAGAAATGCTAGGTATCGACCCCGACATTGTGATACATGAGATTAAGACATACCCAGACGCTAAACCCATACGAAAACGCCTTCGTCCAGATCATCCATGTAAAGCGACTGCCATCAAGCTTGAAGTCAAGAAAATTCTCAAAGCTGACTTTATTTACCCGGTGGCCCTCACTGACTGGGTTTCCAATCTTGTCCCGATCGACAAGAAACAAGGCACAATCCGCGTGTGCGTTGATTATAGGGATATTAACAAAGCTTGTCCTAAAAACAACTTTCCTACCCCCTTTGTTGACCAGATTGTCGACGATTGTGCCAGAAGAAAAATCTTCTCTCTGATGGATGGTTTCTCTGGATATAATCAAATCAATATTGTTCCCAAGGATCAACACAAAACCGCTTTTATTTGTCCTTGGGGCACTTTCACCTATTGGAAACTTAATTTCGGTCTAAAGAACACTGGCGCAACTTTTCAACGCGCTATGTCTTATGCCTTCCATGATATCAAGCACATCCTGCAGCCATATCTTGATGACTTACCCGCTCATTCCATGCGCCAGATCGATGATCCAATCCACCTCCGAGCCATTTTCCTCCGCTGTCGATTTTACCATATATGATTGAATCCTCACAAATGCGTTTTCTACGTAGAATCCGGCCGACTTCTAGGCTTTATTGTTTCACGTCAAGGGATCATGGTAGATCATTTAAAGGTCGAGGCGATTCTCAATCTCCCTCCTCCTTCTACACTTCATCAGTTACAAAGTTTGCAAGGGAAAGAAAACTTTCTTCGTCGTTTCATCCTGAACTATGTCGAGCTAACTCTTGGATTTACGCGACTACTCAAAAAGGGGTCTGCGTTCATATGGGATACCATCGCAAACAAAGCCTTCGAAGCTTTGAAATTGTCCCTGACACGTGCTCCGCTTCTCTTCCCCCCTCGATTACAGTCACGATTATTTCCTCTACCTCACAGCCTCAGATTACACCATCGCTATGGTTATCGTCCAAGAGGATGATTCTCATGATGAACATGTTATCTATTACTTGAGTCGAAGTCTAACGCTTACCGAAACCAAGTATTTACATGTCGAAAAACTAGCCTTGGCAGTCGTCCAAGCAATTCAACATTTCCAGCACTATATCCTCTCTCGCAAGACTACGGTAATTTCTAACTGCAACCCTATGCAACACATTCTCACATGTCAATTGCTAGGGGGAAAATACTCCAAATGGATCATGATACTCCAGGAGTTTTACTTGGAATTCGAACGAGCTAAGTCCAAGAAGTCCTTAGTGTTTGTCGAGTTGATACGCGACTTTCCCTACTCTGAAACGGAAAATGTAGCAGCCGATTCATTACCTGATGAATCCCTTTTCCTAATTAGTTCAAATGATCTTTGGTATGGCGATATCATCATATATCTCCAAACCTAGACTTTTTGGCCCAATTTGTCCAGTACCGATCGATGTCGAATATGCTACCAAGCCCATCAATATATTATCCTCGGGGATACTCTTTATCATCGTGGGATTGACTCAGTTTTTGGACGCTGCCTCACATTTAATGAAGTCAAGAAATATTTAAATGACTGCCATTATGGAGCCTGTGGTGGTCATATGTCCAGGTATGCTACAGCCCAGAAGATCTTACGAGCAGGGTATTTTTGGCCTTATTTATTTAATGATTGCATAATCGCCATCCAAAAATGCCACGCTTTCTAGACCTATAATCATAAGATACGATCACATCCTTCTCTTCTTCACCTTGTGGTCTCCGTTGGTCCCTTTGCGAAATGGGGTATCGATTTCATGACATGTCACCCCCACTCGTCCGGGGGGCATGGATACATTATTGTAGCTGTAGATTATTTTATGAAATGGGCCGAGGTGATGCCGACATTTGACAATACTGGAAAGACCGCAGCATTATTCATTTTCAATGACATCATAGCTCGTTTTGGTGTTCGTTAGGCTATCGTCACTGATCACGGTAGCCACTTTAGGAACTTCATGATGTCTGAACTCACTGAAAAGTTGGGTATTTGCCATGAAAACTCAATGCCCTATTACCCACAAGCCAACGGCCAAGTCAAAGCAATTAACAAAGTTCTCATAACCATGCTTCGATGAATGATAGGGATTTACAAAACAAGTTGGCACACAATGTTGTTTTCAGCATTGTGGGCTTAACGGACGTCTGTTAAGTCTACTACTGGGTTTACACCTTTCTGGTTAGTCTATGGTCTAGAAGCCATCCTCTCGATTGAATGTGAGATACCCTCCTTAAAACTAGCCATCGAACTCCTACCAAACACTTCTGTCGAGGAAGAACATCAGTTGTATCTCATGCGATTAGACGAAACTCAACGCGACACTGCCCTAGTCATCGAAGCCCAGAAGAAACGTGTCAAGGCCCAATACGACAAACATGTCAAGCCTCACATATTCTCCAAAGGAGATCTGGTTCTCCTCTATGAACAAGATCGAGATATGCTAGGAGCTGGAATTCTCGAAGCCATGTGGCGAGGTCCTTATATCGTTAGACGAGTTTTGGAGAAAGGAGCTTATGAGTTAGTAGATTACGATGGTATCCCTTTGAGTGAACCCAGAAATGGGTTGTACTTAAAGAAGTACTATGCATAAGATCACCTATGCACGAGTACATGTATTTTATTGTATCATACTTCTTGTGTGTTACTGTAGTATGCTTTTTTCGTTATCTGGTCTTTTCCCTTATGTTACATTATGTTTGATTTCTAGATGTCGGAGTCTTCGCTATCCCACATTGGCTTCGCTGATGGCGCTAGCCGTAGTACTCAGAACCTTGCTTCTGCTGCTTGGGCAATTTACGCCCCTACAAACGAACTTATCACTCTACGAGGTGTGTGTCTCGGTCGTGCAACCAACAATATCGCAAAGTATAGCGCCGTTATCGAATTATTGATTGATTCTATCTCTCTTGGTATCCATCACTTTGTTGTACGACTCGATTCGTAGCTAGTAGTACTATAGTTAAGTAATGTCTATGCTATTCGAAGTCCTACTTTATTACGGGTATATTTGCGAATTCACCTCTTGGAATGTTATTTTGATTGTATTGAGTATCAACATATTCCTAGATGTCTAAATACATTAACTGATGCATTAGCTAATTATGTATTAGACAGACATTTGGGCTAGTTATAAATCAATCACATCACAAGTATCACACAACACAGGATAAGCCGGTAGAAGCCATAAATATGTATATATAACGATCAAATTTTTTTTACAAAAAAAGTTCTGTCCAAGAACCAAAATTTCAAAATCTGAATCTTATAGCTTCTACAAAGTAATGTCATGGATGATGCTTGCGATAACACACGACTGCCCTGGAAATCCTACGAAGAAGTCGGCCAATAGACTCTGACACGCCCACTGTATGACGCTGATAACGCCGCGAGACCTCTTCAAGAGGCATGTCTGGAATTTCAGCAGTCAAACCCTCTAAGTTTTGTTCCACTACCTCATAATCTTCAGTGTCCCATCGTGGCACTGGAGCCACCTCTCCTCGTCGTTGAATAGGAGAAGTACCCGGAGGTCGATAAGGCCCCACGTCTGTGTCATCAAAAAATCATTTTTGTAATTAGACCTTGGACAAACATAAAAACATTTTCATATGATAAAACTCACAAAACATTTAAAAAGTGAAAAAATGTGTACTTCTTATCTAGATCTCCCCACCGAGCGTCCTCGGGTAGGGCCAAGTCCGGATCCCCTCGGAATTCCAACCCGACATAGGAATAATCGTCGACCATCAACATTTGTGGCCGCAACTAGTCAAAGAAGGAATCATTGTATTTGATGATTGGTCCAGCTACATGTCCGGCCATGAGGTTACACCACCTCAACATCCTCAAATCCTCTGGAGCCGGTAAACCCCACTCAACCTACAACCTCAACAAGGGAACCCTCTCAAGAAAGAAGGACACCAACAATGACCCGTACCTGAATTTCTTCAGGTTGCCTTTCCTGCATTTAGTCAACTGCCTCTTCACGCTACGAAGGATTGCGTCTGACCAGTTAAAGACCCGAGGCTCAGTACACTCTATGGTATACTGAAAATAGCTCTAGAGAGCCATGTGTGGAGTAGCACTCCCAGCCATATGAGTGATGGTGAACAAGATAGTGCGAAGGGTCAAATCCTGGACCCCCCAAATGGCCACCTTTCCTTTGCTTCTTTCCGCTTCTGGAACATAGCACTGACGACAATACTCACTCATAGGCAACCCACCACCTCGGCTACCGGTCAAGCTAGAGTGGTACCCACTCCATGAAAGTCCTGTTAGGAAATAAATGTCCTCAATATCCAAGAACAATGTGTGGACCCCCACATGGAATACTTGTTGGTCCACGTTCCACATATGAACGAGGTACTCCAAAAGCCTGACTTGGGCCCTCATACCTGGGATCCGAAATAATTTCAGGAGACCACAGTCTCATAAAACGACAACGGTTCCCGGGTCATTCCCGGTAATAGCATCATCTTCTTCATGCTCTCTTTCATGCCATTACAGAACCATTGTGATAGCCAAATGCCTGCACAAGAATCATAAGAAGAAGGTAAACAACTCTTTTCAAGCCTTGGCGCATTTTTCATTGAGCAAAAACCAAAGCATTTTTTCATTTTGCGGTTCTCGCAGGTGCCCCTTTAGCACAGTGCGAGGTTCTCGTAGGTGCCTTTGGGTCCACTTGCGAGAATCATGCATTCTCGTAGGTCCTGTATGGCTAGCCTGTGAGAACGCCTGAGCGAGAATTTTAGCCCTGAAACAAGCTCAAAAACTTGAAATTTTCCAATGAAAACAAAAAATTGAACCATGAAAAGATAGAGGACAAGGAGCTTACGTCACTGATGGAGACGGTTCGCCAAATGGTTGTTCGTACCTTCCGCAATCAAGCACCGAAATTCAAGGGCAAAAGAGGGGTTTTGGGCTAAAATCTTGGCAAAGTTACAATGACTATGGTAAAAGAACTTTTACCCACTTATATTTACTTTTTACCATTTTTGTTGGCTTTTATAATTGTTTTATTCATCAAACCTAATGCCTAATAGCCCTATGAGTGCGAATTTTTGCAGACATGACGACTTCGACGTCCAGACGTAGGGATACATATATTTTCTCTTTTTCATCGCATGTTTAAATTGTTTTTTATGGTTTTTAGAAAAAACCTCGAGCTTGGTCTTTGTTTGTTCTCACACTCAAAAATACATGAGAACATAATCAAGCACACTTTTATCACTTTTTTGGGGTTAGCAAGGTTATACGAAAAAGGAACCCCCTGGAGTCCTCTTTAATCTCTTTTCAGACTCTCTAAACATGAAAATATTGTTGAGCGATGTTTCTATTTTCATGCTCGTTAAAGTATTTGAGGAAAGCATCTATTGGGTGATAATTTATCTCTTTTTCAGTCTCATCAGACTACTTTACGAAAAAGGAACTGAGAGAGTTCTCTTTTGAGTGTTTTTCCAGACTCTATAATCATGAAAAACCTTTGAGTTTTCTATCTTTGGACTCATTAAACAAACATTGAAAGACCCATAATGGGACCGAACCACTCCTTCCTAGGGTTTGTTAAACGTACTCTGAGGGACTCATCCAAAGGATGAGCTTACATCAACAAGCATATGTTATTCTCCTCAAGCTTGCGTAAAAATAAAGAGGTACTCGCTAGAAATGGTGGGGGAAAATTTGGCTAAGGGATGTGTTTTCGTATTCATATTATTGGCAGTAAGTGTCACTCTTGAACATGACACCCCCCTATTCATTATCTGAAACCGGTTTGGGAAATCCATTTGTCTCTCATTCGACTTGCTACAAGGTCACATCCTGAGTCGTCCCTGAGTTAGTGATGTCGAATCATTGGTCGTTTCATTCATATGTTCAAGAGAAGTTCATCCAAAGTCTCTATTGAGTCGGCCATCTGCAGTTGTCCATTCTCTTCGCGTCGGCCTTTCCTGTGTCCAGTTCAACCCACATCATACTATGTTTCACCTTCAAAATCTGTTACTCATTTCGTGTCATTGATGGGGGATACATCAAGGCCCTCCTGTGACGAGTTTTGTTCCGTCGACTCCAGTTCATTATCTGGAAACAAGACTTAGAAATCATTTGGTACCTTGGAACTTGCATACTTCAATGGCAGGTTTCCTCGCTTTCGACAGTGGGTTTTCATCATTGACCCCTGATCAGGATATTTTGTCGAATGTTCGACCTCAACTCATTTATTCACATTCGGTGGATTGTACTAGTGTACCTTGGGAGTCACTGACATTAATCGTGGTTTCCCTCGCACTTGTTAATGGTTTCATCAATGGCCGGTAATTAAGTGGTTTCTACCATGTTTGACTTCAACACATGTAATCATGGTTAGATTCGTACTTTCGGGTGAAGGGATTGAAGACCCTAGGTCTCATCTTTTTTATCTAGGTTGCGATGGAATATGTATAATTTTCTGACACATAGATCCACTTTGTATGTCATGTGGCTATGTCATCCCGATTTGAGTCTTATCGCATAGATCCACAATGTATTCCTTGTGGTTGTGCAGTATTTTTGATAGCATGGATCCATGACCTAAGTTCATGATTGGTGTACATGACCTAAGTTCATGATTTCATTTGTTTGTGATCTGAGTATGGGAATGCCTCCCTCAGAACTGGTATGATATTCTGCAGATGCTTGATTGTTTGCAGGTTTCTGATTAGGTGCACTCCTGGTTTCTGACACACACACGCAATTTACAAAGTATTTCAGCTATCATATATTCCAGCCTCATACTTTGGGGGGCATTCTATTCCACATGATTTTGGTCATCTTGGTGATATCTTAACAAGGGTGTATTCAGGCTCCCAACTAGAACTTTCTCCTGAGAAAAGTGGCTTTTATCTCCTTCCAGATTACATATTTTTAAAGTGGGTTCGCAGGCTACCTACAGGCTAGGGTGAGATAATGCCTCATTCGCGCAGGCCTCCTTCATATAGGGTGCAAACTTCTCGCAGTTTGCTCTATACACAGGGTGGGAACTTGTTTTTAAGCTTTGGAAAGAGAAGAGGTATCGAGGGTTCTAGAAGGGAATCTTCTAGAGAATGAGTTGGCATTCGTATGGTTTCCATTTTACTGGCTTCTCTAATTTGGTGGGATCATTTTCATCCATGTAACCATCTCACCCTCTCCTATATATTGAAAGGATTCTCATGGAAAAGGTTAAGCAAGATTAATTGAAGAATTGGTGAAGGAATTGTGTGAAGAACCCTGCTTGAATAGAAGCTTGGAGACTCTAGTTGGTCTATCAAAATTAATCAGATCTTCTTCATGTAAGCACAGAGCAAGTGTGTGTGTTGAAACCAAGGGTCACTAAAAGGAATCTTGCGACATCAAGGTGATCAGGTTGTATCTTTTACTTTCAATTAATATAATACAACGACATGTCCTTTTCCCATAAAGTCATTCTTACTTTATTGTGTAATTCCTTGATCATATGCATAAGTTGACGATTGAATACATTTTGCTATCTTCACTTTGGTTGGTTTGTATTGTCTTGGTATTGACTTCACGAGAGCACCAGAGCGAAGCAGGAGCAACAGAGACCTAAGGAAATGATACAAAGGTATGTCACTTGTTCCTCCTTACTAGCTAATTCAATGATTGCAACTTAGGGAAAGAGTCATGTCCTATCCTGTTTTGTTCTAGATCCAGGTGGATCTAGGGAGATATGTTAGTGTCCGCACCTACTGATTAGTCTGATAACAACGCTGGGCCAGGGAGCGATCTGTAGCCTTCCCTGGATAGAATTGGTGAGGGTCTGGTCCTTGCACATTCAATTCAGTGATCATGTGGATCAACGTCGGATCCATAGTCACGTGCCTATATAACTAGATATAACATCCATGGTAGCACGACAAGAGGATTTTAACGCATGCGTTAACCTCCTGATGTCTGCCAAAGTGGGGTATATTCATGGAATTGAGGATGGTGGACCTCACGATCTCCTTGATCCATAGTTGGGGGACTATCTTCGGCTTCTTCCTAGTCATCTTTTTCAAGTACCTATGCGGTGCGAGCAAGGCATAATTCTTCTTGTCTCCTAGGTTAAAGTCATTGATCTTAAGATCAAGGATCAATTCTAGCTACGGTCCAACTGCGTGTATCCCCTTTGGGAGGTACACAGTGATGAGCGTTTACTCAAAGTCACGCGAGACATTGTCATGACTAATCGTGCCAGCCAAAGGTGGGATGTAGTCGAGCAAGACCGATGGGATCAACTTCGCGTTCATCGGGTCGTCGTGGTGCTTGCTTCTCTTTTCTATTGCAGTTCGGGATGGCCCAGATTGAAGTCCAGTCGAGGGGGATTCTTGCAATCCTCGTGTCGATGAGGCATGTACTCCTGTGGACATAACTTTCTCAGCCATAAGGTCTATTAAGATCTCCTCCACAGACTTCTCTACTGCGCTAAGGTTGACCGACATGTACGCTCATGATCAAATCACTCGGGAGGAGAATAGACATTCAAGGTAATCAAAACAGGTGGCAAGGTCTCAAAAGCACAGTGCGATAACAATCAGTTCTCTGTTAGCTGGGATAATCAAAATTTACAGAAAGTGGTCCTGGTGAGGCTTTCGATGGATTAAATAGGCAACGACGTAAAAGATTTCTCCAACAGGTCGAAACGGTCTCATGGCGATCTTTTCCACAATAAATGTGTTTCTAACCGATCTGGAGCATCATTTGAACAGTCGGGATGCCTCCAACGGTCATATAGCTTCGTCATGGCGAAGTGCCATTCTACATTGTTTTGCTATTCTAGCGAGATTCAATCTCTGCAAGCCTACTTCCTGCGAAGTCTTCACTGGAACCTCCTACAGTCTTTCTAACTTTGCTTTCTTCTTACTGAGATTTCTGGCCTTCTTCCTTGTGATCTGAGTTTCCAGATTCCTCTTTCAATTTGTATTTGTATCTTCTCATAGCATAATAACTTTTCACTGTTGATGTTCTCTCAAAAGTTTCGCATGCAATATCTCTTCTCTTACTACTTCTGGGGTAGGTTCTCTTCTCTCCTACATGGATAGGTTCTTTAAGCCTTCATGTGTTCTTTCAACTTCGACAGCTAAGTGTCTGGCCCTCAGTTGCTTTGACTTGTCCTCTTGTTATTTTATTAATTGCTCTATTTTCTTGGTGATGAAGTCCCTTAATTCTTGCTTTTTCTATTCTATGGCTTCCTCTTCTGCTTTCCTCCGGATCTGATCTTTATCAATCCAAGTCTTTCCTAACAAAAGTGAAAAAGGAGTGTTGTTCTCAACAAACTTAATGACCTTAAAGTCTTCTTCAATCGATTCTCCATGAGAAATCATAGGTACACGAGTAAGTCTTCCACATAGGGTTATCATCTTTCCTTTAAACAAGCATATCCCTCCTAATGAAGGAATCATAGCAGGATTTCCCAAAATTTCCCAAGTACTTTCTATCATAATGTTCACCAGTGTTTCCTCATCCAAGACATAGTCTATGTCGAAGTCTCCTATTCTTGTTTCTATGCACTTATTTTCTTTTAAGATCTCTGGTAAACTAATGTCTCTATGATCATTCAATGTTTCTTTCAACTGTAATAACATAGTCTATGATTCTGTCTGATTCTCTAACATATCCTTAGTTTCTTGACCTTCTTCATGGTTTTCTTGTCTCGGGTTCATCTTTTCAACTTTAGAAATCATTCTAGGGAAATCCAAAACCTCATGAACAACAGATTTACAACAAAGACAAATAGGACCTATGCCAGGGCATTATTTAGCAAGATGTCCCGATCTTCTACAGTTATAGCATAGTGTCAATCCTCTCTTTCTCTTAAATGATCCCCAACCTTTATTGTATTGTGCACTAGGATCATAGTGATGGACCTGGAATCTGCAAAAATACTTGCTAGGGTCTTGCATCCACTTGTTAGTTCAAAAATTATTTCTATGCATAGGAATAACATATCTTTCACTATTTCTATCAAATCTATTAAGATCAAATCTTCTTTCTTCTAGCTATGCCCTATTTTTGAGACTAGGACCAAATCTATCAAACATACCTAGATCCATACTTTCGAAGAAAAAAATTCCACTTATCTTAACTTTACTAGAGAACAAAGCTTTAAGATCTTACCTCCTTCTTTAGATTGGGCTTCCTTCTCTTAGCACAGAGATTCGCAAGTCAAGTAGAATGTTGCACACTACAACAATAGATCTACGCACAGATCTTCGTAAGTCAAGTAGAATACTGTGCACTACAACAACATATCTACGCACAAAGATTTCTCTTTTCTTTAGTTCCCAACAATCACAGTTTCAGGTCCCAACAATAGAACCATATGTTGGCACAGGGGAAGACCCAGGGTTCAACGCTTCAACAATGCACCAACAAAACCCTAACTACCGGCCCTTTCAACAACACCTGTGAAGCAGATGAAGTCTCACCTGAGGTAGAGGTAGGGGGGTTGCAGGACTCAGGTGTCTACAACATAGCTGGGACACAGATCTGTGATCAGAACACTTAACATAGCACTTAGCAAATAACATTCATTAGTCTATAACCCTTATTCACATCGCAGGTCAAACCCTGATTACAGAACAACGCAGTAGTTCTCAAGATCTAAGCATATCTAACCATTAGCACATAGCATCAGAGTAGATCTAGCATTCATTCACGTCATAAATCATTAAGAATCAGTATATCTATCTATTACACATCAAGATCAGTGCACTAAGAAGACAAATACATAAACAACATAAACAATATTGCACAAAGCACATCAACATAGGATATACGTGGTTCACCCCAGTGTGGGGCTACATCCACCAACTCTTCTTCTCTTCTTTATTAGTCTCTTCAATCTCCTTACAAGCACCAAGACACAAAACCAACTCCGCATAGGACACGAGATCTACGCGCACCTTGCCAGATCCTCCTTCCTCGAGTTCTATCAAAGCACAAATCCTTACATAGTCTGTCTGCACCAAGCACTTACAAAATGTTTGCACTTAGCTCTGCAAGCCTTAACACATATTCTTTCACATAGCTAATATTAGCACTAAGCCATCGGCTCTCTGGGTCTCCTTCTTACATCGCTTAGCTACTTATTTATATATTACAAAAAGGGCCTAAACATGGGTAAATCCATGGGCCGACATCCCACACCTATTACATAAACCCTAAAACCCAAAAATTCGACAAAAAGGGTGAGATCCTGCGATATTTGTTTCACCTGGGCACTCTGTCTTCAACCAGCTTGTCGAAGTCCCAAAAATGGTCAAACATGACTAACGTTTCCACAAAACTTGGTCGAGGGCCAACAAATACATAGCTTTCCAAGATGGTAGAGTAGTTTTCCCTACAGACAATAGTTCTCCACCTATGCACCATGGGTTGGATTCGCATATACTTCTTTACAATCTTCATCAATGTCATATTTTTCCACATAGCTATCATGAGATAAAGAAGCATTCTTCAAAATAATAGAAGCAACAATCAAAAGGCTAGAAAGCATATCATCTACCTTGTTACTCATACCCTTTTTGTACTTGATTACCAAATGAAATTGTTGTAGGAAACCCATCCATCTATAATATCGATATTGTTGTAGTGTTTTTTGTGCTTGGATATACTGTAGGGGTTAATGATCTGTATGTATGATTGTTTCCTTCACTAAAAAGTGGTTCTTCCATTTCTTTATGCTTTGAACTAATGCATACAACTCTTTATCATATGTAGGATAGTTATCAACAACTTGGTTAAAATTTTCAGAGTGGTAACAGATAGGCTTACGATATTGCATCAATATTGCACCCATGATGTATCCATTGGCATCTATCTCGATATCGAAAGTTTGTTGAAGATTCGATAGTGCTAATACTGGTGCGGTATTGATCTTTTCCTTCAAAGTGTCAAAAGGTTTTTGTTTCTTTCCGACCCATTGAAAAGTGCTCTTCACACTGGTTAAGGCAAGCAAAGGAGATGTTATAAAGGAGAAGTTTGAAATGAATCTCCTCCAATACTGGACTTCACCTAAGAAGCTTTGTATTTCAGTTACATTTTTTGGCTCAATCTAATTTAGAATTACATCAATCTTGGAAGGATCAATTTTTAATTGCCCCCCTCCTACAATATGACCTAAGTACACAAGTGCAGTCTTACCAAATTCACATTTGGACAATTTTACATACAACTTTTCCCTTTGCAAAGTATCCAATACTTTCTTTACATGCCTCACATGTTCATCCCAAGTCTTGCTAAATATAAGAATGTCGTCTAAATATATAATCACAAAATCATCTAGAAATGGTCTAAATACATCATTCATCACACACATGAACGTTTCCAGGACATTACAAAACCCAAACGGAATAACTAACCACTCAAAAAATCCCTGTTTGGTTTTAAAGGAAGTCTTCCATGCATCCTATTCTGCAACCCTGATCTGATGGTATCCACTGTGCAAATTAAAATTAGTGAAATAAACAACATTCTTTAACTGATCAAGTAAATCGTCTATACGAGGAAGAGGGTATCGATTTTTCACTGATTTTATTCAAGGCCCGATAATCGACACACATTATCCATGTGCCATATTTCTTTGGCACCATCATGATCAAAGAACCACAAGGCGATGAGCTGGGCCTGATGACCCCTTGATCCAATAAGCCTTGTACCAGCTTCTTGATCTCTGTCATCTCTACAACTGACATCTTGTACATGCCCACATTAGGAAGAGGAGAATCATGTTGAAGATGTATTTCATGTTGGATTTCCCTCTTAGGAGGTAATCCATCTGGTTCCTGGAAAATGTCATCATACTTAGAAACAATATCAATTAGTTCTTTCTTATGAGAGGGATCACATCCTTGGAAAGCGTTGGATGTTTCGACATCTTTCTCCCTTACGACCATGAGTACATATATTTTATTAGTGTTTATGAGTCTTTTCATTTGTCCTTCATTAAGAAGTGTGGTTTTTATCCTCATGTTTTAGGATCTAACAATATATTCCACTCCCCCCTTAGTACGGTGATATTTTTTCTCATGACGAAATAAGACTTCTTTTCTATCATAAAGATAAGGACTCCCCAACTCTATGCCACATATATCAAGTGATACAACATCTAAATCCACTTCATTAATCAACTTTGAAGAAATAGAAAATATGACCCTACATTTCTTGGTGACATTAAGTTTTTCTTTATCACATACCCAACCAAGAGGATAAGGCTTTGGATGTGGTTTAGTTTCAATACCCATATCTTTGACAACTGCTTCATATATCAAGTTTACTTGGGAACCCCGATCAAATAATGTATCTATCTTAGTGTGTTTAGATACAACTCTTAAATGAAATAATTCATTCCTCTTTCTTTCATCATCATGAGACTCATTATTGGAATTTGAACTAGCATGAAGGGAATCTTTACCTTGTACTCCAACTGTTGTGATCTTTCCTTCATCTCCTTAATCGGAATGACAATCTTGTTGCATTGTAGCAATGGTCTTTGTCTTCCCCTTTCCACCGAATTGTTTCGGTCTTTTCTCTGGATGTAGTTTCCAACAATGTTCATCATCATGACCACTTTTCTTGCAAGGAGTGCAATATGGTTTTCCTTCTTCTCTCTTTACAGTGCCGGTCTTCTTGTCCTTCATTTTAAACTTCTTAATCTGCTTAAGTGGGAAATTGGAAGGTTTCTTTGTGGGATATTCTTGAACATGCTTTCCCCTGTTCTCAAGGTGAGTGGCTTGTACACAAACTTCGTCAAGACTGGTGGGGTTAAACAATAGCAAAGTATGTAGTTCGATCGCTAGATTTGGTGGGACTCTGCCAGATTTGGTAGGCCCTTTTTTATTTTTGAAAATACAGTTTCGGGCCCTCATTGGGCATTTGCCCACTGCCACATGGAAGCCCATGACTAGGCCACGTGGAAGCCAACCATTGGCCCACACCAACCATTTGCATAATCACCTTTCACATCACCTGACACATTCCACATGGTCTTCCACGTGGTTGTACGGACTGCCACATGGTACTTCCTCATTGGACCACAAATTGACCCGAAAATGTAGAAAATCAGTGACATGTGGCAACCTATGGTGTTTCCATGTCACCATGATGATGTCAGCATGACACATGTCGCTCTCTTCATGTGCCACATACATTGTATGGATGTTGATGTCATCCATATTGATGTTGATGTCAGCAGTACAGATGTTTACTCATCCTTGCTGACTGGGCTAGGTTGACCAAAACTTTGACTGCGAATATATTTCGATTTATAACTCCATTTGACGATCCATTTACACTATTGGAAATCTTGTGACACGCTCTTCATGATGATTCCAATTTCAATGAGTTTTGAGGACTTTGAATTTTTTTCTCTTTCTCTGACTGCTGAGGCCATTCTGAGCTTCCTGAGTTGATTCTGCGAATTCTGAGTTGTCCTTAGTCTTCTCTGGATCCTTTTTGGATCATGCGAGGAAACCACCAATAGGGATAATGGAATCCAAGACATTGCTTTAATCCCAATGTGTGAATAGATTTCTTTTTGTCGAACACAAGGGAAACCCCCCAGTCAATGACCAATGAGTAGATGTCATTTGTTGGGTCCAAGGTTACCTACCGATGATGAAAGTAGGCCCAAGGTGCAAGGTAGGACAACAAATTCATGTCATTCTGAGAGAAACTAAGGGTATGGACGAAATGAAAAGTCAAGAGTTTTGAGAAATGGCCGACACAGTCTTAAAAACTTTCTTTGAACAAGAGCATGAGACATATGGATAACTCGGAAAGCATAGAATTGATAATGATCATTGATAAAAGTTTGTGATGCATGAGGCATCAAAAAAATCTCCATAGGGACTGGAAGAATAACCAATCGAAAAAATAAACTCTAAGTAACGAGATCAGCTTCCTAAGGTCATGCTAAACCCAAACTTTGGGTGAAAATGGACTCAAAAGTTTGTTCTATGTTCAAAAGCGACATGATTGATGCCGATAAGAGATAATATTCTTTTCCCACCTGTTTTTTTTTTGTTTTCATAGGCAAAGAAACATTATGATACAGGAGATGAAACGTGTGTTGCGAGTAAGAAACTAGTTCCAAGCAGTGGAACATACCTATGCTCAATGAAAGGAAGTGTGTGTGGGGAATGGACACTTGGGATGATGTTTCCTCTAAGGGTAAAGGGTGTCAAGATGCAAAGGATATATGACAGGCAATGCTTGGCTAGTGATACAAATTATGGAGGCAAGAGGCTTATAATGAGAAAGTGGGAACCGACAATAGGCTCAACAATGCAAGTAGGATGATGGAATGCAATTAAAACTTAACTCAAAAATGTTCTTTTTCATAGATTCAGTCCCTTAGGTTCGAAAAAGTATAAAACAATACCCATGAGAACTCTTCTAGTCAATGGTGACTAGAGTATTCATTTTTCGTAAGTAGTCTAATTGGTATAGAAAAGGGTTAAACTTATACCAAATAGGTATCCTTTCAAAACCATTTAACGAGTGGGAAAGAGACAAGTTCACTTGACAATCTTTTCATTTTTTCGGGAGTCAAAAAAAATCTTAACCAAGACTTGGGGGGAGTCCCATAGGTAATGGTCAGAATGCTTGTGAGTAAGAAAATGGGGTTCGAACGCAAATTCATATTGGGACGATTAGGAACTCCCAGTCCTATGCAATAATTTTTGCATGGGCACCAAATGACACAAAGGTTCTAACTAGGGTACCCATGTTTGGTAAGTCTCTACCACTTAATAACGACACTTCTAGTAGTAGTGAGAAGGTTTTTTGTCGCTAAGAAATGGGTTCATACCTTGGGTTTATGGACCACGGTCATAGGATGATGCAAGAATGCAAAGAGGAGTGAAGACCTATCCTATATTTCGGTGAAATAATATACCTACCAAAGGTATGAACGAGTGAAACAACGTCAGAAATCTGTTAAAAACCCTGGACAAAGTCGCCAAAACCAAGTCTTTCCACTACACAATTAGTCCATAAGGTCAAAAATACAAAATAACTATAGAAAGTGGGCACAACATTTCTACTAATAGTAAAAATAAGACATTTTACCATACCATTTGAGTTTTTTCACCCATATAGTGCATTTTAGGCCATTTTCCCATGATATTCAAGTGACGATTGTAGGAGATAAAATAAACATAATTGGAAATCATTTGGACCAAGTAAGTGCCCATCCCATCCCCTTCCATTTCAATGGTTTAAATATCAGTTTTAGTCCCCATTATTTTAGTGTTAGAGGTCATTACATGGAAACTAGGTTGTACACGGGTGACAGATCATTGGGTTGTGTATACGACCCCATATACATGAGAAAAGTGAAGTATACATGCATATATGAAGTCCTATACACAACTGTCATAATGTTATCTTGGGTAGAATTCTGTGAACAAGTTTTTTGAAGGGTTTTAAATCAAAAAATGGTCTTTCCTTTGCAAGATGGTTATTGAATGGAGGGAAAGGGAGCATAAGGAGATAGATGCAACACTGGGAAGATTTGTAAGGGCCCAACAAGATTTGAAACGATGTGGCATTTATAAATTTTGGTCTCTCAAAGGAATGAGGGCTCATGTGAGGTTTCTCTAGTTACTGATAAACTATTGGGATCCAGAGACAGAGTCATTCAATCTCGATGGGAAACCATTGAGGATTGAAGTGGAAGATATATACTTTATCACAGGATTATCTCACTGGGGCGAGGTGGTGAATCTCAAGGCCCGAGGAGCTGGGGGTGGTATAACTATGGAGGAGTACATTTCCACCCACTGTGTTGGAGGCACAGATAAAGTAGGGAGCCAACACCCTATCAGGTCGATCAAGAACATGAGTTTAACGATCGTCGTGCTTGTACTCACACAGATTTCAGGGTCAGCTTCATTGCATCAGGAATCAAGGCCACTCATGCTATATGCAGTGGAGTGTTTAAGACCCACTATTTATGACTGGTGTACCTCACTACTGGCCAACATGAAGAGCCAGTTGATGGATTGCAAACATGGGAAAATGAGAATTTTCAGATTTGGATCCATACTTTGTAGTTTTTTCTTTAATAGGGCTCAAGGTTTGATCCCTAGAGTATAAGTTACTCCACATGGACTACACGATCTATCCATGTCATGGTGGACTGACGTGATGATGTGGCTAGGAGGTGGTGGGGTTCCAACACCCTAAAATAATGAGTTCTTTTTTTGTGGCACCGACAGGTCATAGCTATTGATGGCTATCCTTATGGAGGGATCAACTACAGACAAGACCATGACATGCCATTTCCACCAGGTTCCACCTATGGTGATATTGGTAAGAAATAATTTTTATATATTTCATTTCTTTTGTGTTTTTCAATTTTGATAAATGAAAAAATAAAAAACGCAAATATTTTATATGGTATCAAGTATTAACAATTGCTTTGTTATGTAGACATAGGTTTGCGATGGCCAGAGGGATGCCCACAACATCGACGAAGGGGTTGAGGAGATGATCTAGTAGGAAGGGATGCAAAGAGAGTGCTACATAATGTGCATGGGAACCTCTCTCAATTGATGCACAAGATTCCTAAGGTTTAAGTGGAGGATCTACCAGAGGCGATGCAACGATAGGTGGTGGGTGTACCCCATGTGTGGGTGTGACTCTTTCAACATCTTGAAAACGTTGTAGTGTGCTATCATGATATGCATTCGACACCACATGCATAGATTCCATGGTCAGGCTATGTACCAACCATATATGTATTTTGAGGGTGTGAGCCCCATTTTGTACTATGACACCATATTTTTTGGAATTGTAAGGATGAAATATAAAAAAAATGGTCTTCGACTTTACTTATATATGTTACAATGTTACAATGTATGAATGTGTTTTTTTTACTTAGTTATGTGACAAATGCCAATCTAAAATGTAATTAGCATATGCATCAAATACTTGATTAGAACTTCTAGGGATGTGATTATACATAAGAAAAACAAATTATTGCTCCAAAAGTCACACCCATAGGAATCGTCAAAGTAGAGTAGGATCTCTCACATGGTAACTATTGTTCAAATGAAATACGACTAACTGGGAGTCCATGCGAACTTCTAAATATCAAACACCATGTAAAATGGCGTTGTGTAATAGCTCTATAATGATGCTATACTCAGCCACATTATTTTTTTATGGCTCCAGATGAAAGCCACCTGAAGACACTAGTTGACCTTTGGGTGAGTAAATGACCCAAGAAACAGAAGCCGTGTTCCATGTATGACGACTGGCACCATCTGCGAATCCTAAGTAGACTAGAGATTCTGTTGAAATCTTCCAACTAGGGAAAACTCGATAAGAAATTTAATGACACAAAGAAAAGATAAAGAATTATATACATTAAGATACACTAGTATATAGAGGTCACACCCGAGTTTGAGGGCTCAAGCATAATACCTTTTAAGGTAGAGCCTATTTGGGTTCATCCAACATATTACCCTAATAATATTCTAATTTGTAGGCTCCTTTCTCTAAGACATGTTGCACGATATAAGGATTGTGCCACATGGGGTTGAACTTACCTTCCCCCAGTGGTTCTTTGGCTTGGTCATAAAGGAAAACCAATTCACCCTCAATGTACTGTCTGAGATAGAAAGACTTATCATATTGAACCTTAACACATCATTTATTCACTTCAATAGTCGTAGAGGCATATCGACGTTGCTCATCGAGGTGCTCCAGGTGCACGAGGCATTCTTCAAGATCGGATGTGTCAGGTAGGAGCTCAATTGCCAATTTAAGGGAAGGGATTCCACATTCAATCGCAAGAATTGAATCCACGCCATGTATTAACTGAAAAGGAGAGAAACCAATGGAAGTCTTTACCATGTTTCGTTATGCCCAATGTGCAGGGTAAAGCATAAGATGGCAGTCAGATTTACTCTAGCTAACAAGTTTTTGCAAAATGGTATTTAGAGATTTATTCACCGCCTCTACTTTTTCATTTTCCTTGGGATAGTAAGGGGAAGAATGATTGTGCTTAAACCCTAGTTTTGATGCTAACTCTTTCATCATTTTATTTTGAAAGTGACTTCCATGATCAATGAAAATCTCTTTTGGGATTCTGAACCGAGCTAGAATCTAGTTGAACACAAAGAATGATGCAGTATTACCATCAAATTTAATGGTAGGCATGGCCTCTTCCCATTTAGTAAAATAATCCATGGCCAAGATAATATGTTGGTGCCCCCCCAGCCGAGGTTGGGTTGAAGTCCATAAAATCCACCCCCCACTTGGTGAAGGGACCGACGATGATGACTGGGTGAAGAGGGGTTGGGTGCGAGAACATTTTCCGAGCGAACATTTGGCAAGGGTGATACTTCTTGATCGCTTCAACACAATCTTTAAAAATTGATGGCCAAAAATAACCAACTCACAAAATATTTTGGGTTGTTGCAAGCCTGTATAAATGACTACCACATGCCCCACTGTGACAGTGATTGAGAACAACTTCAACTTCCTCGTGATTCAAGTAACGACGTAATATATTATCCACCCCTTGACGATACAAAGTGTCATCGATAATAAGGTAGTTCTTAGCTAGATGACGTATATGTCTTCGATCGTTTATCGACGAATGTTTGGGTAGCTTCAAGGTTTGAAGGTAGATCAAAATGTCTCCATACTAGGCATCCAAATACAAGATAAGGAAAATATTTTCATCCATGAATGAAACGTCATGAAAAATGTCCTCATATAACGGGGGAAGTTCGACATCAATTCGACAAAAACTATTGATTTCTTAGACTTCGCAGAAGAAAAATCGAGATCAAATTGTTGCAAAATAACAATCCAGTTATTGTATTTCCCTCCTATGATATGTTTGGTAAGGACATATTGAAATGGATTGATATCTGCAACCACAATAGTTTTGCAAAGTAAGATATAATGTCATAATCTATGAACCGCTTGTACAACGTCCAAGGCCAACTTCTCTATGTGAAAGTATTTAAGTTCAAGACCAACTAGGTTTCGAATAAGATAGTAGCCAATGTGCTCATGGAGCTCATCGTCCTCTTGAAGCAATACCATACCAACCATCCCTTCAAACGCGATAATATAAAGAAAATATTCTCTACTGTAGTCCGGAGGCTTCAACGGAGGTGTCGATACCAAAGATTTCTTAAGAGCATCGGAGAATTCATGGGCTCACTCATCCCATATAAATAGAGTGTCCTACTTCAAAAGATGCTTGAAACCTTTAGTTAAATTGGCATAGTTCACATTGAAACGACGCAGGAAGTTATCCTTCCCCTGTAAACCTTGAAGTTGTTGAATGTTGCTTGGGGGAGGCAACTAAAATATTTCCTAAACATTCATGGGATCCACCATGATCCCATGCTCAGACACTATAAATCCTAAAAGACAACCAGACCTAATCTAGAATATGCACTTGTGAGGGTTCAACAGAATGCGACAGTAACAACATCTTTCAATTACTAGTTGAAGGTGAGAAGAGTGATCTACTCTCTTGCGAGAGTGATCGGTGAGATCATGTAAATAAGCTTCGACAATGTTCTTAAGATCATGAAATGAAAAGGTCATGACATATTGGAAGGTCACTCCAACGTTTTTAACACTGAAAGGAATTTTCCGGTATGAAAAGGTACCCCAAGGAAAAATAAACGACATCTTATGTTGATCCTCGGGTTTGATCTAAATTTGATTATACCTTGAAAATCCATCCATAAAGGAAAAGACCTCACTTCCTGCACACTCATCAAGAATCTAGTCAATGAAAGGAGTGGGGAAGTTATCTTTAGCACAAGCCTTGTTCAGGTCTCTAAAATCCATATACACGTGGAAGATTCCTTGAGTTTTATCTACGGGAACGGGATTGGACACCCATTCAGTCAAGGGAAACGGGTAGATGAAACCAACATTAAGTAGCTTCTCTACTTCTACCTTAATAGAAGAGGCCTTCCTAGGATTAACAACTCTAAGACATTGTCGAACATGCATAGTATATGAATAGGTTTTAATATCATACTCGACAATGCTAGGGTCAATCCTTGGAATGTCTTCATATTAGCAAGTGAATACATCTCAGAATTCTTTGAAGAGATCAATGTAAATCTGAATTTCTTTAGGAAAACAATCTGCATCGATATATATGTTCTCGATTTTACTAGGGGTACGAGAGATGTCGATTGCGACAGTAGGAGATATATTCACCATGTTTCCTTCGACATAAATACCATGTGTATCTAA
The DNA here is from genome assembly GCA_009831015.1 of Picea engelmannii. Taxonomy (NCBI): domain Eukaryota; kingdom Viridiplantae; phylum Streptophyta; class Pinopsida; order Pinales; family Pinaceae; genus Picea; species Picea engelmannii. The sequence goes on along the minus strand of ML780524.1, from coordinate 671,358 downwards.
TGGAACCACAACGTGACCGACCATATCACTCAAGGTAGATCTAAAGTCATCATGTTCGATCTTAACAAGCTTCGAGAGAAAATAGGATCAATGATGCATATTGTCTGAAGGCCTATCAGGACCAGTCATGGCCTCTAAGATGGCTTCATATGAAGGTAAATTATCATCGAGGAAATCATGTGAAAAATATGATTGAGCGACCCATATGGGCTCTAAAACAAGATCCACCTCGTCTATCCACGAGGAGGAAGGATCTGGTTCCACAGTAGTGTCTAGAATAACCTGACACGTAGCTTATGTTGTTGACAATGGCATTTCCATCCCAATGTGCAACTGACCTTTGTACGACATAGTCGGGGAAGGTAGGGTCCAAGGGTTGTTGAAATACAAAGTACGAAAAGGAACAGACCTCATCGATGAAGAAGACTCACTGGAAATGGAATGAATATAGTGAATTGGTGCCATGAAATCAAAAATATCGATAAAAGAGGAATACATCCTGACACCAACATCCTGAGTTGTCTACTGAGAATTATCAATCACAGGGACCAAAGGTCCAACCGATGCACTAGGACTAGTGTGCGCAAAGGAAAATTGATCAATCGTCACTATTTTCCGTTCGTGAGGAAAACCTAAAGTGTGGAACATTGACGACACGACAACTGTCATGGAATAAGTCCAATTATTCCCTAGTAGTAAATTGTAGTCGAGAGGCGCATCAACGACCTCGACGTCGACCTCCACAATATTTCCACATAATTGGATCGAAAAAGTGGGAAGGATACCGTGGGATCAAAATGAATACCCATCATATGCGGTCAACATAGCCATAGATTGAGATAGGGTCAGAGAGCCAATGGATTTCCAACATGTTAGGGACATCACACATGTCACAACACCTTCATCAATTACAATAAGTTTAATGGTAATTTGTGTACTCCACATCGATTTGAAAGGCCATGTCGTAAGGTAAGCGAGGCTTAACATCTGTGAAATCAAACTTGATAAACTTTGAGCCACACGGGTCCAGATCTCCTAACGCAGATAACAAGGCATTCCTCTATGAAGGAAACATCTGGAGCACCTCCAAAGTCAACATCGCACATGGGGTTTGGCCCAAATCTTCGACAATCGAGTAGTTTTGGGTGGCTCTGTCATTAGGATTGTGGGAAGAGCGCTTTAGTATTCTTTTCATAATATGAGGTGGAGGTTCTGACTTGTTGATCTACAAGGGTGTTTCCGGGGGAGGAGGAGACTCTGGACCTATAAAATTCTATGAAGAATCGTAATCACAAGATCGAGTGGCTACATCAATCTGAGACTTAACCATATTGACGCATAGATGGACACCTTCATGTGCTGAGGGGTTTTGACTCCCACTCGATGCATTTCCGGTGTTGGAGGTCCCGGAGGCCATATGCTGATTATGTGGAAATGGGTTTGTTAGTACAGTGGGAGGTTTCAATAAGATCCTCGAGGCTTCCTTGATTTTGGGGCACAAGTGGGTAAGGTAATCATCTTTACAAAGTTTACAAAGAAACTTCACCTCCCACTTCTCTTTCTTTCCCTCACCAACATTATTATTCAATTTTTCATTATTATTGTCGTCCTTGAATTGATTATTATTGATGTCTTAACACTCATGCTGGAGTCTTTCCATAACTATAATAAGCTACAACTCCAGTTATTGCACTCATGCTGGAGTCTTGATGTCTCAGCACTCATGCTGGAGTGCTTCCATCAATTTCTCACCAAATTTCAAACAAAATCAATCCAAAAGTATACAAACAACAAAATGTAAAACATTTATAATACAACTATAACTATAGTGAGATACAACAATCATTCTGTAGTCTTGATGTCTAAGCACTCATGCTGGAGTCTTTCCATAACTATAGTGAGTTACAACTCCAGTTACAACACTCACGTTGGAGTATTGATGTCTTAGCACTCATGCTGGAGTCTTTTCATAACTATAGTGAGTTACTGCACTCAAGTTGGAGTCTTTCCCGACATCAAGGATAAAAACTCACTTTGTTTGCTAGGATACTCCATTCATCGAAAAAAAACATGAAAACCTATGTTTAAATGAATAATAATGCTTCCACGAATGAGATGAGATTGGTACATATTTTTTTAATTAAATTAGTAAAATTAATTTTAATATTTGATTGATTGCTAAATACTTTTTAATTAAATGTTTAAATGTTTTTTATTAAATTAAAATAAATATTTATAAGACATATATTTTTAAAATATTCATTGAATTTAGTTTGGGTTGTTGTAGTACTAGTATAAACTAAAGCACCTTGTAAACATGTCATTATTGAAATGCATTTTCAATTTTAGGTGAGTGCTAATCATAACCAATAACAAAGGTAAATGACTTGAACATTTATATATTTAACAAAAGGGAAACTAATAACTAAAGCACCTTGTAAACATGTCATTATTGAAATGCATTTTCAATTTTAGGTGAGTCCTAATCATAACAATAACAAAGGTAAATGACTTGACCATTTATATATTTAACAAAAGGGAAACTAATGGATAATTGATAAATGTTGTAGGAATGGAGTAACATATAATATTAAATTTGAAAGTATATTGGGAAAAAGTGTACAATATATAGGGTTATTAATTTAATTTTTTTATAAATTTCAAGATTTTGAAAGGTATCATATTTAGTCAACCCAAATTCCAACCCAAGCCACACCAACCCTTACATAGCTGGATTTTTGTCCCCACAAGTTTCTCACCAAGTAACTTAATAACACACTCCATCACCCATGTCCTACACTTAGGAAAAAAAAATCAAAAAATGACTTCAATTTAAATAATAATAAGAAAAAAATCAATATCTCATACTATCATCTTTAAAATTATAACAATAAAAACATATTTTCAAAATTTTTATCTCATATATAAAACAAAAATTTATATTAATTACAATTTAACATAACATTTATAATTATAAAATAGATAAATATAAATTATTTATTTAATCTTTAAAACATAACAATAAAAACATATACTCTTCAAATAACATTTAATTTTTATCTCATATATATATATATAACAAAAAAAATATATTAATTACCATTTAACTTAAAATTTATAATTATAAAATAAATAAATATAAACTATTTATTTAAAAGACTAAATTAATCGGGAGTTATTTTTCAACAAGGGTGAATTAAAAGAATTGAAAGTTAAGATAGCGTAATGTCTCAGACACATTGACATTAACTTAAGAGGAAAGCATCTTCCGTGTTTTCTAAGCGTTATAGGGGAGAATTGTGGAGATGGTTCCGGTTTATCTTCGTGTTATAGGGATCATTGTGGCGATGGTAGTTTACTATTTTTCATCTTTTTTTATTTTAAAAAATAACAATTATCCTTTGAGTGGTTTTTTTATTTAAATTGTTTTTTTATTTATTAAATTTTGAAATTAAAATTTTATATCAAATAAAATATTAAATATAATTTATGTTTTGTGAAATAAAGTACTACTCAAAAATATGAACCTTAATTAGAAATAAAAAATGTGAACCTTAATTAGAAATGTAAATTTTAATTACATTGTAAAATTAGTTTTGTAAAATTAGTTTTGCTTGGAAATAAGTGGCTAATGCCACCAAGAAAATGTTAAAAGTATAAAAATCAAAATCAAAACACTCTTTGATGTCAAAGATTATGATAGCACATTAAAATTGTTAAGTTTATGATCTAAGATCTTTTTATCAAAGTGAATTATAAAGAATTGTATTTAATGAGCATAAATTAAAGTGCACCATAAAGAAGAAAAACTCAATAATGAAGAGATATAAGCATAAAATATTAACACAAAAACTTGATAACGGAGTTTTTCCTTGTTGAACTATGTCTCCGGGTTCTGCTCTCAAATGGGTAGGCCTTTTTATTAACTCAACAAAATAATTTGGCAAAACACATAAGTATACATCATTCTGGAATTAAGTTGCGGAAGCTTTTCTCATATCAGAAAACAAACAACACCATTGAATTCATAATGTCGAATTACCCAAAAATGTCTGTCTCCACGCCTCAATCCGACTCTGGCACTCCCAGGCCCTTGAGAAATCTCGTCTCAATTTTTGTGCCTGCACCCTGGAATTAATTCTCTATACTACATCTCGAAATCCATGTCTGGTCGTACTGTTGAGCACCCTCTTCCACCGTCCGTGGGTAGACTCAACATTTAATGGAAAAGTTGGGTGGACTAACCAATGGAGTTCGTTTTCCCAATGGTGGTGGATGTTATTGTAAGGCGTTGGATAGGGGGAGGTCTCAAGGTCGAGCCCGCAGGCCTCCCCTTTTGGGTTATATATATATATATATATATATGTATGTATGTATGTATGTATGTATGTATGTATGTATGTACGTTGGGAACCATCACCAAGTTTGGAGTGTTCTTTAGATTCACAAGAGTTTGTAGTTGGGCCGCCAGATTGGGAGGGCCCTTTTTTATTTTTGAAAATCCAGTTTCGGGCCCTCATTGGGCATTTTCCCACTGTCATGTGGCTTCCAAAAATTGGCCCATGCCAACCACTTGCACAGTTACTTGCCATGTCAATCTGCCACGTCCTGCACGGTCTGCCATGTGGTTGTATGGACTACCATGTTGCACTTCCTCATTGGTCCACGGATTGACTAGAAAATGTCGAAAACGAGTGACACGATACAGCCTCTAATGCTGCCACGTCACTATGTTGACATCAGCATGACATAGGTCACCCTATTCGTGTGCCACATACATTGTACAGATGTTGATGTCATCCGTACTGATGTTGACGTCAGCAGTACGAATGTTGACTCATCCATACTAACTAGGCTAGGTTGACCAAAACTTTGACTGCGAATATCTTTCGATCCGGAACTCCATTTGACGAGTCGTTTACATTGTTGGAAATCTTGTGATGCACTCTTCACGATGATGCCAATTCCATTGAGGTTTGAGGACTTTAAATTTTTTCCCTTTCTCTACTTGTCGAGGCCATTATAAGATTCCTCAATTGCTTCTGTGAATTTTGAGTTGTCCTTAGTCTTTTATGGATCCTATTTGGATCACGCCTTCCCACTAAGATTTTTGGACCACCAAAATATTTCATCAATCAACAGATAAGTGAGGTAAGAGTTCCCTCACCTTGTCCTTCTCAATCTACTTTGCCTTGCTTGGATGTGTGCCTTTTAAGCCTACTCGAAGATAATCAACATCACCCCTACGTGAAGTCCTTGTTTTTCTGTCCAGGATGATATCTTCCTTTAAATCACTCAAGTACTCAGGAGAAAACTCATCAACTGAAGGTATTGAAACTTCCTCACCCTGATCCATGATCACAGGAGGCTCAAAAAGTCTCAAGTTCTCTACATTTACAACTAAGTAGATCTACATATAAGGTGGAATATCTAGACGAAAAGCATTGGTACCACTTTTCTCCAAAATAGTGAAGGGTCCATAATGGATGGGCTTGAGTTTCTTGCCTTCACCCTTCAATCTTTCCTTGTTGATGTGAATTCATACTTGGTCTCCAACCTGGAATTGATGATCAACCCTGTGTTTTTCATGCCGATCTTTATATTGTGCTTGACTTTTCTCCAATTGTTCCTTGACTGCTTGATGTACCTGTTGGATACTTTGGATGAACTTGCGGGCTCTATCTTCGTTTCTTTCTTCATTTGAATTGGAATCTCTCCCATACATCAAGTCTAAAGGAACCTTAGGTAAATACCCAAAACATGTCTCAAAAGGTGAACACTGAGTGGAGGAATGTAAGGCTTAGTTATAAGCATGTTGCACATAGGGTATATGTTCATCCCATAACCTGGGATGCTTGTTGTAGTAGCCTCGAAGCAAAAGTACCACTATTCGGTTAACAACCTCTATATATATGTTGGTCTGTGGATGGAAAGAAGTGCTCCTCTTCAACTTGGTGTCCATCATTCTCCACAAACTTGTCCAGAAATCCCCAAGGAATCAAGTATCTCGATCCGAGATAATTGATGTGGGTAAACCAAAGTGAACCCAAAATTACTAAAAGAAGATATTAGCAGTCTTCTCAATAATGATCTACTTTTTTACATGGCATTAATATACACATCTTGCTGAACCTATCCACTACAACATACAAATAGTCATGACCCCTTTTCGACATTGGTAAAACCCCTACAAAATCCATGGAGATACTTTCCCATGGATGGGATGGAACAAGCAATGGTGAGTATAGCCCAAGTTTTCTATTAGTGGGATTACGAATAGAACACATCACACACCCCTTTACATATTTAGTTACAATTGCTTTCATCTAAGGCCAATAAAAAAACCTATGTAGATGAGCCATAGTTTTTCCTACCCCAAAATGCTCAGACACAAGAGAAGTATGAGCTTCTCATATTACATGGAATCATTCACTTGTAGGAATACATAGCTTTCCAAGATGGTAGAGTAGTTTTCCTTCCAGACAATAGTTTTCTACCTATGCACCATGGGTTAGCTTCTCATATACTTCTTGACAATCTTCATCAATGACATATTGTTCCACATAGGTATCATGAGATAAAGAAGAATTCTTCAAAATAATAGAAGCAACAATCGGAGGACTATAAACCATATCAACTACCTTGTTACTCGTACCCTTTTTGTTCTTGATTACCAAAGGAAATTGTTGTAGGAAACCCATCCATCTGTAATGTCGAGATTTTTCCAGTTTGATCTGTGCTTGGATATATTGTAGGGGTTGAGGATCTGTATGTATGATTGTTTCCTTCCCTAACAAGTAGTGCTTCCATTTCTTTATGCTTTGAACTAATGTATACAACTATTTATCATATGTAGGATAGTTATCAACATCTTGGTTGAAAGTTTCAAGTGGTAACAGATAGGCTTACGATATTTCATCAATACTACACCCATGGTGTATCCATTGGCATCTATCTCGTTTTCAAATGGTTGTTGAAGATTCGACAGTGTTAATACTGGTGCAGTACTTATCTTTTCCTTGAAAGTGTCGAAAGGTTTTTGTTGCTTTCCAACCCACTGAAAAGTGTTCTTGACACTGGTTAAGGCATGCAAAGGAGATTCTATAAAGGAGAAGTTTGAAATGAATCTCCTCCAATACTGGACTTCACCTAAGAAGCTTTGTATTTTGGTTACATTTTTGGGCTCAAGCCAATTTACAATTACGTCAATCTTGGAAGGATAAATTTTTAATTGTCCCCCTCCTACAATATGACCTAAGTACACAAGTGCAGTCTTACCAAATTCACATTTGGACAATTTTACATACAACTTTTCCCTTTGCAAAGTATCCAAACTTTCTTTACATGCCTTTCATGTTCATCCCAAGTCCCGCTAAATATAAGAATGTTGTCTAAATATATAATCACAAAATCATCTAGAAATGCCCTGAATACATCATTCATCACACACATGAACATTTCTGGAGCATTACAAAACCCAAACGGAATAACTAACCACTCAAAAAATACATGTTTGGTTTGAAAGGAAGTCTTCCATGCATCCTGTTCTGCAACCCTGATATGATGGTATCCACTGTGCTAATCCAACTTAGTGAAATAAACAACATTCTTTAACTGATCAAGTAAATCATCTATACGAGGAAGAGGGTATCGATTTTTCACCGTGATTTTATTTAAGGCCCGATAATCGACACACATTGACCATGTGCCATCCTTCTTTGGCACCATCATGATCGGAGAACCACAAGGCGATGAGATGGGCCTGATGACCCCTTGATCCAATAAGCCTTGTACATGCTTCTTGATCTTTGTCATCTCTACAACTGACATCTTGTACATGCCCACATTAGGAAGAGGAGAATCATGTTGAAGATGTATTTCATGTTGGATTTCCCTCTTAGGAGGTAATCCATCCGATACCTGGAAAATGTCATCATACTTAGAAACAATATCAATTAGTTTTTTCTTATGAGAGGGATCACAACCATGAGTACATATCTTTTATTAGTATTTATGAGTCTCTTCATTTGTCCTTCACTAACAAGTGTGGTTTTTACCTTCATGTTTTGGGCTCTAACAATATATTCCACTTACCCCTTAGTATGGTGACATTTGTTCTCATGCCGAAAGTAGACTGTTTTTATATCATAAAGATAAGGACTCCCCAACACTATGCCACATATATCAAGTGATACAACATCCAAATCCACTTCATCAATCAACTTTGAAGAAATAGAAAATCTCACCCTACATTGCTTGGTGACATTAAGTTTTGGTTTATCACATACCCAACCAAGAGGATAAGGCTTTGGATGTGGTTTAGTTTCAAGACCCATATTTTTGACAAGTGCTTCAAATATCAAGTTTACTTGGTAACCCAGATCAAATAATGTATCTATCTTAGTGTGTTTAGATACAACTCTTATATGAAATAATTCATTCCTCTTTCTTTCATCATCATGAGACTCATTATTGGAATTTGAACTAGCATGAAGGGAATCTTTACCTTGTACTCCAACCGTTGTGATATTTCCTTCATCTCCTAAATCAGAACCAAGATCTTGTTGCACTGTAGCAATGGTCTTTGTCTTCCCCTTTCCACTAAATTGTTTCGGTCTTTTCTCTAGATGTAGTTTCCAACAATGTTCATCATCGTGACCAGTTTTCTTGCAAGGAGTGCAAGATGGTTTTCCTTCTTCTCTCTTTACAGTGCCGATCTTCTTGTCCTTCCTTTTAAACTTCTTAATCTGCTTAAGTGGGAAATTGGAAGGTTTCTTTGTGGGATCTTCTTGAACATGCTTTTGCCTGTTCTCAAGGTGAGTGGATTGCACACAAACATCGTCAAGACTGGTGGGGTTAAACAATATCAAAGTATGATGAATATAACTGTGAAGTGTGCCAATACACTTCATTAAAGTTTCATAAGAATCCAAAGGAACGTTTAATGCAATAGCTTTCTTCCTAAATTATTCCGTGAAAGTTTGTACAGTTTGACCTTTACTTTGTCTTAAATTTTTCCATTCCATCATTTCTTTATGTAAATAACCCAATGGATAAAATTGCTTCCTTATCACTGATTTAAATTCCGACCATGAGGAAAGAATATTACCACACTTAATTCAGTCCCGAAGTTTTCTCTCCCACCATACAAGAGTAGAGCCTTCCAACCGAAGAGAAGCCAATTGCACTTTAACTTCCTCTTCATCAATCTGTTGAACACGACAATATACCTCAACCTGTAGGATCATATTATCTATATTTTTAGGATTAGCATCTCCATTAAACATAGGTAAAGAAAATTTACATCAAGCTTTAATAATGGTTTATTACAAGAAGATTTATGGCTAGAATGATGAGAATGATGAGAATGTTCAGAGGAAGAAGAGCTAGAACTTGATGGTGAAGATGGAGGCTCAGGAGGGTCTCCTCCAGCCCCTTGACTTACTGAAGAATTATCATCAACTTGTGCTTCCTTTTTCTTCCCTTTCTTCTTCATCCTCTTCTCGTAGTCTCCATACATTCGCTCAACCATTTCTGACATGCGATAAAAGAGCATATGGAATTTTTTCTCCTGTTCATCACGCTTGTCCTCTTCTACCATTTTCTTCATTCGGGATGCACGACCAACTTCGGGATTGAAAGTGTTAAGAGTTTCTTCACCCTGTTTATGCTTGGCCCTAGTAAGCATTCACTCTCAAAAATTTAATTCAAATATGACTGCTCTGATACCAACATGATGCGAGATCTTTTCGTCAAAGTGACTTATAAAGAATTGTATTAAATGAGCATAAATTAAAGTGCACTATAAAAAAGGAAAAACTCAATAATGAAGAGACATAAGCATCGAATCTGAACATTAAAACTTGATAACGGATTTCGTCCCTATTGGACTATGTCTCCAGATCCTTCTCTCAAATGGGTATGCCTTTTTATTAACTCAGCAAAATAATTCGGAAAAATACATAAGTATACCTCATGCTGAAATTAAGTTGCATAAGCTTTGCTCAGATCAGAAAACAAAAAACACCATTGAATTCATGGTGTCAAATTACCCAAAAATGACTGTCTCCATGCCTCAATCTGACTCTGGCACTCCCAGGCCCTTGAGAAATCTTGTCTCGGTTTTCATGTCTGTACCCTGCAATTAATTCTCTATATTGCATCTCAAAATTTGTGCCCAGTTGTACCGTCGAGCGCCCTCTTCCTCCGTCTGTGGGCAGACTCAACATTTAATGGAAAAGTTGGATGGACTAATCAACAGAGTTCATTGGCCCAACGATGGCGGATGTTATTGAAAGGTGTTGGATAGGGGGAGGTCCCAGGATCGAGCCTGCGGGCCTACCCTTTTGGGTTATAGTTATAACAATATATATATATATATATATATACATACACACACACACATTGGGAACCGTCGCCAAGTTTGGAGTGTTGTTTAGATTCATCAAAGTTTGTAGTTCGACCACTAGATTTGGTGGGACTCTGCCAGATTTGGTAGCCCCTTTTTTATTTTTGAAAATACAGTTTCGGGCCCTCATTGGGCATTTGTCCACTGCCACATGGAAGCCCATGACTAGGCCACGTAGAAGCCAACCATTGTCCCACACCAACTACTTGCACAGTCACCTACCACGTCACCTGCCACATCCCATATGGTCTGCCACGTGGCTGTATGGACTGCCACGTGGTACCTCCTCATTGGTCCACAAATTGGTCCAAAAATGTCAAAAACCAGTGACATGTGGCAGCCTCTGGTGCTGCCATGTCACCATGCTGATGTCAGCATGACACATGTCACCCTCTGCTTGTGCCAGGTACACTGTACGGATGCTAACGTCATTCGTACTGATGTTGATGTCAGTAGTATGGATGTTGACTCATCCTTGCTGACTGGGCTAGGTTGACCAAAAATTTGACCACGAATATGTTTTGATTTGTAACTCTGTTTGACGATCCATTTACGTTGTTGGAAAACTTGCAACACACTCTTCGTGATGATTCCAATTTAAATGAGTTTTGAGGACTTTGAATTTTTTCCCTTTCTCTATCTGCTGAGGCCATTCTAAGCTTCCTGAGTTGCTTCTGCGAATTTTGAGTTGTCCTTAGTCTTCTCTTGATCCTTTTTGGATCAGGAGAGGAAACCACCAATAGGGATAATGGAATCCAAGACATTGCATGAATCCCAATGTGTGAATAGATTTATTTTCGTCGAACACAAGGGAAACCCCCTAGTCAATGACCAATGAGGAGATGTCATTTGTTGGGTTCAAGGTTACCTACCCATGATGAAAGTAGGCTCAAGGTGCAAGGTAGGACAACAAATTCATGTGATTTTGAGAGACACTAAGGGTATGGCCGAAATGCAAAGTAAAGAGTTTTGAGAAATGGCTGACACAAGCTTAAAAAATTCCTTTGAACAAGAGCATGAGACATATGGATAACTCGGGAAGCATAGAATTGATAATGATCATTGATAAAAGTTTGTGACACATGAGGCATCAACAAAATCTCCATAGGGACTGAAAGAATAACTAATCGGAAAAGTAAACTCTAAGTAACGAGCTCAACTTTCTAAGATCATGCTAAACCAAACTTTGGGTGAAGATGGACTCAAAAGTTTTCTCTCTGTTCAAAGGCGACATGACTGCTGTCGATAATAGATAATATTATTTTCCCGGATTTTTTTTTCTTGTTTTCATAGGAAAATAAACACTATGATACAAGAGATGAAACGAGTGTCACGAGTAAGAAACTAATTCCAAGCAGTGGAACATACCTATGCTCAATGAAAGGAAGTGTGTGTGGGGCATGGACACTTAGGAGGATGTTTCCTTTAAGGGTAAGGGGTGTCAAGATGCAAATGATATATGATAGGCACTGCTTGGCTAGTGATGCAAGTTATGGAGGCAAGAGGCTTATAATGAGAAAGTGGGAACCGACAATAGGCTCAACAAGGGAAGCAGGATGATGGAATGCAATTACAACTTAACTCAAAAATGTACTTTTTCATAGATTTAGTTCCTTAGGCTCGAAAAAGTATAAAAAAATACTCAGGATAACTCTTCTAGCCAATGGTGACTAGAGTATTCCTTTTTCGTAAGTATTCTACTGGGTCTGGAAAAGGGTTAAACTTATACCAAATAGGCATCCTTTCAAAACCATTTAACGAGTGGGAAAGAGACAAGTTCACTCGACAACCTTTTCATTTTTTTGGGAGTCGAAAAAGAGCTTAACCAAGACTCGGAGGGAGTCCCATAGGTAATGGTCAGAATGCTTGTGAGTAAGAAAATGGGGTTCAAACGCAAAGTCATATTGGGACGATAAGGAAATACCAGTCCTATGGAATAATTTTCGCATGGGCACCAAATGACACAAAGGTTCTAACTAGGGTACCCATGTTTGGTAATTCTATACCACTTAATAACGACACTTCTAGTAGTAGTGAGAAGGTTCTGTGTCGCTAAGAAATGGGTTCATACCTTGGGTGTATGGACCACGGTCATAGGATGATGCAAGAATGCAAAGTGGAGTGAAGACCTATCCTATATCTCAGTGAAATAAATTACCTACCAAAGGTATGAACGGGCGAAACAACGTTTGAAATCCATTAAAAACCCTGGAGAAAGCCACTAAAACCAAGTCTTTCCACTGCACAATTAGTCCATAAGGTCAGAAATACAAAAGAACTGTAGAAAGTGGGTAAAACATTTCTACTAATAGTAAAAATAAGACATTTTACCATACCATTTGAGTTTTTTCACCCACATAGTGCATTTTAGGCCATTTTTCCCACGATCTTCAAGTGACGATTGTAGGAGATACGATAAAAATAATCAAAAATCATTTGGATCAAGTAAGTGCCCATCCCATCCTCTTCAATTTCAATGGTTTAAATATCAGTTTTAGTCCCCATTTTTTTAGTATTAGAGGTCGTTACATGGAAACTAGGTTGTTCACGGGTGACAGATCATTGGGTCGTGTATACAACCCCATATACACGAGAAAAGAGAAGTCTACATGCATATATGAAGTCCTATACATGACTGTCATAATGTTAACCCGTGTACAAGTTCGTGAACAAGTTTTTTGAAGGGTTTTAAATCAAAAAATGGTCTTTCCTTTGCATGATGGTTATTGAAAGGAGGGAAAGGGAGCATGAGGAGATAAATGCAACATTGGGAAGAGATGTAAGGGCCCAACAAGCTTTGAAACAATGTGGAATTTATAAATTTTTGTCTCTCAAAGGAATGAGGGCTCGTGTGAGGTTCCTCTTGTTAATCGTAAACTATTGGGATCCGGAGACAAATTCCTTCAATCTCGATGGGAAACCATTGAGGATTGAAGTGGACGATATATAATTTATCACATGATTGTATCACTAGGGCGAGGTGGTGAATCTCAAGGCCTGAGGGGTTGGGGGTGGTATGACTATGCATGAGTACATTTCCACCCACTGTGTTGGAGGCATAGATAAAGTAGGGAGCCAACTCCCTATCAGGGAGATCGAGAACATGAGTTTAGAGATCGTCGTGCTTGTACTGACACAGTTTTCAGAGTCAGCCTCATTGCACCAGGCATCAAGGCCACTCATGTTATATGTAGTGGAGTGTTTAAGACCCAGTGTTTATGATTGGTGTACCTCACTATTGGCCAACTTGAAGAGCCAGTTGACGGATTGCAAACATGGGAAAATGAGAATTTTCAGATTTGCATCCATACTTTGTAGTTTTTTCTTTGAGAGGGATCTAGGTTTGATCCCTAGAGTAGATATTACTCCACATGGACTATGCGATCTAGCCATGTCACGGTGGATTGACGTGATGAGTTTGCTAGGAGGTGGTAGGGTTCCAACACCCTACAATAATGAGTTCTTTTTTTGGTGGCACTGACAACTCATAGCTATTGACGACTATACTTACGGAGGGATCAAATACAGAGGGGACCATGCATTCCATTTCCACCAGGTTCCACCTATGGTGATATTGGTAAGAAATGATTTATATATTTCATTTCTTTTGTGCTTTTCAATTTTGATAAAGGAAAAACAAAAAAACACAAATATTTTGTATGGTATCAAGTATTAACAATTTCTTTGTTATGTAGACGTAGGTCCACGATGTCCAGAGTGATTCCCACGACATCGACGAAGGGGCTGAGGACATGATCTAGTAGGAATGGATGCAAAGAGAGTGCTACAGAATGTGCATGGGAACCTGTCTCGATTGACGCACATGATTCCTAAGGTTCAAGTGGAGGATCTACCAGAGGTGATGCAATGACAGATGGTGGGTGTACCCCGTGTGTGGGTGTGACTCTTCATGATACACATCCGACACCACAGACATAGATGCCATGGTTAGGCTATGTACTGGCCATATATGTATTTTGAGGGTGTGAGCCCCATTTTGTACTATGACACCATATTTTTTGGATTTGGAAGGATGAAATATAAAAAAATTGTTCTTCGAATTTACTTATATATGTTACAATGTTACAATGTATGAATGTTTTTTCTTTACTTAGTTATGTGACAAATGGAAATCTAAAATGTAATTAGCATATGCATCAAAACTTGATTAGAAATTCTAGGGATGTGATTATACGTAACAAAATCAAAGTATTTCTCCAAAAGTTGCACCCGTGGGAATCGTCGAAGTAGAGTAGGATCTATCACACGGTAACTATCGTTCAAGTGACATACGAATAACTGGGAGTCCAGGCGAAGTTCTAAATATCGAACACCATCTAAAATGGCATTGTGTAATATCTCTATAACAATGCTATACTCAGCCACATTATTTGTTGATGGCTCCAGATGAAAGCCACAAGAAGACACCAGTTGACCTTTGGGTGAGTAAATGACCCAAACGATGGAAGCCATGTTCCTGTATGATGACTAGCACCATTTGCGAATCCTAAGTAGACCGAAGATTTTGTTGAAATCTTCCAACCAAGGGAAAACTCGATAAGAAATTCGATGACACAAAGAAAAGATAAAGAATTATATACATTAAGATACACTAGTATATAGAGGTCACGCCCGAGTTTGAGGGCTCAAGCGTAATACCTTTTAAGGTAGAACCTATTTCTGGGCTCATCCACCATACTCCCCTCATAATATTATAATCCGTAGGCTCCTTTCTCTAAGACACATTGCACGATATAATGACTATGCCACATGGGATTGAACTTACCTTCCCCCAGTGGTTCTTTGGCTTGGTCATAAAGGAGAACCAATTCACCCTAAATGTACTGTATGAGACAGACAGACTTATCATATTGAACCTTAACACATCATTTATTTGCTTCGATAGTCGTAGAGTCATATCAATGTTGCTCATCGAGGTGTTCCAGGTGCACGAAGCATTCTTCAAGATCAGATGTGTTAGGTAGGAGCTCAATTGCCAATTTAAGGGAAGGGATTCCACATTCAATCGCAATAATTGACTCTACGCCATGTATTAACTCAAAAAGGAGAGAAACCAATGGAAGTCTTTACCATGTTTCATTATGCCCAATGTGCAGGGTAAAGCATCAGATGCTAGTCAGATTTACTTTGGCTGACCGTTTTTTGCAAAATGGTATTTAGAGATTTATTCACTGCCTCTACTTTTCCATTTTCCTTGGGATAGTAAGGAGAAAATGACCGTGCTTAAACCCTAGTTTTGATGCTAACTCTTTCATCATTTTATTTTGAAAGTGACTACCATGATCAATGAAAATCTTTTTTGGGATTTCGAACTGGGCTATAATCTAGTTGAAAACGAAGAATGATGCAGTATTACCATCAAATTTAACGGTAGGCATGGCCTCTACCCATTTAGTAAAATAATCCACGACCACGATAATATGTTGTTGCCCCCTAGTCGAGGTTGGGTTGAAGTCCATAAAACCCACCCCCCACTTGGTGAAGGGATCGACGATGATGACTGGGTGAAGAGGGGTTGTGTGCGAGCACATTTTCCTAGCGAACATTTGGCAAGGGTGATACTTCTTGAGTGCTTCAACCCAATCTTTAAAAATTGATGGCCAAAAATAACTAGCTCACAAAATATTTTGGGTTGTTGCAAGCCCGGATAAATGACCACCACATGCCCCACTGTGACAGTGATTGAGAACAACTTCAACTTCCTTGTGATTCAAGTAACGACGTAATATATTATCCACCCCTTGACGATACAAAGTGTCGTCGATAATAAAGTAGTTCTTAGCTTGATGACGTATATAACTTTGATCGTCTCTCAACGGATGTTGGGGTAGATTCAAGGTTTGAAGGTAGATCAAAATGTCTCCATACCAGGGGTCCAAATACAAGATAAGGAAAATATTTTCATCCATGGATGAATCGTCATGAAAAATGTCCTCATCTAGTCGAGGGAAGTTCAACAGCAATTCAACAAAAACTAGTGATTTCTTAGACTTCGTTGAAGAAAAGTCGAGATTAAATTCTTGAAAAATAACAATCCACTTATTGCATTTCCCTCCTATGGTATTCCTGGTAAGGACATATTGAAATGGATTGATATCTGCAACCACGATAGTTTTTCAAAGTAAGATATAATGTCATAATCTCTAAACCATGTGTACACCGTCCAAGGTGAACTTCTCTATGTGAAAGTATTTAAGTTCAAGACCAACTAGGTTTCGACTAAGATAGTAGCCAATGTGCTCATGGACCTCATCATCCTCCTGAACCAGTACCATACCAACCATCCCTTCAAATGTAATGATATAAAGCAAATAGTCTCTACTGTAGTCCGAAGGCTTCAACAGAGGTGTCAATACCAAAGATTTATTAAGAGCATCGAAGAATTCATGGGCTCACTCATCCCATATAAATTGAGTGTCCTACTTCAAAAGACGCATGAAACCTTTAGCTAAATTGGCATATTTCACATTGAAACGATGCAGGAAGTTAGCCTTCCCCTATAAACCTTGAAGTTTTTGAATGTTGCTCGGGGGAGGCAACTAAAGCATTTCCTAAACATTCATAGGATCCACCATGATCCCATGCTCAGACACTATGAATCCTAAAAGACAACCAAACCTAATGAAAAATATGCACTTGTGAGGGTTCAACCGAATGCGATAGTAACGACATATTTTAATTACTAGTCGAAGGTGAGCATAGTGATCTTCTCTCTTGCAAGAGTGAGCAGAAAGATCATCTAAATAATCTTCGACGATGTGCTTAAGATCATGAAATGAAAAGGTCATGGCATATTTGAAGGTCGCTCCAACATTTTTAAGACCGAAAGGAATTTTTCGGTATGAAAAGGTACCCCAAGGACAAATAAACATCGTCTTATGTTGATCCTCGGGTTTGATCTGAATTTGATTATATCCTGAAAATCTGTCCATAAAGGAAAAGACCTCGCTTCATGCACACTCGTCAAGAATCTAGTCAATGAAAGGAGCGGGGAAGTTATCTTTAGGACAAGCCTTGTTCAGGTATCTAAAATCCATATACATGCGGACGATTCCTTGTGTTTTATCTACGGGAATGGGATTGTACACCCATTCAGTCCAGGGAACTGGGTAGATGAAACCAACATTAAGTAGCTTCTCTACTTATGCCTTAATAGAAGAGGCCTTCCTAGGATTAACAACTCTAAGACGTTGTCAAACATGCATAGCATCCAAATAGGTTTTAAGCTCATGCTCGACAATGATGGGGTTGATCCCTGGAATATCTTCATATTACCAAGTGAATACATCTCATAATTCTTTGAAGAGATCAATGTAGATTTGAATTTCTTCAGGAGAACAATCTGCATCGATATATACATTCTCGATTTTACTAGGGGTATGAGAGATGTCGATCGCGACGGTAGGAGAAATATTCTCCATATTTCCTTCGACATAAATACCATGCATATCTAATGGAACCACTACATGACTGACCATCTCACTCAAGGAAGATCTAAAGTCATCATGTTCGATCTTAACAAGCTTTGAGAGAAAATAGGATCGATGATGCATATTGTCTGAAGGCCTATCAGGAGCAATCATGGCCTCTAAGATGGCTTCATACGAAGGTAAATTAACATTGAGGAAATCATGTGAAAAAGATGATTGAGCGACCCATATGGTCTCTAAAATAGGATCCACCTCGTCCGTCCACGAGGAGGAAGGATCCGGGTCAACAGTAGTGTCTAGAATAACCTGATACGTAGCTTCTGTTGTTGACAATGGCATTTCCATCCCAATGTGCAACTGACCTTTGTACGACATAGTAGGGGAAGGTAGGCTCCAAGGGTCGTTGAAATACAAAGTACGAAAAGGAACATACCTCATCGATGATGAAGACTCACTGGAAATGGAAAGAATATAGTGAATTGGTGCCATGAAATAAAAAATACCCATCAAAGAGGAATACATCCCGACACCAACATCCTGAGTTGTGTGCTGAGATTTATCAATCACAGGGACCAAAGGTCCAACCGATGCACTAGGACCAGCGTGTGCAAAGGAAAATTGATCAATCATCACTATCTTCCCTTTGTGAGGAAAACCTAAAGTGAGGAAAAATGACGACACGACGACTGTCATGGAATAAGTCCAATTATTCCCTAGTAGTAGATTGTAGTCTAGAGGCACATCAACCACCTTGACGTCGACCTCCACAATATTTCCACCTAAATGGGCCGAAAAAGTGGGAAGGATCCCGTGGGGTCGAAATGAACACCCATCATATGCGGTCAACATAGTCATGTATTGAGATAGGGTCAGAGAGCAAATGGATTTCCAACAGGTTAGGGACATCACACATGCCACATCACATTCATCAATTACAATACGTTTGATGGTAATTTGTGTACTCCACATGGATTTGAAAGGCCACGTGGTAAGGTAAACGAGGCTTAACATCCATGACATCAAACTTGATAACATTTGAGCCACATGGGTCCAGAGCTCCTAACGCAGATAACAAGGTGTTGCTCTATGAAGGACACATCTGGAGCACCTCCAAAGTCAACATCACACATGATCTAGCCAAAGAAATGATCCTTTTAAGAAAAGATGTTATGGATTTGAAAGAAAAATTTAGAAAATTGGAAGAAGAATCTGAAGACAGCTACAAAGTAGACTCTTGGGCAAGACAAGAAATCAGGGATATCAGGAATCAATTAGATTCTAGACCACCTCCTTTGGAAGATGCGCCTATTGAGCAAAGGCCTAAAACCTCAACCCAACTCCAAGGGCTAAGTGCAATGAAAATCTTGCCTATCAAATTTCAAAAATATCAAGTGAAGATAAAACTAGAAATAAATTCTAAAATCTTTTGTTTGAATGCACTACTGGATACAGGATCAGATATGAACTTAGTTCATAAAGATTTAATTCCCCACAAATATTGGTTTCCTAGTAGTTATTCTGCTATAGGATTGGGGAATGTTTCCACAAATATGGATTTTGAAATTCCTAAAGGAATCTTATTATTTGATGAGTATGCTTTAGGAATGAAATTTCTATTGTCAGAATTACCAGTTGATTGTATTCTAGGAGCTCCTTTTTTATCCGCAATAGAGCCACATGGCTCTTCTCAAACATCTAGCGGAGATCCTGGATACTTTATCACTCTACCAAGTATCAATGGCCATCCACCAAAAAGGAAGACTTTGGCTTTTATCTCAAAATCACAGGCCCAAATTGCATATTGTTCAAAAAGCATGGTGGTGATTAATACTTTGGATGATTATAGAAATATTCCAGTCACAAAATATTTGGATGATCATACAGCATGGGAAATATATTGTCAAAATTGGGTACCACAATGGCAGCTAAGATGGCCTGAAGGAGTAGAATTTGGGTTACCAGGTTTCTCTACAAATACCAGCATTCATGTCATTCCACCACAATATGTGATAGGGCAAATGCATCAAGCATCCACTATTGCAGCTAGACAGAAGTTGGTTGAAATAGGAGACTTAACCAGAATCAGATCTGCAAATAGAAATTGGTTTTGTCAACAAACACAGAGATGGAACCAAACCCCAGCATGGAATTTTTTCCAAATTAATAGAATGAGAGACATACAGTCATGGCCGCAACAAGATCCTCATCAACGATTGTTTCAGATAAATTATTTCCAGTATAAAGCAATGTGGGATCATGTTTTCTTATGGACTAACAAATACAGAGATTATTATTGTATGGTTAAATTTTCTGATCAATTCTCATCTTTCCCTGAACCAGACTGGCTTACAGATTGGTGGAAAAAGTTTGGTTTAAATTCCAGTGCTATTCATCCAGATGTCATTGACACTGCCAGGATGTTTTTATTCCCTCACAGAAATTTTCCAAACACTCTGTATAATTTAGAACAAATTTCTGAAAATGAGTATAAAATGTTTTTTATCAGAGAAAAGCATCCATGGGTCATCAAGACACGGTATGTCCTACAGCAAGATGAAGATCATGATGAAGATCCTGAAATGTACCGTGAAATATACACTCAACATTGGAACCTAGACCGCTTTCGGCATTTCCATGACCAGCCAGTAGAATAATGATTCATAAATACTTTCATGTCTTACTGGCCAACAGTGGTGCCAGTCGGTTTTCGTGGGTTGACGATACAAACTGTAGAAATTTCCAGGTCCTATCAGCTGTCTTCTTGGTCTGTCTTTGACCAAGCTAAGACTCTAAGTTTTCTGTTGTCATAAGTTTTAATTTCTGCTGTTTTATAACAGCCAACTGATGGTTTTGTTTTGCTGATCTGTTACGGTTGTAGTCTCAATTTGGGTGCTCTAGCAAGTAGTTTCAGTGTTAGGAAAAACATACATGCATGTCAAATAACAACAACACACCTAATCTATCTTTTCTACTGAAATATGGACAGAACTATGAGCTAATAAACAGCCACTAAAATGCATGTGTAGACACGGGTATTTTTGGTCATATGACCCTGGATAAAAACCCCCCGGGGAAAACCAGTTTTGAGATATGATGTATATATGAGGTAGAGCTAATATCTTTTACAGTAAACAAAATACAATAAGAACCTGGTACAATAGCAACTCCAGAATGAAGAAGATATCCAAGCTCAAACTGCCAGATGCACAAATAGATGGTGCGCCCCCTCTGAAACTGCCAGATCTGCTCCAGAAATCCACTGAGATGTCAGAATGTAAAACCCCTCCACATGAATGATCCTCCTGCTGTTGTGGTCACTCTGCAACTGACATCAAGGAAAACTGATCGCTAGAAATCCCTCCAGGTGACAAATAGCCTGCCAAAGCCATGCGCCCTCCTCTGTTGAAGAATCCCTCCAATAAAATAGGTGTGCAAGCTACCTCAAGCTGCCATAGATGAAAGCTAGCAGCCTGCCCTTCCTCTCCTCATGCATCGGACCTCTCCTCAATCTGACAAGTGCTCCTCTCCTGGTGAGCATATGGAGAAAAACATGTGCGCCCCTCCTCCTCAGATGCGCCCTCCTCCATGCAAATGCTCCTGAACAGAAGAGAATGGTTGTGGCTCCATGGATGAACTCACCATGCATCCACCTAGCTCCAAGCACCAAGCTCCAAGCTCCAAGCTCCAAGCTCCAAGGATTCCTCTCAAACCCTCAAGGGTTTTTGGCTCAAAACCCTCATGAAATGCAATCATTTATCCAGTGATCAAGCCTCTTGACAGAAGCAATCATTTATCCAGTGATCAAGCCTCTTGACAGAAGCAATCATTTATCTAGATTGATTGCTCTAAAAGAAACAGTGAGTATTTACCCTGTTTTTACTAGTATAAGATTAATTCTGGAAGCCTACTGGATTTTTGAACAGTACCCTACAACAGATCATTTATATTAAAAGATTGGCAGAAACTTTCAGTTAGGAAGTAAGAAGACTTTGAGCTCCTGAGCGAATTTATAAACTTGAGCTCATTCTCT
>ML780524.1:564541-578589 GCA_009831015.1 Picea engelmannii | reverse complement strand
GTGTGAAAGTGGAACCCAAAGATAGACTCAAATACCAAAGGGAAGAGGAGGTAGCACAAAACAAAGCCAAAAAACCAAAGGTTGAACCTGAGAGTGCACAAAGAATGTTCATTGGTCGAGCTCAATCTGCATCCCCCCATGCTAGTGCATTATCTCCTTCGTCTTCACATAGAACACTATCAGATTTCCTTGACCAAGGTTGTAGAGATGATGTGAATGCAAAAATTTTAAGGTTTCTCTATGCATGTGGTATACCATTCAATGTTCTTCGCTCACCATATTGGCATGAAATGGTACAAGCCATCAACGGTGCCCCTAAAGGATATAGGAGCCCCAGGTATGACAAAGCTAGAACCATGGGACTTGAAAAGGAAAGGGCCAAAATCCAAGGTGCTCTAGGAAAATTTAGAAATGAATGAAGCCAACTTGGGGTATCAATTGTATATGATGGTTGGACAAATGTGAAAGGCAGGCCATTGATAAATATTCCTAGTGTTTCTTCTAGTGGTGCGGTCTTCCTTTCAGCCCATGACTACTCAGATCGCTACAAGACAGGTATTAATATTGCAGATGCCTTGATTAAAACCATTCAAGAGATTGGACCCTACAATGTCATTCAAGTCATCACTAATAATGTTTATAATTATAAGGCAGCAGGAGCAATCATTGAAGATAGGTACCCCAATATATTTTGGTCGGTGTGTTTGGTTCACACAATCAACCTTTTGATGCATGATATCAATAAAATGAAGGACCGTGATTATAGATGGATTGGTGCTTTGTACAAGAGAGAGAAGAAGATGATAAGATTTATTACCAAGCATAGCATGGCCCACTTAATTTTTCGCAATCACTCCAAGTTGGAGTTACTAAATATTGCAAAGACCAAATTTGCTAGCTATTATCTCACCTTCAGGGGCCTGTTGAAGCTAAGAGAGGCATTGGCTAGTATGGCCTCCAGTGATTCACGCCAAAATCTAAAAGACAGGGTTACATCCGCATCTAAGAGAAGTGACTTTCAGGAGGTGGAGGACACAGTTCTTGATGGTCGTTTTTGGTAGTAGGTTCAGTATATTCGACAGTTCACCAAACCATTTACAGCATTATTCAATTTGCAGATACAGATCAGTTGGTGATTGGAGAGGTATATGAGTAGAAGGATAGCATGCTAGGCCAAATCAAAGGCATTGTTCAGTCGAGGGACGTGATCTTGTATAATCATATCCATAAACTTGTGGTCAAAAGGTGGGATAATTTGAATGTTCCACTCCATGCCCTGGAATATGTCCTTACCCAAAAATATTCTTCATCTTGGTTGGCCCAACCAACAACTGGGGGTGGGGTTAGGAAAAAATCACACACAGATCCAAAGGTGCAAAATGGATATATGCTTGCATTGGAAAAGTTGGTACCTGATGAAGAGGAGTGTGCTCAAGGATGAAGCAAATTGAGAAAATACATCAATGAGCATAGAATATTTGGTAACTTGCATGCAACCAAAGATCGAGACAGGTTGGGTTCTATCAAATGGTGGAACATGTATGGCTCCTCACCACACATTTGCATAAATTGGCGGTGAAGATGCTTTATCAGGTGGTTAACACCTCTTCTGCAGAGAGGTGTTGGAGTACCTATAGCTTCATCCAGTGTAAAGAGAAACAACTTGAATGCAGACTGGGCAGAAAGTTTCGTTTATGTGCATAACAACTTGAGGTTGTTGACCCATTATTGTGAAGTAGGGGGGAATGATTTTTGTAAAAGAGATGCGACTTGGGACAACAATCTAGAGGAGTATAATTTGGAGGATGGAGCCATGGTTTTAGAGCACTTGGAAGCAGAACTTTTGGGTGATCATGATGGGAATCATATTCCTAGAGGAGACATGCCACCCCCATCCACTAGTATTGTTCCAAATGCATTAACTTTGCCTTTATCTTCACATCGTTGATTGTCCTGTGGGGGCCACTCAGTTGTTGGTCGTGTTGCACGATCACTTCCACCTACTCGTCCTACTCTTCTTCAAACTCAAAGAGCACGGGAAAAGAAACTAGAAGTTTCTTATGGCAAGAGGAAAACTTAGAGAAAAGTACTTAGTACTTGCTGGCATATACTAGATCTATTTTTGTGTTTCCTGTTTAGAAGTAGTCTTTAGAACTTAGTACTTTGTCTTGACTTTTTATTATGGCTTATTCTATAAACAATGAACTTATGAACTTATGAACATTATATCACAGTTTACCTTTAAAGTTTGAAGTTTGAAATTTGAATTTGGTAATGAATATGATGCTCTAGGGTTTATTTCATTTTGTGGTTGATGTTGTCTGTTAAAATCTATTGATGACAAATGTTTATGATTGATGTTATATGTGTACTAAATGGTTGATGCTTTAATGATACATGTATAATCCAATAGTTAAATGATATTCCCTCTATGTTTTCATGTTTTTTGCAATTGATTTGACATTCTACATGTTTTTTATATATATGCATCAAAATATGTATATTTATGTATTATATAAAACACTCCCGCTTCCCGCTTCTGCTCCCCTCTCCCAACAGCCTTGGTGTGGCAGCACTAGTAAGGGGGCATTTTGTGACCATTTTATTAATGTCCATGCCAATATCCCTAACATACAAATGATGCTTGGCACTCCCACTTGCCAAGATGGGTAAAAAGGAGGATGTGATCAATCTAGTAGATCTAGAGGAGCAACACAAAGCCCCTAGTTCTTGGGATATCAACTTTTGACTTGGACAACAAATCTAAATGTACAAGTCATAACTACTCCAACAGAAGAATCATGGTCGCAACACTTATCGACTTCCAAAGTGATGATGTAGGAAGGCTCACACCATTGTGCTCTTCATCTACACCTGCACAATACAAAATACCTTTGCATGAGTTGTTTCACCAATCCATGCACACTTATGACCCTCATGCTCATATTTTTCATTAACATTTCAAACACTCCTCCTTGATGAAAATTTGTTCTCTTTCATTCCTAGAATTGCCCTGAACTTCTCAAAGATATCTTTTTTCAATCGTTTAGTAGAGATATCAGCCACATATTCAATTGTGTTGCAATACTTCATTTGAATCTAGCCCTCATGAAAATGTGTCAAATAGTGAACATGCAACACAATATGATTACTTTGATAATGAAAAAAGCTTTCTTCCCAAGTTGTACGGCACCTTGTGTTAAATTACCTAACCTAGCACCATGTCAGTGAACTCAGAAATAAAATCACTTTATTCATTAACTGCACAACTAGGTTTTAACAAAACATTAGCAGAAGCATAAAAACAGAAACCAACCACACATTGCACAAGATATTCAAGTAAACACCCCTAAAAAACCCTTGCGGGAAAACCAGATCTTCTTTTATTAATCTTGGGCTCCCTTCCTGGGATAGTGGCCCTTCAAAGGAATACAATGCAACGATAACCTAGCCCACCTAGTTGCTATCTCCCTTGCTGCCCCTTTCCTCAGCCCTGCCCACTCACACTTGGATGAACTCTCTTCACTCGCTCAGTGAGATCTCCTCACTCTCTCTTAGTGTGTGCCTCTCACTCTCATTAGATCTGCTTGTATAATCTCTTAATGACCAAATCCCTAACCCTAATATCTCAATGGTCAAGATTAGATCTTGCCTTCCCAAGATCGACGATTGTGACTTAATCTCTCATTGAGATGACTTAAATCACTTAAGTCACTCAACTTTATAAAAAGTCACTTTAGTCTTTAAATAAAACCCAATTTAACTTTATAAATGCAATTATAAAGTTATAGATCTAGAGAGTGTCACTTAGACACTTCCAGATGCTAGGCACTACCAATGCGGAAGTACATGTCCGAGCTACCCCAAAAACCAACACTCCCTCTTAGCGAGGAAGGTACTTCTGGAACCTCCACATGGATCTGTCTCTGACCCCATCACTCCATATGTTGTTGTAGTTGCTCCCTCTAAACCAAAAAGTTATCCCTGCCATCTTGCTCAGCCTTGTCTTCGAAGACCTTTTACTAGCTGCCTAAATCCCTGACCAGGGCTGCCCGCAGCCTTCTACCCGCTACCTAACAGCTACTCGAAAGATTTCTAGACAGTTGTCTCGTTGTTCGTGCACTTGCCTGGCATCTACACTGTTGGCCTGGTGGCTCACCTCTGCTGGCGGCTCTCTCCCGGACCCCCACGTCTTGTTGGCTTGCCTCCACCTCATGGCCACCTCTCCACTCATGCCAATTCCCTACTGGCAGTTGTACAGCAACTGGATTTGTCTCTGCGTCACCCTTTCACACGTTGGCGGCGACCTGCTCCAGCAGCTTGCTCTGGGTGACTGCTACACCAGTCGTCACCTCCTCTCTCACTGTCGATGACACACACCACAACAACCCCCAAACCTCTGTGGCGACTTTAGCAAATACTTCCACGATTATGTCCAGTTGTCATCCATGCACCCAGCCACTCCTCGTGCTACCACTTCCTTCTACACGGGTCTCCTGGCGATTGAGTTCCTCCACGGGCGGCCCTCTACACTAATGCCTCTGCCAACTGCTTCCTTACCTCGCGGCTGCAATTACCTGCACAGACTCCCTTTCCTTGCCAGTCGTCCTCCTTGCAAACTCGACGTGCCCTGTCACACATTGTCGCCCACTAACTGTCAGTTGCACCTACGGCGGCTATCTTAACCACTTGCCACCTAGTCCGCGACCATACTGCAACTCTCTCACACGATGGCTGCTCTCTCTGCATCTCGACCCCCCACAGTCGTCTTTCTTTACTAGCTCAACCCCCACGATCCGGCTGATCTCCAAGCTAAAATCTGCACACTCAGATCTTTTCTGCAGTGGATCCTCACGTATTTACTCAGTTGATGCGTTCATACGTCATACGGTTGATGTACGGTTGTGGTCGTACAATGTACTTTTTTTTTTCAGATTTCGTAGTTGTGGGGTAAACTAAGAAATAAGATATTCTGGTAAACACCCTTGGAAAAACCCTTGTGGGAAAACCAGATCTTCTTTTATTAATCTTGGGCTCCCTTCCTAGGATAATGGCCCTTCCTAGGATTACAATGCAGTGATAGCCTAGCCCACTTGATTGTTATCTCCCTCGTTGCCCCTTTCCTCAACCCTACCCACTCACTTGTATGAACTCTCTTCACCCACTCAGTGAGATCTCCTCCCTCACTCTCAGTGTGTGCCTCTCACTCTCCTTAAACTTGCTTTTATAATCTCTTAATGACCAAATCCCTAACCCTAAGATCTCAACGATCAAGATTAGATCTTGTCTTCCCAAGATCAACGATTGTGACTTAATCTCTCATTGAGATGACTTAAATCACTTAAGTCACTCAACTTTATAAAAAGTCACTTTAGTCCTTAAATAAAAGCCACTTTGACTTTATAAATGCAATTATAAAGTTATAGATCTAGAGAGCGTCGCTCGGACACTTCCACATGCTAGACACCGCCAATGCGGAAGTAGCTGTCCGAGCTACCCTAAATACTAACACCTTGGTTGTCATATAAAAGAACAATAAGTTTTTCCTGCACTAGATCAATTTTAGTGAACAATTGCCTAAGCCAAACTCCTTCACATGCTACACTCAATGTGCCCCTATACTCAACCTTTATTGAAATAAAGCAACAATGCACTACTTCCTAAACCAAACTCCACATGCTACATTCAATGTGTCCCTATACTCAACCTTTGTTGAAGATAAAACCACTGTGTGTTGCTTCCTGCTACTCCAATTCACAATAGTTGAACCAACATTAAACACAAAACCAGATGTGTACCGCCTATTGTCCACACATCTAGACCAATAAGAATTTGTAAATCCAAACTCCGAATTTTCAATGCCATGGGAAAATTCTAGTTCCCAACTCATAAAACCCCTTCTTGCTTCATCCTTAGTCAACTTTGTTACAAGATCTATTGGGCTACCACAAACAATACAGTCTTCCAGTCTAACCTCTTGATCAGGTTCCTAGCATACTTTCACTAGAAAGGGAAAATTCCTCAATCCAAGTATATACACCACTTCTATGATGTTGCATGCCTTCCCTATATGAAGTAAGATGGGTACATCATCTTCACCAATAATCTCCACAGTCTTGTCATCTCCAAACATTATGTATCCCTTATCACAGGGTTCAAATTAATCAAATCGTTCTTGCCTCCTGTTATCCCCTAGCCTAGGGATAACTAAGGAGATCGTGTCTCGAGGACCGCAGGTTCCAGACATGGAGTGTCGAGAGCCGGATAACCTAAGCAAAG
Source organism: Picea engelmannii (assembly GCA_009831015.1). NCBI lineage: Eukaryota > Viridiplantae > Streptophyta > Pinopsida > Pinales > Pinaceae > Picea > Picea engelmannii. Next base: position 572,310 of record ML780524.1, on the reverse strand, counting down.
CCCCGGAGGGCCCCTCTTTTCTTCAAGTACAGTCCAGATATCGCCAACAGCAACGTCCATCACACTAGCCTGGTCCTGAGGTGGCAGTGGGTCTTGCTCCATGAGCTAATGAGTCCGGGTATCATGGTATGTATCACTCTGATTTTTGAAGCACTTGAATCCTTCTTCATTTCATGATGTTTGCTTGGAAATTATGCTCTTTGCCTTGTTTAAACCTGGGAGGGTGACACAATGCCCTAGTAAGTCAATTTCCCTTTAGGATGGGTTGCTATTGGCTGGGTCTTTGAAGAGTTATCGTATGTTCCCTCCATATTTACCACTTTCCATCTTTATTCCTTCCATCTCCCATCTTTTGGCCACTGGGATTGGCTACACTAGGAAGGGTTGTACCTTACCTCATGGGAAGAAGGGGCTAAAGGCCCAGAGGGTAAAAGTAGCTGGAAAGAGTTAAAAGCCATTTTGAAACCTTCAAGATGCTTCGCCCAAGGATCCCTGAGAAAACAGTGAAAAGCTTCTCAATAAGAAAAGTGGACCCACAAGATAACGTGAACACTCAAGGTACTAGTTGATGGATAGGAGGTCTTATCACGAGTCGGCCTATTATGACCATGTGGCATGGACATGTAGCGGTATGACATTACCACCTATCTAGTCACCAAGCCAGGGTAATGGCTCTTGATTGCATAGCCAAGAGAAAGGGGGTCTCATCACGAGCCGACCTTCTCATTTCCATGAATTGATTTGTGGATGACATTGTCACCTCTGGTCACCAAGCCAAGGCAGTGGCCCTCAACTATTCCCTTGTAGCACAAGAGCAAAAAATCAAAAGAAAGAAAGCTAAGAATAAATGGCAATGAATGGGCTAGGAAACAATTGCATCCATGACAAGGTGCAACTCACCCTCCACAAAGGCACCCACAGGTAAGACCCTACATTTCCCCGTTATCACATGCACCCCATGCCCAAATAATTACCCCATACCAACTCATACACTTGCATGACTTGAACCAAACTCCACCTGGGAAACACCCCAAACTTAAGGGGGATTAGCCCAATAGGACACCCTGAGACCGTCTCCAAATCTAAACTTGTGAAATTGCATAACGTCTTTGAGCATTTGTTTGGGGTTAAGGGGGGTTTGATGCACATGTTCGGGTGATTTAATTATTGCGTGTGATTTACATGTTGTGATCCTTGTGACTTACGAACCCCTGGAGGGCGTACTTGTTGTCTCTGCAGGACCTTGCCTGGTGGACAGGTGCACATGAGGGAATGATTAGCTCAGACCTTCATGAGGGCTGAAAGCCCACAGATGGATGTAGAAACCCCAGCCAGGGGATAAGAAGAGATTGAAGGCTTGCACCAGAAGGAAGAAGGATGTTGCCTTTGGAGGCACTTTGGTGGACCTAGACCCTGGGGATTGTGCCCTTCATGGCTGAACGTTGGCCTTTGGAGGCCTTGGACCACATCTACTTGCTAGGGTTGTCACCTTGGGGGCAGTCCTGAGGTTATTGGCACGTGTGTGAAAGCATTTTGGCCTTTGGAGGCCCAACGTTTCACTTCATGTGCCCAACGTTTCATCATGGAGGCCCAACGTCACCCTAGAAGAGCATGACGTCACCCTTAAGAGGGTCTTTAGATGCAAATTGATTTTATTTTGTCCAGAATTTAATTTTTGGAAGAAACTAGCCAAGTTGACCTAGTTTTTTGACCTAAAACTTAATTAAGGTCAAGTTTTTGTATAAATAATCAAAAAGTGACATTCATTTTTAACACAACTTGTCATTGGACAAGGGGAGGTCTGAAATTTCGCCCTAGTTGGGTGTACTTGGCTGAAATAGTGAGGCGCTACTCTTCTTGGAGGCATGTTTTAGCACTTGGATCAATTTTTTGAAGTTTTATGGTGATCTTGCATGGTATATTCATGATTATTCTTGGTGCAAGTAAAATCTGCATTTTGTCATCTATTGAATGGTTAATGGTATGGTTTTAGTTGCTCATACAAGATTATGAAATTGCATGGTGTATTAATGCTTGAAGTAAGAAACTTAAAGTGCTAACTTTCTTACCTTTTATTTGCCTAGCTTCCTAAATTGATCTAAAATTAGTGAAACCCTAGGGCCCTAAAGTGTTAGCTCCCTTAAAGTCTTTACTTAGTTATTGTGCTCAAGATACTTCTCATCCACAAACTCTTCAAGAGGAAGGAGGCACTAGGGCCTAGAAGTGCCTACACCCTAGCTCACCTCCCTTCTTAGGGTCAAGAAACCTAGGAGGACTTAAGGTGCTATTCCTCCTGGGTCTTGGATTTTCTTGAATAGTGTGCATTATCATATGTTTTCAAACTTCAAAGAGGCCACCTCCTTAACTCCATCTACCCCTAAAAGGCACTAGTCCTCTCCTCTTACTTTTTGACAAGACTTGATACCCTAGACTACCAATTGGTAGTCTCCCTACTAATTTACTAACCTAGTCTAGACTACTAATCATAAAGCTTGTTTCTGCTAACATCACTGCTACAGCCTTTTGTTGCAGTTTTATCAAGCCTACTAACCAAGTAAACCTACCCAGAAATTGCACAGGCCTAGGCGCTATCACCTCAAGGCTTTAATCTACCTTTTGTTGCTATTCTAAGTGCATTTTCTGAAGTTGTCATAATCACTTTGCTGCTGTTGTAACTGCTGTTACAGCCACTGTGTGCAGCCCCTGTCAGCCCACTAATTGTCTATAAGACCGCCCAGAATTTGTACTAGGAAAGCTATAATCAGTAAGTGTTAAAGTAGTTGCTCCATTGCCTCATTAAGGTACTTTTTTCTGAAGTGTGTTACTGCTGTCATTACTATCAATTTGCTGCTGTTACAAGTGTTTAGACAGCCTTTAAATTCATTAATTGACTCGTGTTAATCTTGAAATTGTGAGTGACAAAAGTACTATCATTTGTAAAATCTTTATATCTCATCGTTGTCATCATAACTTGCAATTTCTGGATTATTACTGTTGCTACACATCTATCTTTTATGCATAAACTTGTCTAGTAGCAGATCTTTTATCATAAAGTCACTATTTGTTCAAGCATTGATATCATTGATTATTGCTATAACATTTGTTGTTTCATTGGTAAAGGGCAGGTACAAATTCACCTTACTTCCCTTTGACCCATGTCAAAGTTCAAACACTCATTTGTTATACTGATTGATAAACATGTTTCTGTGGAACACAACAATTCAAAACAATGTTATTTGTACATTAGTATGCAATGTAAATGAACCTACTTAGTCTATAGGCATATGATTAGTAAGTTGTGTCTTCCAGACACTCCTTCCATGCATCAATAGGTAAAATGAATTCCCGTCACAAATTTTCATAAGAGACCCCAATCTTATGGTCTGTGCCACTTATCCATCATTGCCACCTCTCAACATAGTGGTAGCTCGCTACGTGGTCTACCCCAACATCATAACACCACTGGCACATGGTGGCTAACTTAGTGCCTTGGAGCCTGTTATCCCCCACTTTTAGGGATAACTAGGAGATCATGTCTCGAGGCCCACAGGTCCTAGACATGGAGTACCGAGAGCAGGATTGACTTTAGCATGGCCTTGGAGGGCCCACCTTTTCTTTCTTCCAGCACCTTTGTCTTGTTAGCAGCAGCAGCGTCCATCACCATCGGCTTGGTCCTGTGTCAGGGATGGTTCTTGTTTCATGAGGTAATTAGTCCAGGTATCATGGTATGTGTCACTTTGATCATCATAACCATTGAATGTATGCATCTGATTCCTTTTATTTCTAACAACTGCTTGGATCTTACACTTGCCCACTTGACCATGTTTGGGGGGATTGACAGGGTGCCCTAGCAAGCCTGTGTCTGTAGGTTTTGGTTTGCCACTGGGCGATTTTTGAAAAGCAATCGTTCTCTCCCATCATAGCACCATTGTTTCATCTTGTTTCCTGCTCACTTATCCCATTCCACTTGTCTAGGCACTGGGTTGACCTATTTTCAGGACTGCACCTTATCTCGTGGGAAGAAGGGGCTAAAGGCCCAGAAGGTAAAAGCAAGTTGGTAAAAGATAAAAGCCTAAAAATAAAACCTCGAGATGTTTCGCCCAAGGATCCCCAAGAAAGCAATAAAAGGCTTCTCAGCAAGAAACAAGAGGGACCCGGAAAAATAATAAAACAAGACCTAACCAGAGGGTAGGGTGTCTCATCACGGGCTAGCCTATTAGGTCCATGGGTACCTAGCAGTATGACATTGCCACCAGCTGGTTACCACGCCAGAGCAGTGACTCTTGGTTGCATGGCCAAGGGAAAGGGGGTCTCATCACGAGCCAGCCTTCTCATTTCTGTGAAAGTACTTGTGGGTAACGTTGTCACCACTGGTCACCACACTAGGGCAGTGTTCCCTGATTAGCTCTTGAACAAAAAAAAGGAAAAGCAATAAAAAGAATAAAAGGCAAGAATGGGCTTGGAAAGAATGCATCCAGGACAAGTATAGCTCACCTTCTAACAAAGGCACCCACAGGTAACATCGCTTGCATCCTTGGCCCTCATTGCACCCAGATGCTTGGACATCTCCTGACCACATCACCCACTTACATGGCTTGGATGAGGTCTCTTCCGGGAACTTTACTTTTCCAATGGACACTAGCCCAATAGGACGCCTTGTCCTTTCCTCCAGACTTGTATTGTAGGCTTGTGTAACGTCTTTGAGCTGCTAACTGAAGTATTAGGGACTTTATGCACATGTTTAACAATATTGATGATGAGATGTGATTGACATTGCTATGATCCCTGTGACTTATGAGCCCATGGAGGGCGTAGCCTTTGATGTGCAGGACCATGCCCGACGGACAGGTGCCATTTGGACCGGTACACATGGGGAGATGATCAGTTCGGACCTCCATGGGGCTGAAAAGCCCACCAGATGGATGTTGAGACCCATCAGGGGGCAGAGACAAGACAAAGATGGATCAGGGGATTTGCACCGGAGAAGAAGAGGACGTTCCACCAGAGGCACCCGATAGAGCTTGACCTAGGGGGATTGGCCCTTTTTCAGTGGAACGTCGGCCTTGGAAGGCCTAGGACGTCACCCATCATGACCATGACGTCATCCAGCATTATGGACGTCTTGGGAGGCAAACTGGGCAGTATTGGCACGTGTGGCAGGTTGGAGAAGCCCAAGGAGGGCTAACGTTTTGCTCCATGATGCCCCATTTGCCCTAGAAGGGGCTAACGTCTCCCTTAGAGGGGCTTGTTATCTCTTTTCAGCTTGATTAGGGTTTTAATTTGACAATTTAATGTAAAACATTATGATATTAGTATTTTGGCCTTGTCAGCCTTTTACATGACCTAAAATGTAAATTTAGGTCATGATACTGTATAAATGAAGGATTTTCACCTTCATTTTTTCATCATCTCACACTCACTCATTAGTGAGGTCTGAAATTTGCGCTAGACTTGGGTTATTTGGCTGATTTAGTGAGGCGCAATTGTTGAAGGAAGATTTTCTTGGCATGTTTTGGCATTTCTCTTGATGGAAGGTGTTACAACTACGGTTTGCAATGCTTTTTCTTGGTGATATGTAAGTATTTTTCGGAAAAACTTCTTGATTGAATGGTTGCATCATTTATTTCTTGCATATATTTATAATTTTTCTGAATAAAACCCTAGGTGACAAGCACACAAGTAGGTCCTTGTCTCATGTCCCCATTGAGAGAATTTTCAACCACTGATTGAAGAAGGAGAGAGCATAGCCATAGCTACACTCTCGTTCTCTCTTCATTTTTGCTAGTCGTACCTTTTATAAGCTGAGAAGAAGGAGACACCTTAAAGCCTAGGTTTTCTACACTTTGGGCCGATTTTTCTAGGGTTTGTTGGTAGAGCCTTGCTATAGCAACACTTTGCTTCATCAAACCTTCTTGTCTTGGTTTTATGCTTCATCTTCAGCTAGCCGTGATTGCCATTGAGTTAAGGAAAGAGGAGAGAGCATCGAGGCCTAGTTCTCCTACCCCAAGGTGAGCCTCTCTCCCCTAGGATTTTGGCTTTGAGGCCTTGCTTTAGCAACACCTCAAAACTTCTCCCTCTAGTCCTTGGTTGTTTTACCTTTGCATCCTTTAGCTCTTGCATCCTTTACTTTTTGATTCCATTAACCCTAAGGCACTGATCTAAAAGACTACTTGATCACAACAACTTTCAAAACCTTGAATTAAACCCTAACTACTAACCCTATCTTAGGAACTAACCTATTAACCTATTTGTTGTCGTCATCTTGAGCTACAATATCATTAGTGCAGCTGAACGTTTTGTTAATAAGCAATTGAATGGTGTTGAAGGCATTAATTGAATGAAGTATTGATTTGTTATATTGAATGCCACATTGTTGTTAGCATTTGTTGAAGAAGTGACCTAATTATCATTGCTATTTTTACAAATATTGACTTCGTCAACATTTATTATCAAATTGCTTACAAGTATACCAGATAGTCCTTGATTTACATGAAGTACTAACCAAGTGAGCATCTTGCATATATATCAGTTGTCTTGTTGCTTTGTCTTAGGCATGTGCATTTTTTCTTGGTTATACTTTATTATTGGCTGTTTAGCCGGACTATCTGCTTGGTGGTGACTTGTGAGGGGGGAATAACTACTTTATCCTGTAATCCTTTGCCTTCTCAAAACCCTAGGTCATCAGGGACGTCTCCCCTAGGCCTTACCTCCCAAAAGAGAAAGAACCATCCCATTGTGGTGACATTGGGTGGGATTGGTTCCTGTTACGCCAGTTTGACCTTCAAACCTCAAGCCTTTTATCCTTGCTACAAACTAAGCGATAACAGAGCCTATTACCTCAAGAGTAACTTCTATACAAGTTATACAGTTCCAAACCTAACAACTGGGAACCTCCTTTGTCCCCTTAGCTCGATTTTTTTTTCAACTATGCCCATAGTCCTTTACCACCATGTTGAGACTTAATAAGCACACAATGCATATTTACAATCACAAAAAATGGAGGATGCAACAAATTCAAATAGCTAAACAAACACCTCACTAATATGCCCTACCAATTCATTCCATGGATGATACTGCAAGTTAAAAATTGTAGGAGGTAGTAGCCAAGGGTACCTCTGACAATGAGTTCACCAGACTAAGGGGGGATATGACCAGCATGGATCCTATCCATTCCCCTCCTACATGTCCTGTACATATGCTATAAATGCGCACGCACACACACACACACATGTAGATAAACAATTTCCATGCATCCCTTTTCCTTCATACTCCACAAGAGCTTGCTCACCACCCTACATGTAGGTCACCTAGGGCCTTCACTTATACAACATGTGTTTTTGGTTAATATGCATCATAATGACCATAGCATCAAATAAAACAAATATAGTGCACAAACTAAACAATTTTCCAGCCATAATTCTCCTTTTATCATTCATAGCATACTAAATACAATTCTGAAAAATTTTATAACAGCAACAGATTGACAAAATTTCATCACATCATTTAATGGTCGTTATCTTGTTGAACTTATGCTTACACTGAGGGGGGTACGGGGGGGATGGGGGGGTGAATCAGTTTAACATAATTTTTACTTTAAATGAGCATTCATCAATCATTCATTAACTTTAAAACAGTAAATGCATGTAAACTCAAATCACGGTACATAGAGTTTAACTTGGAAACCCTTGCGGGAGAGAACCACAAAAAGTTATCTTTATAAATGTTTGTGGGCACCGACCTACTGTTACAAAGCTTGTAGGAACCAACCT
>ML780524.1:522934-551546 GCA_009831015.1 Picea engelmannii | reverse complement strand
GACTTTATCTCATAAAGTGCACTTATGTTATAAAGTGAAAATGTACTTTAATATTTTAAGTGATTTATTTTGGAGGGAATGAATCATGACCCTTGATCTTGTAAAGGCAAGATTAGATCTTGGCCATTAGATCTAGGGTTGGAAAAGGTGCAGGATCACTTTCAGATTATAAAAGAATGCATTGGGTAGTGTGCAAGACAAGGAGAAGAAGATTGAGAGATATTTTTCTGAGTAAGCTTGGAGAGGAGATTTAGGGCAGCAGGCTGGGCGCTTTTCACAAGAGAAAGTGGGCACAAATCCCAAGGATATTTGCAGTGAGGAAGTATTGTAGCTTTCTGCTGATAAACAGGTTGTACTATACGGATCCGTACAGTCCGTACAACAGTAAGGAGGGCATGGATTTCGAGGCAGCATTGCTGCACGGATTTTGAGGCAATTTCCTGGTGTTTATGTTGGTGATTTGGACAGTTTACTGTAGCTGTCCGTACAGTTCTGGTGTTGCACAATTTTCTAAGTGTTGTTCAGCTGGGCCGTACAGGCCGTACACCTTCTTTGGCACGGATTGCAAGACAGCAAAGTTTGGGACTGTTTTAGTGTGTTGTATGTGGTTTTTCTCTTGCTGGAAATGTATTTCTGCTGCTGATATTTTATCTCCTGAAGCTGAATAATATATCTCTCATTGGGTTTCCCCACATTGGGGTTTTCCCTGGCATTTGCCTAAATTTCTGAGTTATTCATGGTTGGATGAATGTTGTTCATTGTGTTTATTCTTCTGCATAATTACTTAGCAATGTGTATTTCTGCTTATGGTAATTTTTGAATGTGGGTTTAGACATTTCAGAGTTCATAGAAGACAGTTATCTCTAAGTTGCTAAGTGTATGATAGAATATTAGCTTGCTGATTTTGTCATTAAATTTCTACATGGTATCAGAGCCCAAAGTGAGCAGTGGGATTTTTGGGCAAGTTTGAAGGGGGAAAATTTGTGATTGTTTTCCTTGAGCTGTGACAAGGAATATGGCTGCATGCATTAGATTTGAAGATCGGTTGGATGGCATTTCCAACTATTTGCAGTGGATGGTCCGTATGTTAGTTGTTCTCAAGGAGAACAAGATTTGGAACTATGTCAGTTTTGTTGTTGTGGCTCCCACGGCAGATCCTATTGCTTTGGATTTACATGAGGTCAAGGAGGCCAAAGCTCAGAGGATTATTCTGGATGGGGTGAAGGACCACCTTATCCCACACTTGGCTGAGAAGAAAACAGCCCAAGAGATGTGGGATGCACTTAAGAACTTATTTGAGGCGAAGAATGAAAACTGAAAGATTGCCTTGAAGGATAAGCTGCGTGATACCAAGATGGGTAAAGGGGAGAGTGTGTCTTCTTATCTTACCCGAGTAGCTCAAGTGAAAGATGAACTAGCAGCAGTTGGAGAGGTCATATCAGATTCATAGTTGGTGAGGATAGCCTTGAAAGGCTTCACCGAGGAATGGAAAGTCTTCGTGAAATGTGTGGTGGGTCGTGAGCATCTTCTAGGTTGGAGCAGACTATGGAACGATTTCACTCAGGAGGAGATCCGGGAAGGATCTCAGAGCAGTGGATAGAAGAAAGATGGAGTTGATGAGAATGTTGCTCTTGCTGCAAAGAGCAAGAAGAAAGGAAGTTCTGGGAGGGACTTGAGTAAAGTCAAATGTTATTGTTCTAACAAGTTGGGGCACCTTGCTTCTCATTGTCCTGGGAGGAAGAAGAAGAAGAAGGAACCGGAGGGGCCTGAGACAGCTGCTACAGCAGCCATGGAGGACTTTGCTTCCAAGTATGACAAGGAATTTTCTTTGGTTACTCTAGTATCCAATGTCGGTAGTGGAGGATTTGGGGGTGATTTCAGATGGATTGTGGATAGTGGAGCCTCTTGCTACATGACAAGAATCTGGCGAGTATTCTTTATTATCACCAAGACAAGTCCTGACCGACTGGTGGAGAGTGAAGGTGGTATGGCGCAAGTTGTACGTGGAGTTGGAAAGGTTAGATTCCGACTAGAGTATGGAGGATTCCTAGAGCTTGATGGAGTTCTCTTTGTTCCAGGATTGAGGGTTAACTTTATCTCAGTCTCAGCCTTGGAGAATGATGGATATTGTACATTGTTCAAGAGGGGACATGTATTTATCTACAGGGAGGGAGCGGACCCGGTGGAACCATAGTTGATTGGTGATCGGGTGGACAGGTTGTATATGTTGTGAGGACAACCTTCAGGATATGATTCAGTGTCGGATGAGGAGCAGGAGGCTCCTAAGACTGCGATGGGCCCAAGGATTCAGTCTTGCATTCCGAGAGAAGAGAGGGAATCTCTTCTAAGCACTTGCAAGAGGCTCAGATGGTGTGATCAAACCGATGCTCAGGGTGGAGTGGATTCTCCTAGGAGCTCAGGGTTCAGAGTAGCTGTCAGGAGAAGATCTTCTAGTTTGAATTATGTGCAGATGTTGAGGATGGCTCCAGGTTCAGAGGGAGCTCCTACTGAGCATAGTGTGATGGGACCAAATGATGGAGATGGCAGCGAGTACATCCCTCGCTAAGAGGGAGTGTTAGCTTTTTAGCTCGGGAGGTACTCCGCATGTGTGTCTTGTATGTCGAAGTTACCTTGTACCTACACTACTAGACACTTGACTTTGTAATGTGTTTTTATAAAGTTGTGATAAAGTGGTTCTTTTATTAAAGTGACTTTTTAATAAAGTGTACCTTCTAATATTAAAGTGACTTTATCTCATAAAGTGCACTTATGTTATAAAGTGAAAATATACTTTAATATTTTAAGTGAATTATTTTGGAGGGAATGAATCATGACCCTTGATCTTGTAAAGGCAAGATTAGATCTTGGCCATTAGATCCAGGGTTGGAGAAGGTGAAGGGTCATTTTCAGATTATAAGAGAATGCATTGGGTAGTGTGCAAGAAAAGGAGATGAAGATTGAGAGATATTTTTCTGAGTAAGCTTGGAGAGGAGATTTAGGGCAGCAGGCTAGGTGCTTTTCCCAAGAGAGAGTGGGCACAAATCCCAAGGATATTTGCAATGAGGAAGTGGTGTAGCTTTCTGCTGATAAACAAGCCATACTATACAGATCTATATAGTTTGTACAACAGTGAGGGCACGGATTTTGAGGAAGCATTGTTGCATGGATTTCGAGGCAATTTTCTGGTGTTTCTGTTGGTGATTTGGACAATTTACTATAGTTGTTCGTACAGTTCTGGTGTGGCATAAATTGCTAGGTGTTGTTCAGTTGGGTCGTACAGGTCGTACAGCTCCTTTGGCACGGATTCCAAGACGGCAAAGTTTGGGACTATTTTAGTGTGTTGTAGGTGGTTTTCTCTTGCTAGAAATGTATTTATGCTGCTGATATTTTATCTCCTGAAGCTGAATAATATATCTCTCATTGGGTTTCCCCACATTAGGGTTTTCCCTAGCATTTGCCTAAATTTCTGAGTTATCTCTAAGTTGCTAAGTGTATGACAGAATATTAGCTTGTTGATTTTGTCATTAAATTTCTACACTAGCACGGTGCCCTTCCTTAGGAATTTGTTACCCTAATCGGCATGATGACTAATCCATTAGGTGTGTTACCCCCCCTGCCTAGGGGTAACTAGAGGAGATCACGTCTCATGGCCCACAATGAAGACAGTGATCTCGTTGATGATGATGATCAGCATGTCCACCTATGGCAGCCAGGCAGCCCCCCTCAGACTGCCTCTTCTAAGGTCAACCAAGCTCATGACATCCAGTCAACACAGTCTTTGGGAAATGGTAAGCCAACGTCACCATGAGGTACATTAGTCCTTCTTTCATATAGAATGTTGTGCTTAATGTACTAGGCATGTGAATGAGGATCATTGGTTGAAGTTGGATAATGCCTTATAAGCTCAAGAAGTTATGTTTGTTGCCTCGTTTCACCTTGGTGGTTATCATTTGTGCTCTAGTCCCATGTTGTCACCCACAAGGAAAAGGGGTACTACCGGGGGGGCCTTGACAAGAGTAACGTTCTGTTCCCCCCCCCATACTGAACACTTACCATCCTAGGGCCTATCAAAATGTACTAAACTTCGAGGATGGTCATGGTTCATTCTCTCATGAGAAGAGGGGCTAAAGGCCGAGAGGTTGATTGCAGCTGCTAATAAAAAAAGACAAAGAAAGAATGATTCTAAAGAAAGAAAGGAATAATAGAAAGGACTCTCAAAAGCCAATCCATACTTGAGCTCCACCCTTTCCGCATTTGCCCTAGTCCCAAAGCAATGATGCTATAGCTTGAAACCTTGTAAAGGGGACTTGCAAAATACGATTAAGGACTAATGAAAAGGAAAATTAAAAGGTTGTAAAAAAGTAGTGCTTAGAAAGTGGTAACTCAAGAGTAAGCACACCCTCCACAGAGGCGCTATAGAAATGGGCCAAATGACCTCATAGCCATCAAGTAAGCCCAATCCATCTCACAACACACTTATGCTTGAAGGGGTTCTTTTCTTTCCTACTTACTCTCGAGACTTATCCCTCTACTAGGGTCTTTTCTTTCCTGCCTTGGTTGGCACACCTAAGGGGGCTTTTTGATAACCCTCTTGTCACACACCCGCTGCGGCATAATAAATTTTTGGCCTTTTTGTTCTTTTCTCAGAGGGACATAGTTCCTCGAATCCCTACGGGGCTTGATACAGACCCTACCATCCCCTTATCCGCACTCATATGATCTGCGGTTATGGCCACAGGCCAAACAACTTAGGCGCCCTTTCGCATTTCACAACTCAGCGATATGAGCGAGTCGAGTCTTTCAACTCTGCAAACCCCGAAATGTCGAAATGCCGAAGAGGCTTCGATCAGCAATTAGCCCCCCCTGGGCTATGTCTTGGTTCGTATGACCACTTCTCATAAGACCGCAGTCTTATCCCCTTCGGTACTTGTCAATACGAGAGCCCGACCTCTTGTCAACGAGACTCCCGAATTCCCGATTTCCGATTTCCCGAAGTGGTCGTTGTCACATTAGCCCTCCTGGCTATGCCCTGATCCAGGTGACCACTCCTCATAAGACATCCGTCCTATTTCTATCGGGATTTATGAACACGAGAGCTCGACCTCTTGTCAACGGGACTCCCGAACTCCCAATTTTTGATTTCTCGATGGACTCTTCCTTTCGAGATTTTCCTGACATCCTGGATTGCTGCCACGTGTCCTCCCTCAGATGGACGGTCCTCGTCGTTTCGCGATTTCGCGACTTGCGACCCCCAGTGACACAAATCCTCTGTCAATTCGAATCCTCGGTACCCAAAACACTGATGGGCTCGCATGTCCGCCTGTCAATCATACAGGCCCCACTTTGTGGTTCTACCACGTGTTCCTTCGTGCCCGGTTTTTGGCACTTCGTGACTTTTGATGTCGAGAAGAGGTCCTCTCAACCTCCGAACCTCCGAATGCGCGATACGCACGACGAGACTCTGATCCAATAGTCCTCCCGTGACCTGGATCCAACGGTGATCCTTGCTCCTCGCGATTTCGCCACTTGCAACTTGGAGCACTCAACTCCTGGGCTTTCACCTTGCAAACCTCCGAGTTCGCGAGAGCCCTCGATCTCTGCCACCTGTCCTCCTCAAATGGACGGTCCTGATCTTCTCGCGGCTTCGCCACTCGCAAAGTCTAGGTGCCCAACCGTGGCACCTTCCCTTCATGAAACCCCGAGAAGCGATGTTAGCTTTCCCTCTCGCGTTCTCACTATTCGCGACTTCGCAAGTCTAAGGGTTGAACTCTCGTTCCCTTATCTCACGAATCCCCGAGACGTGAGAGGTCAACGGGTGTTGACTCCTTTCACTAGGTGACACGTGTCTGCCTATCTATTGCACGGGCCCACCTTGCAATTCTACTGCGTGTCCCTCGTCCCCAACTTCGGCACTTCTCGACTTCGCTTCCCGAAGCACTACCTCCTTTATATCCCGACACACGAAGTGCCGAGATCCCAAACTCCTCGCTACTCCTTATCGCAACTCGCGACTTCGGGACTTTCGAGACAAAAGTCTCGACCTCCTATCCGCCGATATGCCGAAATTCCTACACGTCGTCAACGCGGGTCCCACCATGGAACTTCCCGCCTTTTTGGAGTTTCGGACTTCGCGACTTCGCAAATCCTGATGCTAAGCTTTCGGTTCTTCAACCCACAAAACCCCGAAATACCGAGTTCCGATGCACTTCACCAATAACTGGCTCACACAAATCCTTTCGCCCCTTCAGGACTTCGCCTTTCGCGACCTCGCGAATCTTGAGGCAAGGGTTTTAACCCTTCAACTTGCGAATCCACGAAATGAGATTACGCGAGTGATCCAACGGTTCTCGTCGAATTAGATCCTACAGTCCGATTTCTCCCGAACTTAAAACTTGAAAATAGGCTTACCGTAACTCCCCTGCTCCTCTGCAAGATCTGACAGCTCTCGGGACTTCGCGAATTCTCCACGGAGAATTCCAACCGTCCAATGCCTCCTTGAAGACTCTTGCGAAGCGAACACGATAATTCCTTCGCTGCTATTTCGGGATTTCAAGAGGATCGTTCTTCCTTGTACAAGGTTACTAAGACTTGCGCCTTCAAATCCTTTTCCAGGTTCTTGGTGAGCTTTCTAAGAAGGGTGTCTCTATGGGGAGATCTATCCAAGGTATTACCTGAGACGGATAAGGGTATAGATTTCCCGAGAACAGACTTGAAGTCTGAATTAATTCAATATGCGTATAAATGGCGATTTATAAAACATAAGCCATACATAGTCTTTCCATCATAAGCTTGCAACCACCATTTCTAAATCAAAACACTACACAGGCAGTCTTATACTCAAACCATTCATAAAACTGCACAGACTGTGAGCATACATGTCAGCATATAAATTTCAAGATGCAAGACGTAAAACACTTATCAGAAATAACACCAGATGTGATTGCAACTGCTAAGAGGGGTGCTCGTTTCCACCCAACCGTAGGCTCAGCGACTCCCAACAGATTTACCACTAGCCACCCCCGAGCTAAGACCACGATGCTGCGAGACTGCGTCTCTGCTTGCCAGTGACCGAGAACGAGGGTTACTCTCCCCCTTCTCTGCTATCACTCACTTTGCATATCTCCAGAGTTCTTCCTCCTTCCCTCGCGTCTGCCCCCTTCTCCCTTCTCCCTCACGCCTTTTCCTCTTGCGAGGTTGCGTGTGGCGCGATTTCCCTCGCACTGGTCAGGCCTGACGACTCTACGGATGGGCGGTTCACCACCCCATCCCTCATTACTCATGAGGAGCCATTTACCTACCAATCCTGGCGAGTCATTTAATTCGGGGCCAGCGAGCCGCTCTTGGTTCTCCGGGCCAGTGAAGTCCAAATACGGTATCGGTTTCGGTGGAAGTTAACGCCACCTTTCTCCAGCCATCGTGGTCTCTTTTTCAGCACATCCCCTCTCAGCAGTCCTGCAATATATATTCATAATATTATTTACATTCATGGCCCCTTTTTACTAAGGTCCATTCCAATCACACATTTACATCTTTGAGTTTGCCACTTGGCCAGCATAATTATTTTTACAGACTGGCGGAAACAGGGTGTTACACCTCCCATACTTAAACTTGCCAACTTACATAAAGTCTTGAGCGAATGTGAAGTTTGAAGGGGATACTTGATGTGAATTGTTTAAATAGCTTATATCTTAAGTAACAGCTTACTTTGTATGATATAAGGACCCTTATACCTTATGAACCTTGGTTTTACTTGATTCCATGCTTTGATTTGATTTGGATGCCCTTGACATGGTTTTTTATGGACGTCCTATGCTTTCACCAGTACGTTTTGCATCTGTTTACAGGATACAACATGTGTGATGCAAAGCGTTGAGTCACTTGGTGGCTTGACACACTCAGATACAGGCTCTCACACCTTTTAGACCTTGGACGATGGACTAATCGGCTTCATTTTGACAGATATGGTCATGATGGCACACTTATGGGCAGGAAGCCCATACTTTGGAGAGTGCACCCACACATTACCCAACCACTTGATGGAGGACGTTGCACTTGGTTTGGCTTGGACAACATGCAAAGATGGTATACACCCTCCTCAACCATGGATGCCATCCTTCACACCTTGGATGTTGGGCCTTTTTTATGATGACATCATGCTAGGGATTGATGGAGACATTGGGGCTTGTTGCCACATGGACACCACATGATGATTTGAGTTGGCATGGCATTCTCCTACCTTGCTTACACTTTGGATGATGACACATGGCCTTGGGAGGCCATCCTTCACCTCTTTGATGCTTAACGTCACCTCACGTGTGGCTTTATGATGGCCATTTTGCATTTATTTGTTGTTGTAGAGGCTACTTTGAGGGGTCAACCCCACTTCTAGCAAGAATTGTAATGATTTTACTCAAAGTATGTGGACAATAGTGCTAGGGTTACCATGTATAAATACGGCTAGCGCTCATTTTCATTTTTCATCATCACATCTCCTCACACTTGTGAGTGAGAGCTCTAGAAAGGTTTTTCTCTACTCTCTTTTGTCTCTTGGATCTAGTGCGCACTATTGGAGAAGGATTGCTTTTGGATGCTTTTCATTTCTCAGATGATATCTTGTTGCAACTAGGGTTTCTCTTAGCATAGCGACATGGATAAGTATGTAATTTTCTTGAAGTTGATAAGTTTGCTCATAGTATAATGTGATAATTGCTATCTTGTTGCATGTTACTTTGTTCTAATGAAACCATAGGAAGGAGACATAAGGGTTTATCTCCTTCTATACCCTTGTTTGTCCAAGTTTTGGTGAAAGCATTAAGAGATCTAGTCTCTTGTTAGGATTCAAAGACCTCAGGCCCAAGAGAGGTTGCACCTTAGGGTTTTGATCTTAGTCTATTTTGATCCTTGAACTAGATAATATAGAAGAAGGAAAACGGCACCTAAGGCCCAAAAGAGGTTGCACCCTAGGAATTGTTTTTCTTGTAGGTTTTAGTCCTGAGACCTAAGAGAGGTTGCACCTTAGGGTTTAAAACTTCATTCTTCTTGACCATCTAATTTGTGAATTTTCTTTAAACCCAGTTCACTAAATCAATTAATTTTTTTGTTAACTGATTCTGCTAGGTTTTCTTCACAAATAAATAATACACAGCAGAAAATAATAACCAGGAACTTAACAGTAAAAGATAACATCAATCACATCACATGTACACAAGTAATTTTTGGACAATTCGTCCCTGGAAAAACCTCGGAGGGAAAACCAGTGCAGCAGATTTAGATTTTATTATTATTGAGCAAGAAAATATAGAGATCTCTTACAATAAAATCAGCCCAGCCAAATACAAAAGCTCCTCAACAAATGTATGGCCCCCTTCTACAAATCCTCCTGATCAAATCTGTAGGAAAAGACCTCTTCAATGCTGAAGATGTGTGCCAATCTCAGTGTAGAAGCCTCCTTTGTTTTCCTGCAAACTCTCTCCAAACCCTCGAGCAATTCTCCTCTTTCTCTCTTCAAAAAATTGCCTCTCTTTTGCATAATGCACCCCTCTCCAAGTTGATCTCCTTTTTACTCAATGAGCAAGTGAGAAACCCTATCTCCAAAAGGATGGAGGGCCAAGATTGATCCTCATACACCTTATGAGATCAATGGTCAAGATTAAAAGACCACAACTTAAATTATTTCTCACTTCAACTTTATAAAAAGTACTCATTAAATCAACATTAAAGTATAACTCATTTAATGTATTTTTTCCTAAGTATAATTTTAAGAAAAAGATTAACCCATCAACTTGGATACGTTTCATTGTCCTCCTCCATGTTAGGATGCCATGCACGGTGAAGACCTTCCTTGATATCCAATCTCAACACTCCCTCTTAGCGAGGAAGGATTCTATCTCAACCCCATCTGGTCTCTGAACTTTTCAAACTTCTGTCTGTTCAGTGCCTTGGTGAAAATATATGCCATCTGCTCATCAGTCTGTATGTAATCAAGCCTCACAGCTCCTCTCTATACACAATCTCAAATGAAATGATACTGGATATTGATGTGCTTGCTACGATCATGAAACACCGGATTCTGGAGCTTGATGCAACCCTGATTGTCACAGTGAATCACAGTAGCTTCTAGCTCCTGCATAAACAATCCCAAAAGTAGCTTCCTAAGCCACAGTGCCTCACATGATGCCAAGCTAGCAGCCATGTACTCTACCTCAGCAGAGCTTAATGCCACTAATTACTGCTTCCTGTTGAACCAGGAAATTATGCCCGATCCAATGTTGAAACAACAACCAGAAGTACTCTTTCTATCCTCTGCACATCCTGCCCAATCAGCATCTGTAAAGCCTGCCAATCTCACTCCACCACTACACTCATATAACAACATGTACTCCACTATGCCACTGAGGTAGCAAAGCACATGCTTCGCAACTATCCAATGTACTCTCTGAGGGTCCACCATGAATTGACTCAAAGAGTTTATTACAAAGCTGATATATGGTTGAGTATTGACCGAATACATGAGCGATCCAATTAACTCACAATACACAGTGGGGTCTACTGTCTTTGAATCTGATGCATCAATCTTCCTCCAATTTGTGACTAGAGGCGTGGACATGGGCCTACAATCTGTCATCTTGAACCTACGCAAGATCTCCACTGTATACTTTTGTTGTCCCAAGAAGAAGCGCCCATCATGCTACCAGACCTCCAGACCAAGGAAGTAATGCATCAACCCAAGGTCTTTCATCTCAAACTCAGCTGCAAGGTTGACCTTGCAATCTGCTATCAGATGCTCATCCCCTGTCAAAAATAACTCATCTACATATAACACCAGTATGAGAGGCACCTCCCCTGCAAGAAAATACAGGTTCGGATCAGCCTCGCTCCGATGGAAACCCATCTCCTTCAAGTAGTTGTCTATCCTAGAGTACCATGCTCGAGGTGCCTACTTCAGCCCATACAAGGCTCTCCTCAGTCTACACACATGCGTCTCTCTACTGTCTACCTCAAATCCCTCTGGCTACTCAACATATATCTCTTCCTCAACAACTTTGTTAAGGAAAGCAGTCTTCACGTCCATCTGGTGAACGCGCCAACCCTTTTCTGCAACCAACGATATGACTGCTCGGATCGAGGAATACCTAGCCACCGGGGCGAAAGTCTCCTCATAGTCAACTCCCTCTTGCTGTGAAAACCCCTTGGCCACAAAGTGGGCTTTATACTTGTCCACGCTTCCAGCTGTTCCATGCTTGACCTTGTAGATCCACTTGGATCCAACCACCTTCTTGCCTTCTGGCCTGGGCACCACCTCCCATACATCATTCTTCATAATGGAGGCATATTCCTCCATCATCGCCTCCTGCCACACTCCATGTTGTGCAGCTTGCTCATAAGTGGAAGGCTTTGCATCAATGAGTTGTGTCATTAACGCCATGTACCCAAGTCTCTTTGGTGGTTTACTTCGTCTGAAATCTCTCTCTCGAAGTCCTACCAACCTGGAATCACTCACTGTGGACTTATACCACTTAGGTTGTGGCCTAGTATTCTTCTCCTGTGGAACTGCATCATGTTGCTCCTCCTCATCATCATCTCGCCCCTAATGATCCTGTCCAACTGTCTCCCTCTCAACACTTGTACTGTACCTATACCAGTACCTTGTGTCTGACTCTAGGATCCAGTGCTCTGACTCTGTGCCTCCTCGGGCTTGACTCCCAAATCCTGTCCCTGTTGGTCCTGTGCCTACAAGTCTTTAGACCTCCTTAATGCACGCTCCTCCTCGAACTGTACATCCCTACACACTATGATCTTCCTGCGTACTGGCACAAAGATCCTGTAGGCTTTGGAAGCCTCGCTATATCCAACAAGCAACCCCTTATCTACTCTGGGTTCTAGCTTTGTCCTCTTCTCCGAAGGGAAATGACAGTAACATATGTTGCCCCAGATGCGAAGATGACTCACATCTGGTTTGGTAACTGTACATACCTCCTCGGGTGTCAACTTCCCCAAAATTGTGTGGGGACTCCTGTTCTGAATATAAACAATCGTGCAACCAGCCTCTGCCCATAAAAACAGTGGCAAACCCTGATCATCTATCATCGTCCATGATGCTCCGACTATGGTCCTATTCTTTCTCTCGACCACTCCATTCTGTTGAGGATTGTAAGGAATGGTGAGTTCCTTCTTGATCCCCGCTGCTGCGCAATAATCTAGAAACTCCTTGGACGTGTAATCACCCCCGTTGTCGGATCTCAACACCCGAATCTTCCTGCCAGTCTGGTTCTCAACCAAAGCTCTGAACTCCTGAAATATGTCGAAGACTTCATCCTTAGCCTTCAATAAGTATATCCAGGTTTTCTTGGAATAGTCATCAATCAATAGAACAAAGTATTTGAAGCCAATCACTAACTCCACGCTCATCAGACCGCATATGTCAGAATGTATCAAGTCCAATACTCCCTTGGACCTGTGCTCACTCGGTGGAAATGGTCTCTGGGCATATTTGCCCATTGCACAACCCTTGCAAGGGTCCTACCTCTCTATTGTGAACTTAGGCAACCCTATGACTACCTCTCTTAAGTGCCCCAACACACCAAAGTGTATGTGCGCCATCCTCCTATGCCACAACTATCCCATGTATGTGGTTGTATTGACTAATGCTCTCCCTAGCTAAAACTGAAGCATGTACACCTTCTCTTCTCGAACCCCAATCATCATGTCCATCTTCTCACTTGCCTGACAAACACCCTTCCATTACGGAAGCTAACCTCATACCCTTTATCCTCAAGAGTAGAGACCGAGATGAGGTTCTTTTTCAACCTCGGAACATATAGTACGTCAGCAAACCGGAGTGGTTTACATGACTCCCTCTAAAACGAAACTATACCAACCCCTTGCGCCTTGTAGCGCATGTCATCTCCGAGCTCTATAGCCATATTCACGCCTCTCTCTCGTAGCCTAGTGAAAAAATCCTTGCACCCTGTCATATGACAAGATGCTTCGTTGTCCACAAACCACATGTCTAAGACTGTTGCGCTAGACATACAAGCTATGAAGCAGAAATCCTCCTCGAAGCTTTTGGCAAACTCATCCACTACTGTTGAAACTGACATCTGCGGTTGGTTCTTCTTCTTCTCTGGACATTGTGAGGCAAAGTGTCCCATCTTGTGACACTGGAAACATTTGACTTTTGAAAAGTCAATGTTCTTCTTTCCACCCTTCTTTTTCTTTTGCTTGTCTTTGCCTTTGCTCGCAAAAGCCAAGCCTTCTTCATCCACAATCTGTGATGAAGATGAAGATCCGCTAGACTGACCAAGTCTGATCTCCTCCTACACAAAATCATCCTATAATCGTTGCCAATCAGGGAGTTTCTCCCGAGCTACAACTCCACACACAAACACATCCCATGACTTCGAAAAGCCATTCAGTGCCACACAACTTAGAGTCTTCAATTTTCTCACCTACTGCGCCTAGTTCATCCCTGATCTGTGTAAGTCGAGTAAGGTAGTGAACCACACCTTCCCCTTTAGCCATCTTGGTACTTATTAGTCTTTCCCTAAGCATTATCACCCTATTTTTATTTTTACTCTAGTAAAGGTCATTCAAGGCAGCCCACATCTCCTTAGCAGACTTTTTCCCTGTGAAGTGAGGGATTATGTGATCCTTTACCCCATCAAGGAGTATGCTTTTGGATTTAGCCTCACCCTTCTTCCAAGTCACCAATGCAGTTGCATCTGTGGGAGTTGCAACCTTATCATCAACATGGTCAAGGACATCATTGACATCCAAAGCCATAGTGACCCTTTCCTTCCAAGTGACAAAGTTTTGAGCACCCTGAAGCCTATCCTCCATTCTCAATGTCATGGCCATTTCTGAAAATGATTGTGTTGTAATATACCATTTTGTTTTATAGACCTGAACTCCACTTATGCAGATCTATGTTTTCCTTTGCAGATCTACACTTTTATGTTGCAGATCTGAACTTTTGTGCTGCAGGTCTAAACTTTTGTGTTGCAGATCTGAACTCATCTGCTGCAGATCTGAACTTTTGTGTTGCAAATCTGAACTTATTTGCTGCAGATCTGAACTTTTGTTGCAAATCTGAACTTATCTGTTGCAAATCTGAACTTCTGTGTTGCAGATCTGAAATTATCTGTTGCAGATCTGAACTTTTGTGTTGCAAATCTGAACTTTTGTGTTGCGGATCTGAATGTAATGTTGCTTCTTCAACAGTCCTGCTCTGATACCATGTGAATTTTCTTCAAACCCAAACTAAATCAATTAATTTTTCTGTTAACTGATTCTGCCAGGTTTTCTTCACAAATAAATAATACACATCAGAAAATAATAACCAAGAACTTAACAGCAAAAGATAACAACAATCACATCCCATGTACACAAGTAATTTTTGGACAATTTGTCCCTAGAAAAACCCCTAAGGAAAAACTAGTGCAGCAGATTTGGATTTTATTATTATTCAACAAGAAAACATAGAGATCTCTTACAATAAAATCAGCCCATCCAAATACAAAGCCTCCTCAACAAATGTATGGCCCCCTTCTGCAAATCCTCATGATCAAATTTGTAGGAAAATACCTCTGCAATATTGAAGATGTGTGCCAATCTCAGTGTAGAAGCCTCCTATGTCTCCCTACAAACTCTCTCTCCAAACCCTCGAGCAATTCTCCTCTTTCTCTCTTCAAAAAATTGCCTCTTGTGCATAATGCACCCCTCTCCAAGTTGCTCTCATTTTTACTCAATGAGCAAGTGAGAAACCCTATCTCCAAAAGAATGGAGGGCCAAGATTGATCCTAATACACCTTATGAGATCAATGGTAAAGATTAAAAGACCACAACTTAAATTATTTCTCACTTTAACTTTATAAAAAGTACTCGTTAAGTCAACATTAAAATATAACCCATTTAATGTACTTTTTCCTAAGTACAATTTTAAGAAAAAGATTAACCCATCAACTTGGATAAGTTTCATTGTCCTCCTCCATGCTAGGATGCCATGCATGGTGAAGACCTTCCTTGCTATCCAATCTCAACATAATTCATTCTTCAAAGTGTTGCATGTTTGACTCTGTAGCCCTAGAAAGTAAACGGCACTAGTCTTGATCTCTTTAAGTGATGAAAATACTTTTAAAACTCTCTCTCTTTCTTTCAAGGCGATTTGACTAACCTTACTAACTCTAACTTTAGCAAACAAGTAAATTTAATTGATGTTGTTATAAATGTTTGCTACAGCCACTAGGGCTTGAATTTAATTTCTGCATACTTACTTAACATTGTGGTTAAAGATACTCAAAATCATTGTTTGGCAATTGGATGTTGTTGCACTTGTTGAAGGCTTAATTTTGGTGCACAATTGCTAATTTTCTGGGTAGTTTTACCTATTGCTGTTACAAAACATTTATTGCTGCTATACATCGGTTTACTGCTGTAAATTTGCAACAGCAGTTGGTTTTAATGATTATATAGTGTCTAGAGGTGATTGATGAAATACATAGCTTGGTAATTGTCTATTATATGTTTCGTATTGTTTCTTGTCTCATACAGGTGAACCAATTACCTTGTTTTCCTCTTCACCTCTCCTAGACCTAGCCTCTAACATCTAAGTGACCAAGATAGGGGGCTATAGGCTTGGCTAATCTTGCTACTTGATCCCTTGAAGTCACTAGGGAAGTCTCCCTTGTGTTGGACCTCCTTCCATCACTAAAACGAGGGAAGTATCTACTTAGGTGACAATGGTAGAGACTTCCAATTGTTACACAAGATAGATATCTTGTGGGAGCTTTGCACAAGTGCAAATACTATGATAATAGGGTGCACACAACAAGGGGGTTAGATGTTCAATTAAGGGAGGTACCTACCTAGGAGGGGGAGCACTCCATGTAGGGTTGTCGTGTTGGTTACTTGTATGGACACGTCCTTATTTTATGTTAGCCTCCCTCACCTATCATATATATAAGAAAGGAGAGAGCTGCTATATTCATCATCATCATTGTACTCTATTCTTTATATTTTCTTGGAGAAATATTATAGGGAGCAAGACACTAGGGTTCATGAGGAAACCCTAGGACCGTGACATTAAGGTTCATGAAGAAACCCTGGAAAAAGACGAGGAGAGAGAAAAACGTCTTGGATGTTCTTGGAGAGACTACTCTTGTGTAATGCTAGGGTTTTATCATGTGATGGTAGGGTTTGTGCCATGCATGTTAACCCTAAAGAAAAACATAACGTAGGGGACGATGATGGTTATTATGGCTCTTATTGTAGTGATAGGGTTTATACCCTAGTAGAATACATGGAGAGTGGAGCTAACGCCTTGCATGAGTTGAAGACCTAGGGTTCGAAGACTCCAACCTAGGATGGACATGTAGATTTGGGCACTAGTTCTAGAGTTGTCTTGTCATGTACTATTGTGATGAAACATGGCTAGGGTTTGCGAACCATAATGAAGACAACAACGCTAGTGTGGAAAGCTTGTGTGATGAAACATGGCTAGGGTTTACAAACCATAATGAAGACAACGATGCTAGTGTGGAAAGCTTGTGTGATACAAGCTTGTTGTATGTGCCAAGGAGGACTTGTCAATGTTGATGCTAGCATGTAGAGGATCTTTGGTGGAGTGACCATTAGGTTGGGATGATTCCTAGCTAGAACAAGTTGGTGCCTAGGGTTTTCTTATGGTTTTCTTAGCTAGGATTTGAAGAGATTGACTTGTACCAGCTTTGTGATAAATCTGTGGTATGTACTTATACTTCATCTTGTATATATACATGAAGTTTCCTGCTGTCCAGATATTGTGTATTTGCAGATTTGATTTTCAGCTTATATTATCTTCTTGATTGGGTAGATTTCAGCCCTTGTTCATGCTGATTTCATATAACATATAGCTGAATTGGTTAAGTGACTTAACATATCCGGAAGATAAAGGAGCAGATTTACTGCTGTTATAACTGCTGTGATAAGCCATTTCAAATCTGATATATGCCTTGGAAAGTGTGCCATAAGATGTGTTACCAGATCTGCCACCATTGTATGTAGGATCTGTAGATCCGCAGATCTGATCTGGATCCACCAAGATCTGCCATGGAAGCGGATCCCATGGAGAAGGAAACAGATCTCGTGGAAAATGAAATGTTTGAAATGGATCCTGAAACTGCGAGTGCTTTTTTGGCCCACTGACCCCGAAAAAAAAACAATTTTTTCGTGAAAAAACTTCCAAAAGCCTAGACTCCTAAAGGCTAAAACCCTAAACCCCATTTCTGGTCAAGGTCTAATCTATCCTTATGTCAAGATTTGCTCTCAATTTCTGATCTATCCAGGTCTGCTCTCAAGGTTTGATCTATCATTATGGTCAAGGTCTGCTGTCAAGATCTGATATATCCTTATGTGCTACGTTGATGCTCACTCCACCCACACTATTATTTAGTCCTGACTCCCCTTCAAGAAAACCACTTTATTCACTGCTGATATGGACATGTGGATGTGGCTCACGAAAACATTGCTATGACCTGCTTCATACTCATGCTGAAATGGTCTTTAAAATTATCAATTATCAATGATGGTTAAAGTTTAAACATTATCAAATTAATAACTATCAGTTATGGTACATGGATGACTAACAGTAATATGCATGAGAACTTTCTTTTTTGTTTCTAATTTATAGTTCTACTCTTGTGATTACTGAATGGTTTTGATTCTTAACTCTATTTTTTTATTTATTGTAAAAATGATTTTATACTTTTACTTGCCATTTCCCTGCCATATCGGAATCCTGGCTTTTCAAAAATCTGGTGGATCCATATCCATATTCGAATCCTGATCTGGATCCATATCTTGGTAACTTAGGCCGTAAGGGCTGTAGCATTGTGGTATTGAAGTACACTCATATGGTATTTATTCTGTCAGGCTGCCAGGTGAAATTGAGTCGAAGGGAAGTGAAGTATTACTGTTGTAATTTAATATTTCAGATTAGCCCTAAGGCTGAAAGTTCACGCGAATTAGATCCTGGAAACCTTAAGTAAATGAGCTGAAAATTCAGAATTGCATTAGAAGTCAAATTTCCGAAATTTCAACATGTTTGTTGTGTAATTGGAGCCCAACAGCAAGCTCACGCATAGATATGATATATGCTTCAATTAAAGTTGATAACATAAAATTGGATATGACAAATTATGAAATTTGTAAATATTGAATGAAGAATATTTTAACTGTCAGAAACTTATGGGAAATTGTAAATAACAAAAAAAAAAGAATTAACAGATGCTAATGAAAAACAAAATCTTGGCCAAAGATAATGGTGCCCATGCCATCATTTTGCTATTTTAGCTTTTGACTCAACTATTCCGAGCATAAAGAAGGCAACATCTTCTCACAATGCATGGAAATTTTTAAAAGACATCATCAGTCCACTAATGTGTCAAGAATTTTGTATTTAAGAAACAAACCTAACAGTTTGAAGATGGGTGACAATGACTCTGAGAAAGAATATCTTACAAAAGTCAATGATATTGCTAATCAACAGAATCTTCAATTTGCTATGCTTGTGAAAAGCTTTGAAGTGTCCAAAAAAACATTAGATGTTAAAATGGATGAGTTGATCGGAATCTTACTCCAATCAGAGAAGAAGTTGAAAGTAAAAGATGAAAGATTGGAACACACACAACCAAAGGAAACATAAAAGGTAAAAAGGGCAATCAAAACACAAAAAGATACAGGACAATCAAAAGCAAGAAGAAAGCACAATACAAAATCAATATATATCTAGCAGAGGAAGAGGTCGAAGAAGAAACTACAGTAATAGAGGCAGAGGAGAAAACTCCCAAGTTAGAGGTTAAGGAAGATGCGGAAGCAAAGATTCAAGACCTTGTTGCTTCTATTGTGGATAACCTGGACATTTATAGAAATACTGCAGAAAGAGAAAGGTTTACAATTCAAATAAATTTGCTAATACAACAGTTGAAGAGAATCATGGAAAACTTGTTCTTCAATGCATTTAAATTTTAAAGCACACACTGAAGAGAATGCTTGGTACAAAGATTCTTGATGCTCTAGGCACATGATATTCAATAAAAATTGGTTGAAAGAATTGGACAATGATGATCTCCATACTAAAAAAGCCGTGTTTGGAGACAATAGTTGACAGGAAGTGAAAGGAAAAGGAACAGTGCCTATGAAAATGAAAAATGGTCAGGTCAAAAACATCAAAGACATCTTGTATGTACCAGGATTTAAAATTATCAGTGGTTCAAACCATGAAACAAAACTAGAAGGCAGACATTGATAAGGGCAAATGCTTCATCAAATATAAGCTAACTAACTACACATTGTGGCAACAGGAGGAGATGGAAGATGGATTGTTTAAATTTGTTGTTTTCGTTTATGGTCAAGCACTCCAGGCATCAGTTGCTGAAGATGGTTGGTTGTTGTGCCAGAGATTTGGTCACTTAGACTATCAGAGTTATTTATTTCCCAGGAAAAAAGGCATGGTTAGAGGACTTCTAAGTTCTATTCATTCAGGAGAATACAAATCTGTGTGACGGTTGTGTACATGGAAAACACCATAGAGAATCATTTCCTCATGAAGAAGCTTGGAGAGCTCAGAAACCATTAGAATTGATTCACGGTGATATTTGTGGTCATATGTCAATTGGTTCATTTGCAGAAATTAGATGTTCCTTACAATTATACACAACTTCTCAAAAAAAACTTCAAAGTTCGGTATATCTCCTGAAAGTAAAATCAGAAGTATTCCACAAATTTGTGCAGTTTAAAGCTATGGTTGAAAAGCAGACTAGTGGAAGTATAAAAATGATTAGGACCTGTCATCAATCAGATCTGCTCCTCAAGGAATTACCCAAAGCAACTGATTGGACATTTAGACTTCTTATCCTTGTCACCAAAAGCAAGTCTCACTTCGGAGTTAGTGCAGGAGGATCTCCCTAATAAATGAAGCTCGTATATTTGATGATGATCCCTCGTTCACTACACAAACCCACTCAAATCTACATTAACGACTTACTGATATGTATTTGGCAAAAAAATACGGTATCTCTCTCAAACCAGCAAGGAACATGAAGTAACTATGAATTTCAATGATTGGTGCCTTAATTTGGGTTCTACGGAGTCAAGAAAAGAAGAAAATCAGTGAGGTGAGGAGATCAAGTCTTGCTAATTCAAGGACAGTTTTGATTCAGACTTATGATACAGTAAGAGCCATCGAACAATCGAAATCTTACATAAATAAACACTAAAATTCGTCCCCAAAGAACTTGATCTTTATTGCAATGAGTAAAGTTGTTGATACAATCAATGACATTAAAAGATAGAAACACCTCTGAAAAATCTTCGAAGGGGTATTAAGTTTAAACACACTCCCAAAAACTACATCTAAGCACTGCTGGAATATTTTACTATGCAACAATAGAAGATCTCAGCAAATAAAATTAAACAAGTGATCCTCTACGAGAAAGCATGGAGGATGCTGGAAACTGTTGATGTTTTAGTAGCATCGGACAGGTACTTCCACGTTGGCTTGTGTCTAGCACGTGGAAGTCATCTAATGCCTCTCAAGACTTAGGGAATTCACCTTATTTAAGTGAATAATTAAAGTGAATGACCTTTTAGAATTAATGGATGTTAATTAAGTTAAATGCCTGAGTTTTTGGCATTAGTAACTTAAGTGACTTAAATTAAGTTCTAGCCATTGGATCTAAAAGTGAAGATGAGATTAGATCTCAGCCTTTGATCACTTTGGAGATTTAGGGTTTTGGTTAGTTATTGATTTGGTCAAATCTCAAGATTATAAAAGGCAGCCTAAGTGAGAGGAGGAGACATAGTGATGGTACACAAAGAGTGAGTAAACATTCAGGTGTGCAGGGGCAAGGGCCGAGGAAGGGGTGCAAAGGGGAAGCAAGGGATATAGCAGCCAACCAGCCAGACTGAAGGACTGATCTTGAGGTTTGTAGGGCTTGGCTATTTGTTGATTTGTATTTCCTTTGAAGAGCCATTAATAGATCTGGTTTTCTCGCAAGGGTTTTTTCCAGGGGTTTTTACCCAAGATCACATGTGCAAATGTATTTGGTTTCCGTTTAATGCTTCCGCCGAATTTATCGTTAATAACCTAGCTATACTATTATTCAGTAAATGCGTTTTGCTCGGAATTAATGGTCGAGTGCTAGGTTAAGAGAAATTAACATGGTATCAAAGCTTGGTCTCTGAGGAAGCCATATTTGCACAAGTTTGAGAATTTGCAGTGCAAGTAAAAAATTTTAATGTAGGTCTTCAGGTTGTGGGTGTAAACCAAGAAAATTTATAAAAAAAAAGAGGCAAAACCGTACAGCCGCCATACAGCGCCGTATGTCCGCGCAAAAGAGTGAATTGCTATTGGGCATGAGCTAGAGTAGACCGGGCCGATTAAGCAGTGAAGAAATCAGACTGTTGCAGAGAAGGCTACAGCGAGAAGATTCGTCAAGGAGCTAGGTTGTGTGTGATTTGATTACTGCAGCAGACTGTGTAGGCACGTGGATTAGAGGAACGTGGTCCACAGGAGGTCAGGGCAGAGGCTAGAGAAGACGCACGGGGCTCTGGCCACTAGCTGAAAAAGAAAGGAGCAGCTGCCAAGAGCAGGGCCGAGAAGGTGGTAGGTGGTAACGGTAGAGTTACGAAGGACGTGGGGAAGACTAGCCGCGCAAAGCGCAGATCTGGGTACGTGGAGCAATGGAGGAACAGTCGTCGTAGTCGGGCACAGGAGTTGAGGAGGTCAAGTTGTAGGGCACAGGCTGCCAGGAGGGAAGCAAGCTTCAGAGGGCCGCAGAGCCGCCCAGCAGGGACCACAAGGGTCAAGCAACCCCTGGGCAGCGGGAAGACAACCCAAAAAGGGCTCAGGCAGCAAGCAGGAAGCTTGGGCAGCCCAGACAGACTTCAGGGAGCAAAGATCCAAGAAACGGACAGAGATCCGGACAAGAGGCAGAGAAACATCGGGCAGTAGGCAAAGAAACATCGGGTAGCAGACAAAGAAACACCGGGCAGAGTTTCGGGCAGCCAGCTAAGGAGGCAAATGGAAGTGGCCAGCCTCAAGTTTGCTTGAGACATCACATCGCTTTGGAGCAAAGAAGGCTTTTGCTCAAGTGCTTGGGTCACAAAGGACTGTGACTCAAGGGAATCTCAGATGGATGAAGAAGGACTTTCATCCAGAGATCAGGGCATGACAGATCTATCGATGAGAGTGGCAGAGAACAAGGAGCAGGTAGCTCCGAAGGTTGAGGTGCTCAGAGGGAGTCAGCATTCAGGTTCAAGTGGGATGGAGTAGCTTTCAAAGTTTGTCAAGAAGGCGTCATGGTTCGAGATAGGCACACAAGATGCTCAAGAGAAGGAGACTTGTAGGATCATGATCAGAGGGAAGTCTTCAAAGACGGGTTCGAGCGAGATGGCGGGGATAGCTTTTGTTTCAGAGGGAGCAACCAATTGGGTGGATTGGAGAGAAACCATGATAGCAGATCTGATAGCGAAGATAGAGCCACCTCCAAGTGGTAGAAGTGCCTTCCTCGCTAAGAGGGAGTGTTGATGTTTTAGTAGCATCGAACAGGTACTTCCATGTTGGCTTGTGTCTAGCACGTGGAAGTCGTCCAATGCCTCTCAGGACTTAGGTAATTCACTTTAGTTAAGTGATAAATTAAAGTAAATGACCTTTTAGAATTAATGGAGGTTAATTAAGTTAAATGCCTAAGTTTTCGACATTAGTAACTTAAGTGACTTAAATTAAGTCCTAGCCATTGGATATAAAAATGAAGGTAAGATTAGATCTCAGCCTTTGATCACTTTGGAGATCTAGGGTTTTGGTTAGTGATTGATTTGGTCAAATCTCGAGATTATAAAAGGCAACTTAAGTGAGAGGACGAGACATAGTGATGGTACACAAAGAGTGAGTAAACATTCAAGTGTGTAGGGGCAAGGGTCGAGGAAAGGGTGCAAAGGGGCAGCAAGGGATATAGCAGCCAACCAGCAAGATCGAAGGACTGATCTTGAGGTTTGTAGGTCTTGGCTATTTTCTGATTTGTATTTCCTCTGAAGGACCATTATCCCAAGATGGGAAGCCTTGATTTTATAGCAATTAAATCATCACAGATCTGGTTTTCCCACAAGGGTTTTTTCCAGGGGTATTTACCCGAGATCAAGTGTGCAAATGTGTTTGGTTTCTGTTTAATGCTTCTGCTGAATTTATCGTTAAGAACCTAGATGTACTATTATTCAGTAAATGTGTTTTGCTCGGAATTAATGGTCGGGTGCTAGGTTAAGAGAAATTAACAAAAAAAAGAAAGAAACCGGAAGAAACGAAGAATGGATGTGAATTTGCAATAGACATCCACATGATCAAACAATTACCTGCATGTAGCTCAAACTGAACTAATTATGGATGCATGCAATTATGCATGTAACTGAAAATCACCTTGAAGGATAATGCTAATGTAGACAGATCATCGATGTCAAGGTTAACATCAAGATTGCATGCAATCCTAGATTATAACAGTGACACCATGTGGGGAAATACCCCCCTGTGGGGTATAGAGAACCTCAGCAGTCTCCAGAAAATATGCGCGAAATTGGAACAAGAGTTGTATGTGTCTGTACCTAATGGAACAAGATCAAGACTCAAAAACTTGACTCAGACTTGGACTTTTGAAATTTGTGATGAGATGATGCTGGCAATATGACTCGAAAATACAACTAAGTCTCATCACACTCTAATTCCCATGCCTAATCAAGGCACCATTGAAACTCGAACTCTGATCTTATCCCAATTTGGACCAAAGGACATGGCAATGACATGTGAGGAAATTCACAAACAACCCTGGTAATGGAACAGGAATCTTAAACTTTGAGAGTTCTTGTGCCAAATCAAAGTTAGAGGACAAAAAGGAGGGTAAAGTTTGTTCTTTGCTGTTGTGGGAGTGCGTGTTGTTGTTGATGATTTGTAAGAGGCATACAATGGGTATTTTGGTCTCCAATCCTAGGCTTATACCTTCTACTATAGGCCCTTTGAATCTAATCCACCATTGCAGCCTTTTTCTCTTGAATTCCAGCTTCAAATGCCCTTAATGCATGCTTCTTCACCGAAACTTTAGTATCAACCACTCCTTTCTTAAGTTAGGCAAACTGATTATCAGATAAAGAGATTACTTTTCTGCTACCAGAATCTGTTTGAAGCATAATGTGATCAACTCCATCATTCTACAATCTAATCTTCATCAACGTCCATAAGATGTTCATCCTCTAAGCTGAATTATTGCATTGATCAACTCATCTTGCATACCATGATCATCTTCAACTATGTGAGCCACCTCCTCAAAAGCCCTGCAACCAACCTCTCTATGAGGTGCCTGGCAGGCGCTACACTAGGAGGAAGATGTGGCAGCAGTAAAGTTATTAGACTTCAAAGGTGTCAAATATGTCTGCTCTTCACTTTCCTTATCTTGCAAAAGCAACCTCTTTTGTTGTTGCCTAGGCTAGAAAGAGCAAGGACCAGAAGGAGATGCCTACTAACTTCTTCCCATTTTAACCACCTTATTACTTAAGGTCTGAAATAAATGAGCAAGCTTATCAAATTGTTTAACCATATGATTGACTTTGATGGAAAGAGGATCCGACTTACTTACTTTTGCTGAGGATTTACCTTTGTATTCTAATGACCAAGAGAAATTTGATCGAGCCTTTTTACCAACAGCTACAATATTACTCTCCAAATTAATCACCATGCTATAGGCACTAGCCAGGTCCTGTGGACCCTTTTCCCATGATAGAAAGCTGAAATATGCATCATAATGCATCAGTATAAAAAAGCCAATGTAGTAGTATCACCGGATCTAAGTCTTTGCAAACTGATTGTTGAATTCTTTAACGGTTCCATCTCCTTCTTCGAGATGCTTGTCAATTCAGCCTGCAAGAATATGTTATCTTTCTTTCCCCCCATTGATTCTTAAATGCCTTCTGAAATGCCTTCCAAGTGACTATGCACCTGTCGATAAAGCTTTACACCATCTTCTGGCATCTTCTTCCAGAGTCTACACAACCATTTTCAAGACAACATTCTCATGCTCTACATCAAAGTCAACCATCAATTTGTAAAAGGCTTTAAGGTGATCTTCCACTGAGATAGTATTCTTACCTTGGAACTTTGGAAGATGCTTGCAATAGCCATCAGAAAGATATTGCAGTTGACCGGCTATTAGCCTATTACTATGAAATCTAAAGAAGTATATTGGTCAGCCAGCTATTGAGCCAGTTGAATAGTCTATGCAGAAATAGAAGTAGCAATAACAGGAGCAACAGAAACAACCTAAGCCAAAGTACTTGAAATAGAAGCAGATATATTTACAACAGAAACAGTAGTGGAAACTGATGTAGAAAGAACCAAAGGACTATTTGTTGAAGAAGTAGAACGAATGGTAACAAATTTACCAGAACTTGCAGGAGATTTGATATGTATTTTCCAGAAAAGTTCTTCTGGATTTTCTAACACCCAGAATAACTCCTCGTTAAGATCGAATCAAACTGGACTATGAGGGTTGTCTAATGTACCCAATTGTGGAGTTGCAGAGAGAGGATGATTAGTCAATCTCTATAAACATTCTTCACCAGTAGCGTCATTTGGTACAATTTACAGATCTCCAAGGATCCCAGTCTCAGTCCCCAACAACGGCGCTAATAAACTGTTGTCAATCAGATCTGTCCCTTAAGGAATCAATCCCAAAGGGCCTGAATGGACAGGTTAGACTTCATATCCATAAGATCACGAGGAGGCATCCGACCTCCACCCACGAGACCCTTGCAGCAGTGCCGAGTTCAGACTTAGGACAGCTCCTCTGGTCACAGCAAACATCTTCCTTCCTACAAATCTCAGTAGAGGGCAGCCTCTTCCTGTTGAAATTTCTCAACCCATGGTAAGTAGATTCTGCACTCAAAGAATATTTAAACCCTGTATAGCTTAAAACTGAAATGCTATCAAAACTACAATCTCTAAATACTAGAATTTACAAACACATGTTATTCGAAACACTAACAGGAAATATACACAGAAACAGAACTCTCGAAATTGCATCACTGTTTTATTAAATCTGGAAAAACTGGTATACTATAATGCTATAGCTCAAAAACAACAACTTGCTAACCATCTCAGTGGAAGATCCTCTCACTCCTATATAGACTAGGAGGAGTAGGTTTACAATCAATGCACTCCATCCCTGTGGTGCACCTAGCGTAGGATAGGAAACCCTAAATCTGCCTAGTAATGAGCCCAACATGCATGAGAGACTACCTTAAATAGAGTGCCTAACTGGAAAAGACTAACTGCATGTGGGCATGAACCTTTTAACCTTCAGAAAAATGACCCATCTAAATCTGGAAGACTACTCTCTCACACACCATGTCTAAAGTTAGATCAACAAGTTACTAAAGATGAAACAGTAGACTTCAAATTCTGAAAAACACTAAATTAACAACAGCAGTTCAATCTAGAAATAAGCTAAGATTAGCACATGCATGCCTTTGCATGTGCCCTCTAATCTCCTACATAACTGTGCCTCCACACTTTGTTGTGCACAGGAACCAAGATAAAACACTCACATCAATGCATGGTATGGATCTGCACTCACTGCTGCACCATACTGGAGCTGTACAGACCTGCAATAAGTGTTCCCTTGCTGGAGAATAGTATCTGAGCTAAACAACACTTCAAGGCAGCAAGATGTACCACAGAACCTTCATTCTTCTAGATCTACTAATTCATCTAGATCATCTAGTTCTTCCAATGCCTCTGGACAGCCTTCCATCAGGAGCTTCTTTACTTCTGTTAAAAAACTGATGCATATAGGTTAAATTTAAAAAATTTACAGCATACAACCAACATACCAATACATCTACATATATGAGGATCACTGAAAGTGAGACAATCACAGAGAGAACACAAGTATACCCTAAAAAACCCTCTTGGGGTAGAAAACCCAGCGAAAACTTTTCTTTAGATTCTTCAACAAAGTACAATACCTGTAAAAGACTTTAGAGTAACTAGCTAGGACTCCGTATTGTTTCAGCACTTACAAACTTCACAAATAGCTGAACTAACACTTACAGTAACAAAATCACCAAAAGATAACTGACTTTCCTTCTTGTTGTAGCAGACTTATGGCAGCTTTAACACAGTATTTGTAGCAGCCTTATATCAGCAAGGAACAGCAGAAGACTTCAGCAAGAATAGAGTGCTTGTCTCAGCAGTATACTTCAACAACTAGCTACCATATACCAGCAGAACACTCCAGCAACTAGCAGTCATATACCAGCAGAAGAGTACAGTAGATATCAGTCATATACCAGCAAATAGATGCCTTGACTCAACAGAAGACTCCAGCAAAACAAAGGTATCCAAATGTTAAGTGAATGCCCCTTTTTATAGGTTGGTTTGGCTGCCCTAAGCAGGCCCCTATGAATGTATGACAGTTATATAACAGCTGTCATACCTGCCCTCCTTTGGCTGCCAAGAGTCACCTCCTAATGTTTCCAATAGCCACCTCCTAAAGCTCCCAATAGCCACCTCCTAAAGCTCCCAAAGGTCACTTCCTTTGTCTCTTCTAGAGGCTGCCCTAAACTGTTGTCGTAGGATTGTATGACAATTGTATAACAAATGTCATACCACCACCCTAAGCAACCCCCCTAAGCTGGCCACTCCAACCGCCCTAAGCAGCCCTCTTAAGCAGCCTCCCTAAGCTGGCCTCTACAACTGCCCTAAGCAGCCCTCTTAGAGATGCTATGAGGTTGACGCATGGCATAAGGTTGACACTTGTCATGTGTTTGATGCTTGACATAAAGTTAACACTATATCAAAACTTTATTTACATGGTTAGTTACAATAGGGAAAATAGCTTCCAAAGCTATATAATTCAACACTCCCTCTTAGCAAGGAAGGTATTTTCCTAGTACCAACTGTTAAATCCATTTGTCTTTACTTCGCTATTGACTTGATCCATGTAGAATATGTTCATCAAGATAAGTTTTTTATCCATAGCTAGCATTGGGATCAGTAGCATCTCTGGTGAGCACACTGATGTCATTACAGAATTTTTATTCACTCAGTTCACCAAGAACTGTCCTACTAGCCATATGCTAGAGGAAGCTATGCAGTTCACCAAGAACTATCAATTCACCAAGAACTGTCTTACTCAGTGCCAGTCCTTTCTCATACTGGATGAGTAATCTTAGAGCCAGTCCTTTTTCATACTGGATAAGAATAAAATAGAATAGCCCACATCCTATCTATAAATGACTTGCCCTGCTACCAATGTTGCCAGAGCGCGGAGCGAAGCAGGAGCGTTTTTAAGAAGCGAAGCATCGAGAGCGTCATTTTCAAAAAATCCTCGGGAGCGAAGCGTCCCTGAAGCGGCTATTATATATATATATATATATATATTGCGTTTATATTTAAAAAACATGCAGAAAGACAAATTAGCTGCAGAATGTATGAAAACATGCATATTTGTACATTGTAACATTAAAATGGCATCCATAGTAGTAAGTAGTAGTACATCAATGATTAATCATTCGAGCATCAACCATCTAG
This sequence comes from Picea engelmannii, assembly GCA_009831015.1. NCBI lineage: Eukaryota > Viridiplantae > Streptophyta > Pinopsida > Pinales > Pinaceae > Picea > Picea engelmannii. The sequence goes on along the minus strand of ML780524.1, from coordinate 522,940 downwards.
AATCTA
>ML780524.1:425607-468554 GCA_009831015.1 Picea engelmannii | reverse complement strand
AGGAATGCCATGGTGAAGGATGATGTGTGAGACATTGTACCAAGACCGGAGGGAAAGCCAGCTCCAGGCGGCTCTTCAAGAAGTTCCTTCCTCACTAAGAGGGAGTGTTGATGATTGTAGCTCGGACAGGAACTTCTACACAAGTTTTGTGTCAAATGTGCGTGAAGTCGTCTGAACTTTGAAGTCCTTTCTATTTTGTAATTCACTTTATTAAAGTGAAGAGCCTTTTAATTTTGTGTTATGTAAAGTCTAATAAAGTGTAATTTTTACACTAGTAATTTAGATGAATCTCAATCATTGATCTCAAGTGAGATTGAGATTTAATCTCAGCCATTGATCTCAAAGTGAGATTAGGGTTAGGAAGATTTGGTCATCAACTCAAAATTATAAAAGAAGGGCAAGGTAGAAGGGAGAGACATGGAGAGTGACAATAACTCAGTTGCACAGAGAGACAAAGAAGTTCTTCAGTGTGCATTACTTCACAAAGACAGTTCGTCCTCAGGTGAAGAGAGTGGTCAAGGAAAGGGAAACAGAAGCAGCAACAACAGCAGGGCCGTACGGCAGCGTGGCTGAGCTAGGAGGTTGCAGTAGATCTCTGTCTGCATTTTCTCTTTTCCAGTGAGCTGATTTTCCCAGTATGGGAAGCCCTTGTAAGTTTTGATTAAGTGAACGAAAAACTGATTTGAAGGGCAGTAAAAATTTATGTGTGCTTAGGAATTTATTTTGCTTCCGTTGTTTAATTTCCAGTCATTGTGTAATCATTCTATGATCTGAATTTTCTGTTTAAAAATTCAGCGAGTAATTTTTGCTTGAGATCGTAAGGAAGTAATTTACCCAGGGTTGAAATTTCAACATGAAATGCATGGAGTTAATCGAAAATATTCTGTACAAGTTGCATTGGTGTTATGTCTCTTCCTCTCTAAATATCTATCATAAAGGAGAGACGAAAATTAAGCTTACACAGAAAGCTCATAGCTCCAAGGCTGCGGGAAAAATTAGAATGAACAAGACTCTGGCCAAATTGCAAAGATATGTATACTGGTTGTGGATGCAGTCCAACGTAGAAAGATTTGTCACGGGTTGCACATTATGCAGTGTACCTAAGCTGGCAAATAGAGAATTGTGATTTTATAAATTATACCTGATTTCCAATCCCATCAAGGTCCTTGGAGAGCATTCCAATGAATTTCCTGGGTCGATTGTTGAAGACTAGCCATGGATGTGATTATGTGCCAGTTGATGTTTATAGTTTCAACAAAGTGGTAATAGTTATTGTCTGATGCAAGTCAGAGATGGGAAAACAGGTGGAAAAGCTTTTCTTCAGCGATGTATCACTGTATTTCACTTATCCAACTTCATCATATCCATCAGTGATAGTAGATAACTATGTAGTTTTCGGTAGATGCTTTGGACCTTGATGTACACTACAGTGAAGAGAAATATTGCTTTCCATACACAGACAGAAGTTAGAACAGTTCAAGGTTATAAATAGGTCTTTAGTGAACCTATAGCAAGGCTAAAAGCTTGAGTTGTGGAATCTCAAGAGGACCGGAACAACAAAGTTGTGGTGTCCTGAGAGGTCTGCAACCTACACCACAAAAAGGATTGAAACTCTCTATATTGTGAGTAGACCGTAAATCCAGATTTCATAGAAAAAAAATGCTGCAAATATAAGTATGCAGAATGCAGGGAAAGAAGCAAAACCACAGAAGATAAACCAGTGCGAAGCGAAACAAGATGACAAAGACCACTACAATGATTGCACTTCAAGAAACAATGCTCTCTGAAGACTTTAGCTTAGCAATCTCCCCTTTTCATTTTGTCCACATGTAAATATACATGTATCCAAGAGGGGTTGTGCCTAGTTTTATTCTGCCATTTCTCTTTGAGTAAAGCCTTTTATATAATGGGTAGCTTAGCTAGAGTTAGCAAGCTATAACTAAGACAGTGTTAAGTCTAAGAATACAAGGCAACTGTACAGGACTATATTGATGTAATTATCTTTAATAAAATGGCACATTATTACTTGCCATTATCTAACTTCATAATGATTTTCAAAATTCTGATTGCTACTCCTCCAACGGATCTGGAACTCATATAGATGCTCCATCAAGTTGTCGTCACCTTGTAAAGTCATCATCTCTTGTGTATGGATGATTTCTCTCTAACCTTTGTGCTTCCGCTATAATTTTCTATCATAATTTCAGTGTAAAATTATTCAGTGATAACAGCCCTAGATTGTTGTTTGAGGTCACTTGGAAGTAATTTTCAGATCTGAAATCGAATGCATTTAATTCTGAAAAATTGACATGGTATTAGGGCATAGTCTCTAGAGAGAGAAGGTCATCTTCTTGAGACACAAGTTGCTGCAGATTTGTACTCTTGTTTGGACACAATGGTGAGCACTCTTAGAGTTGAGGACAGGTTGGAAAGGGCCCCAAATTTCTGGGCCTGGATGGCTAGGATCCTTTTTCTCTTGGAAGAGAACGATCTCAAAGATTACGTTGAGATGGTGGTTCCGGATCCAAATGATTCACGGGAATTGGCAGCCCATAAGAAGAAGTGAAGGCCAAGTGAGTGTTGTTGGATTCTGTGAAGGATCACTTGATTCCTCATATTTCCGAGAAGAAGAGAGCAAAAGATATGTATGATGCTTTGGTTGGCTTGTACCAAAGCGGGAATACAAACCGAAAGTTGATTTTGAGGCATAAGCTCTGATCTGTTGAGATGTCCAAATCAGATACAGTTGCTAGCTACCTCATGAGGATCACTCAGATCCGTGATCAGCTTGTAGCCATTGGTGAGGCAGTTGATGACACAAAATTGGTGAATGTGGCATTGAATGGGGTCTTGGGAACCATTTGCACAGGGGATTTGTGCACGAGAAAAGTTGCTACCATTTGACAGACTGTGGATCAATTGCATCAAGGAGGAGGCTCGGATAGAATCTAGGAATGGCAAGCAGAGAGGTAGTGATGATGAGAACCAGGCCCTAGTTGCTAATGCTAGGAAGGGAAAAGGAAACGGTTCCACAAGGGGAGAAGCATATCCAGAGTAGTGGAAGAAGAAGGACCTTATCAAGGTCAAGTGCTTTGCTTGCCACAAGCAAGGCCACTATGCTTCACAATGTCCACAGCGGAAGAAAGGGAAAGGGAAGCAGCAGACATCATCAGCAAAAGTGGATGAGGTTGTAGATAGGCTTCAAAGGGAGTTCTTATTGCTCTCTGCCCTTTTTGGTACAGATTCGGGTAGTGGAACTTGGTTGGTGGACAGTGGAGCTTCTAGTCATATGACAGGATCACGGGAGTCACTCACCAGTTTGTCAAAGGAGGACTCAGGATTGCAAGTGGAACTTGGTGACAATGCCAAGTATGCAGTCAAGGGAGTTGGGACAACTTCGTTTCAGTTGGAGTCCGAGAAGCCTCTCGAGATGAGTGATGTGTTGTATGTACCGGGATTGAAGAAGAATCTACTTTCTATCTCTGTTATGGAGGACAGAGGGTATGCAGTGGCATTCTCAGGTGGGCAGGTTCTTACTTGGCCGAGAGGATCGAGCATTGACTCAGCAGGGGTCATTGGTGTTCGTGATGGTGGGCTTTACAATTTGACAGGATAGTCGGCCCAGGCCTTGGTACATGACAGTGATAGTCTGTGCGATCTTTGGCACCGAAGATTGGGACACTTGCATTACAAGGCTTTGCCAGCATTGAGGAGGATGGTTATAGGTCTTTCAGAGTTTGGAATAGAGCACCAAGGTGTATACAGGGGTTGTGCACTTGGCAAGAATGCCAAGGTTGCTTTTCCAAGCAGTGATAGTAGGTCCAAGGGGATCTTGGATCTAGTACATTCAAATGTGTGTGGACCAATGTCAATTCCATCTTCAAGTGGTTACGTGTACTATGTAACCTTCATTGATGATTATTCCAGGAGGACATGGATCTTCTTCATGAAGACCAAGGATGAAGTCTTCAGTCGATTCAGGGAGTTCAGGGCTCTGGTGGAGAATCAGACAAGGAAAAAAATCAAGGTCTTGAGGTCAGATAACAGGGGCGAGTATACCTCCAACGACTTCAAAGTTTTCTGCAAGGAAGCAGGGATCAAGAGGGAATTGACAATACCTTTCAAACCACAGTAGAATGGGGTTGCGGAGAGGAAGAATTGGACCATAGTTGACGTTGTCAGGGCGATGTTGCATGACCAGGATCTACCTATTTTTCTTTGGGCAGAGGCATGTAACACAGCAATCTATGTTCAGAACAGGAGTCCTCATAGGATCTTGGAGGACAAGACTCTTGAGGAGGCATTCACAGGACTGAGACCAGAGATAGAGCATTTGAGGATCTTTGGTTTTCTAGTTTACATCCATGTTCCTAAGGAGAAGAGGACAAAGTTAGAACCTTCTAGGAGGAAGGGCGTGTTTGTGGGATACAACGAGACTTCGAAGGCCATAGTTGCGGAGAGGAAGAATCGGACCATAGTTGACGTTGCCAGGGCGATGTTGCATGACCAAGATCTACCTATGTTGCTTTGGGCAGAGGCATGTAACACGGCAATCTATGTTCAGAATAGGAGTCCTCATAGGATCTTGGAGGACAAGACTCTTGAGGAGGCATTCACAAGACTGAGACCAAAGATAGGGCATTTGAGGATCTTTGGTTGTCCAGTTTACATCCATGTTCCTAAGGAGAAGAGGACAAAGTTAGAACCTTCTAGGACGAAGGGCGTGTTTGTGGGATACAACAAGACTTCGAAGGCTTGTCGGATTACATTCCAGGACAGCAGCAGATTGAGGTTAGTCGGGATGTCAGATTTGAGGAGGAGTTGGCTTTCAGGAGGTCCCAAGATACCACATCAAAGACAGATGGTGAGGAGCAAGAGGCTCTGAAGGTTGAGGAGAGTACAGGTCCATCCAGTACAGGGGTTCAGCCTTCAGACCATGAGGAGTCAGAGGAGTTAGTGGATCCAGTGGACCATCCTAGTGATAATGACACAAGGCCTAGATGGCTTCAAGATACCTTGAGAGATGCGGAGAGGCATGCAGCCCCCAGGGGCACTTTCAGAGAGAGAAAGCCTCTGCAGAGGTTTTCAAGCTATGTGGCGCTTATGAGTAGCATCATTGATTTTGGGCCTTCCAGTTTTGAGGAGGCAGCAGGCCAGCAAGTTTGGAAGGATGCCATGATGGAGGAGTATCAGTCCATCATGAAGAATGATGTGTGGGACATAGTTCCAAGACCATAAGGGAAGTCTGTGGTGACTTCCAAGTGGATCTATAATATCAAGCATGTTGCAGATGGTAGCATCGAGAAGTACAAGGCGAGGTTCGTGGCGAGAGGGTTCTCCCAGAAAGAGGGAGTGGACTATGAGGAGACTTTTGCTCTAGTCACTAGGTATACTTTTATCATGGTTGTTATTTCTCTTGCTTCGATTATGGGGTGGAGGATAAATCAAATGGGTGTGAAGATAGTATTCCTCAATGGTGTAATTGAGGTGTACATTGAGCAACCTCGGGGCTTTGAGGCACATGGAAGGAAGTCCCATGATTGCAGATTGAAAAAATCTTTGTGAACTCAAGCAAACACCCAAAGCATGGTACTCAAGGACCGACGGGTATTTGCAGAGCATGGGCTTCACCAAGAGTGAAGCGGATCACAACCTATATCTCATACAGGTTGGTGAGGATCCTCTTATATTGGTGTTGTATGTCGATGATCTATTCCACACGGGAGCAGAGAAGCTCAATGGCAATTGCAAGAGGGATTTGGCTTCGGAGTTCAAGATGAAGGATATTGGATTGATGCATTACTTCTTGGGATTGGAGGTGTGCCAGTAGCCGGGTGAGATCTTCCTCAGACAGGGGAAGTATGCAGTTGAGATACTGAGGAGGTTCAGGATAATGCATTGTAAGTCCATGACTACACCTATGATCACTAATCTCAAAAAGTTGGGGGCTTCGGATTTAGACTTGGTGGATCCCACGATGTACAGGCAGTTGATTGGTTCATTGATGTATCTGGTTAACACCAGGCCAGATATTTGCTTTGTTGTTAACACCTTGAGCCAATTCATGGTTGAGTCGAGGCAAGTGCATTGGGTAGCAGCAAAACATGTGCTCAGGTACCTTCAGGGTACAATTGGATTTGGTCTAAGATATGTTGGGGGTGGTGGAGTGAGGTTGCATGGATATTCAGACTCAGATTGGCCAAGTAGTGCGGTTGACAGGAAGAGCACTTATGGTGGTTGCTTCAGCATGGGATCAACAGTAGTTTCCTGGTTCAGCAGAAAATAGACTTCTATGGCACTCAGTTCAGCAGAGGCAGAGTATATGGCAACTAGTTTGGCGAGTTGTGAGGCTATTTTGCTTCGCAAGCTTCTTGCAGGGTTATTTGGTCAAATGTTGGAGCCTACAGTGATTTACTACAACAATCAAAGTTGTATCAAACTCTCAGAGAATCCAGTGTTTCATGACAAGTCAAAACACAATGAGATCAGATACCACTTCATCAAAGCCTGGGTGCTGAAAGGAGCTGTGAAGCTCCAGTACATTTCCACAGATGAGCAGATTACAGATGTTCTCACCAAACCCCTAGTGAAGGGGAAGTTTGTCTACTTCAAAGACAAGCTAGGAGTGGTGGAGAATACCTCCCTCGCTAGGAGGGAGTGTTGATGTTTTGTAGCTTCATGGAGGTATTCTCACATTAACCTTGGTGTCAAGCATGTGGGAATCTTTGTTGGCACTCACATTGCATTTTTATTTTGTGAAAACCCCTTTTTTGTAGAGTTGGGGCTTGGAATTATTATTGTTGGGGCTTGGCACACACTTGGAGGAATAAACAATTCTAATTTAATGTTGAGTTTAAAAGGGGCTCCTAAACTCACTCTTAGACACCTATAAAAGGAGAGGCAGTGATAGGAGACACCACACATCTTATTTTTTCATCATGGTGTTGGCATGAGTGAGTGAGCACTCTTGCCAAGGAGATTGGAGAGGAAATTTCAGAAAGAAGAATCTTCACTTTGGCAAATCTAATCGAGGGTTTTCTGGTCTTTCTTTCTCAGTTTTCTAGCCAAGGAGTCGCACGTGTGAGTTCACACATGTGAGAGAGAGAAGAAAGAGGCCGCACGTGTGAGATCCGTACAATGCATTTATTGCAGGCCGTACCACACGTGCAGACCGTACAACAGTCGTAGGTCAATGCTGGGACAGCCGCACATGCAGGCCGTATAGCCATAGGCTGCACATGCAAACTACAGGTCGACTCAGCCGTACGACCATGACATCAGCGAGGTACGACTGTGACATCAGCAGGGTACAGCAGATTTGTAAGTTGAAAGCTTTCTGGAATTTTGCTGAAGTTGTAATTTCTCTAACAAGACTGTTTTTGTCCTTGGGATTCTCAATCTGAAAATTTTACTGAACAAAAATTTGTGTCTCGTGTATGGATGATTTCTCTCTGATCTTTGTGCTTCTGCTATAATTTTCTATCATAATTTCAGTGTAAAATTATTCAGTGATAACAGCCCTAGTTTATTGTTTGAAGTCACTTGAAAGTAATTTTCAGATCTGAAATTGAATGCATTTAATGCTGAAAAATTGACAAGCTAGTTGTTGACATGAGTTGTAAAATTCAATCAGATAAAACTTCATTTGGGGATGAAGAGTAATGGCATGGACACTGATTATAAGCATGGTTGACATCATCACAAGAGAGAATCAAATCAAGAATATTAAAATTTTGGAACATGCTCCAAGTCCAAAATCATTGGTGTGGGCAATGGGAAGAATAAGGTCCCATAGAGGGATGGGTGGGCTATAGAAATGAAAACAGTATTCGCTAAAATATTTTCAAATCCAACTGAATCCAGTTGTAATATAAACATTATAGTTCAGACATTAGGTAACCTTTATAGGTTGCTCCTTCATAGATTGATTTCGGTTATGGTTACCTAATTTCTAACCTATAAAAGTTATACCTTTATATATCAAAATCTTGAATAAAAATAATGTGGCACAATCTCTATAAGAGGCAAGCAAAAAAACGGTTTCTACAAAACCAAACCAATATTCTTTGGATGAGTTTGGTCAATAATGGTGGCCAGTGAATACAATCTATTGTAAATGCATTGACGTAAGAAGACGGTCTGTTTAAACTTTATAGTATATGCTAATCTACGACTGTAAGTTCTATGGCGTGATGGTATTTCATTTGCAGTGTCCAGAAATAATGTGGATAATCAACCATATATTTTGTGCCTTTTGACCAACTAGAAATTTGGTATGGTCAAAGCCTGCATAAGGATCTAGACTGATATAAAGTTGTGACTTCGGTTACACTGGGGTGCACAACTGGTTAAACCTGGTTTGATTCAACTAAACCATTATGGTCTAGGTTTATAAAGATGGGAACATGTGTCATGAACAAGACTAGTAAAGATCATTCCACTCAGTTGTCTCATTGTTAACCTCATTTTTGTTATCCCATCTTATTCCAGGCCTGTTTCTCTAAATTTGTTTGGAACTTATCTGCATCTTCAAAAGGTAATTATGTTGGAATCATTCTGTTGTGTCTTTTTGTCTTATTTTGCAGACAGCATCTTGTGCATAGATGTATTTTCCACAAATGTTCATTCATGTTAGTAACTTAGTATCACTAACTGTCAGAGAGTTAGAGTCTACAGCAGTAATCACTCCACTAGATAATTTTTTCCTTTCTGATCTATGAAAGCCTTGGTTTTGCAAGGATATTTTAGCCATGGTCTTCTAGTTAACTTTTGGAAACACTCCATATTTGATTTTGTACTCTTGTATCATTAATACTAGATTAGAAAGCCTATTAAACTAAATACCAGAATAGGTGCATTACTAGAAAATCTAAATTAAAGAAAATGTAAGCTGTCTGAATCTTTCTCTAAATTCAATCCACATAATCTGATTTAAAGGAAATTATTTGCAAGATGAGATGAGTCAAAGAAAAAGCTCTTCATAAGCATCCAATCTGGACAGTAGACAACCTTGTGCATAAGCTGCTTCAACGCTGCATGGTTTAGCTCATGTCGTTTGGACTGTAAAAAATCATCCATAGTCTTGCACAACCTTGCATTTTGGTTCACCTGCAAATCAATTAATTAGCTTCCTCATGCAACTACAAAGAAATTGCAAAACAAATGGTATATTGAACTCAATTTCTCTGTAAAAATAAGAACTAAACTCAAGCATCAGAAACCACTTCTTTGCCAATATTAGAATCCAAATCAACAACCATTCCTAGGCTTCATTTTATCACCTAGGACAAGAATATATCCTAGCAATGCTAACTGGAAGAAGAAAGGACCACATCATATAGCAACACTGCATCACCTTGAGAAAAATGGATAGTCACAACCAATACATCCAGATGGAATTAAAATGCAGCAGGACTAGCACTTTCATTGCTTCATGTTATTTCGCCCTGCCAAAAATCGGACTTCTACAAGACAAATATCAAAATGGCCTCAATAGTGACAAACCATATTACCACATGATGCATGACATATCAGACCTTGCGGAAAAAGGAAACATAATGTTGGTTGGAGATTTTAATGGACAAACAGGAAACCTACAGATAGCAAGCTACACAGCTTCACAGAAAGCAGACACCTGTAATTGTTAGCAGATGACAAGAATTTGTGGAAAATGAACTATGCGGATGATAACAAAGAAATTGCACACTGCAGACTCCAGAGAGGGAATTCTACACATGTAATGCACACAATTTGGTTCTATGCACAAAATTCAAGAGAGACCACATGCTTCACACACATTGGACAAAAAAGCATAGTAGACTCCATTATATTTTCAACCAGTAGTATAAAGCAGGTCCTACACTTCTCAATCCATATGTTATATAGGAATCGCTTCAGATTATGACCCTCAGTTCTCGAGAATCAAACAGCAAGACAAAATAAGGGCACCACAAACAGCAGTAAAAACCAGCAAACAAAATGCAGAAACATTTAGGAAGGAAATAGAGAAAATCACCACGCATCCTTGTTTATGAGCACAGAAAAGAATATCAACAAAATGTGTAAGATCTAATGGAGCTCTATCTAGCCTAGTCTAACAAGATTCAAACTTAAGTGTATGAAGAAAGAAAGAAGAGCCTCCAACAGTTTCCAGGTGAAACCTTGGTTCAATGAGGAATGCAAATATGCCAAGAAAACCTATAAACCACATCCAACGAATGAGAAACTTAGGTCCTTCAAGCAAATAGTAAAGCTTCAGAAAAACATTTTTGTAAAAAACAGGCAACAGGAACTACTAGTGATGGCAAAAAAGAACCCGGAGACATTTTGGAAGGAGTTACAGGAAGAAGCATTTTCAGGAAAATGATATCTCAGTGCAAAAAAGGCTGATATACACTAAAAAACTCTACATAAATCTAGCTGAAATAAAAAGCCTCTGGAAATCAGCACAGAAGAAATGGTTTTCACAAAAGAGGAGGTATATGAGGGCACTGAGATGCTAGCACCAGGTAAGGCAAAAGACATCAATGGACTCCAAGCAGAACACTTGAAATGGGGACAGGAATTTATTAGGCAAGCATATAGCAGCATTATTAAATCAAAGAACTAAGGAGGATTTCCTAGAAGATAAGGAAAACAGCCTTGTCCTACCCATCTTCACAGAAAGGGAAAAGAACAAAACAGGAAATTACAGAACCATAAATGATCAACCCCATCTTTGCCAAAATGGAGAGGGGATCATTGAGAGAAAAATCAGCAAATGGGCAGAGGAGACAAAAAAAAAGGACAATCAGGAATTGGAACAAAGCACTCTACCATTGACCACTGGCTTACCTTAAGGCATGTGATAGAGAAGACATGGGACACCAAGGATGAGGAATGATGGTGTTGATTTGTGGACTTCAAAAAAGATTTTGACACAGTCCTATGGGAGAAACTATGGGAAAGGCTTAGGGAAATGGGAGTTCCAGATGAGCGGAGAAGAGTGGTTCACAAGCTATACACGCAGATCAATGCCAAAATAAAAAGTCGGGAAAGACTTCCAAAGATATTCAGCAGCAACATAGGAGTGAAACAGGGCTGCCCCCTTTCTCCCACATTGTTCAGAGAACTTCAGAATTTATCTAGATAAACTAGAAGACTAGATTAATGAAAAAGGAGGTGGTGGAGTAAACATAGAGCGAATTATAATAAAGATCCTACTATATGTAAATTATGTCATTCTAACAACCAAGACAGTATGCAGCCTACAGGAACATCTACCAGCTTTGGAGAGTTTTTGCACGAAAATGGGTATGAAAGTCAACATAAGCAAGACCAAGGTAGTCTCATTATTTTTAAAAAAGAGATCAAACCAGTCTCAAATCAACTTCAATAATGAATCCAAGGAAACCACCCAGAACTATAAATCCCCAGGGCTAAAGTTCAATGAAAGGTTGATTTGGGAAGCATGCACTACTAAAATCCTTACTCTGGCACCTAGGTATCTTGTTATCTAGTGATTTCCTTACTGCAAATCAAGTTAGCAGCTCACAAAACAAAATTACACTGCTGGAATATTCAACTCAAATAAAGATAGCGGAAGCAATACTAGAAACCAAATCATGCACATATAAACACCAATATTTTTGGGTAGATACCCCCGGAAAAACCCCGGAGGGAAAACCAGCACTAAGATGATTTTATTATGATAAAATCAGGGCTCCCGGAACAGGGATAATGGTCCACTGAGAGAAATACAACCGCATACAAACCTAGCAAAGTCTGCTCTATTGTACAACCGAGATCTGGCACGTTTTTCGAGGTGTACACGCCTTTCCTTAAGCAAACCCACATATACACGCCTGTCTCCACTGAAACTCACGTACACGACCTCAAGGATTGTACGAAAAAATCTGTACGGCTCGACCCTTTCCTGTGGTTTCACTCTGTTGAAACCCACTTGCGACTGCCTCCATTCTCTCTTCTCCTTGACCTGATCTCTAGATGGAAATCCTTCTCCACTTATCCAAGATCTCCTTGAATCACAGTTCTTTGTGATCCAACTGTGTCTCACACACAAGTGTCAAGTGTCTTCTACCTTCACCCTAGCCTTGCTTTTACAATCTTGAATTATGACCTAACCCTAATCTCCAAAGTGATTGACGATTGAGATTACTTCTCACCTCACTTGAGATTAATGGCTAAGATTAAATGCTAATTACTTTAGCATTTCCTTAAATAACTCAACTAATTAATAAAAGCACTTTACTTTAATAATTCCTTCAATTAAAGTCTCAAGGTAGAAGGCTTTGGACGACTTCCACATGTCTAGACACTTAGACCTGTGCAGAAATACCTATTTGATGCTACCAAACATCAACAATCCCTCTTAGCGAGGAAGGTATTTTGCACCACTTCAAGTTAGTCTCTGAAGAACACAAACTTCCCTTTAACCAAGGGTTTGGTCAGAATATCCGCAACCTGCTCATATGTGGAAATATACTAAAGCTTCATTGTTCCCTTTTGGATTCTATCTCGAATGAAGTGATATATGATATCTATATGCTTGGACCTGTCATGGAATACTGGATTCTCCGAGAGTTTGATACAACTCTTATTATCGCAATATATCACCGTAGGCTCCAACTCCTAATCAAATAAACCTGTAAGCAATTTGCGAAGCCAAATGGCTTCACAGCTAGCCATACTCGCTGCCATATTCTCTACCTCTGCTGAACTAAGTGCTACAAAAGTTTGTTTCATGTTGAACCAAGTAATCATTGTTGATCCCAAGATGAAGCAACACCCTGAGGTGCTCTTTCTGTCTACTGCACTCCCTGCCCAATCTGAGTTTGTATATCCCTACAACTCCACTCCATCTCCTCCAAGATATCTCAATCCATACTCCATTGTACCTCTCAAGTCCCAAACATCATTCCTCGTAATAGAGGTGTACTCCTCTACCACGGCATCCCGCCATACTTGCTGAACTGTTGCTTCCTCAAAACTGGAAGGCCTGGCATCAATGATGCTACTCATAAACTCCATATAGTTCGGAAACTTCCTCAGAGGCATGCGCTCTCTGACCACACTCCTAGGAACCTCACCAGCATCCCTCAATGTCTGTAATAGCCACATAGGTCTCCTGACAGGAATGGAAGGGGCTAACTCCTCCTCCCCACCTGAAGTCTGAGTTGTTGACTGTTGCTCATCCTTCAGGGCCTGCTGCTCCTCAACCTCTGTCATTGTCGATGACTCCTGAGATCTCCTAGATGCCAAGTTCTCCTTGAAGATATTGTAGGCCTTTGAGGTCTTGTTGTAACCCACAAAATACCCTTTTGTCCTGAAGGCTCCAGCTTTGTCCTCTTCTCCACAGGCACATGGATGTAGACTGGACAACCAAAGATCCTCAAATGTCCTATCTCTGGCTCCACCCCTGATAATGCCTCCTTCGGAGTCTTGTCCCCCAATATCCTATGAGGACTCTTGTTCTACACATATATTGTCATGTTACACGCCTCTGCCCAAAGCAACATAGGCAACTCATGGTCATGTATCATAGCCCTGGCAGAACCGATGATGGACCGCTTCTTTCTCCTTGCAACCCCATTATGTTGAGGGTTGTATGAGACTGTCAGCTCCCTCTTGATCCCTACCTCCTTACAGAAATCCTTGAAGTCATTGGAGGTGTACTCTCACCCATTATCCAACATCAAGACCTTGATCTTCTTTCCTGTTTGGTTCTCCACCTAAGCCCTAAACTCCTGAAACCAACTGAAGACCTCATCCTTGGTCTTCATAAAGAAGATCCATGTTTTCTTGGAAAAGTCATCGATGAACGTCACATAGTATGACACTCCCTACATTGATGCTACTTACATCGGCTCACTCACATCTGAATGGATAAAATCCAAGATCCCCTTGGACCTACTCTCGTTGCTTGGAAAAACAACCTTGGCATTCTTGCCAAGTGCACACTCCCTGTTGCTCAATACTGAACTATGGAAGACCTGTAACAATCCCCCTCAAAATCGACAATGCCCTGTAGTGTAGGTGTCCCGACTGTTGATATTATGTTAGTTGCGGGAGGTATTTACCTCCACGTGTAAACCTGACGAGAATAGAATATTCCGGGAAGCAAGAAGAAACCCTAATTAGTTGGCTAATAACCCTAGAAGACAAGTAAGCTCAAGAGGATAACTTGTATTAGGTTATTAGCCTCCAAGAGAAGAAGTCGACTAAAGGAAATATTATATACGAAGTAAATAGGCACCCAAAATGAGAAGTCGACCCAGGCAGTTTGCCAGATTTAGTATAAATACAGGAGGCCAGTCTTCATTCTGGCAAGCATTCTCAGAACTGCAGACGCAGCACTTGTGCTCACTGCAGTTGGCCAGTTTGTGCGCAAGTCTAGAGGAGAGTTGCCGTTGCAGCTGCTGCAGCTAGCAAATTTCGGTTTTGGCTTGGACTATCTCTTGGTTATGGTTTGGACTCCCTGATCAGCTCTTGCTTGGTGCGCTATCCTTGTAGAAAGGTGTGCCACCCTTTGTTTAGCTATCTAGCCTAGGGTTTGCTTTCGGAATGATTCTTTGTCAAGGTTAAGGTGCGCGGGGGTGGCTTCGGCCTATGGTTGGGTGACAATAGTGATATTGTCTATGGTTAAACGAGCACATCCATTATATTCTAACACCGACCTCCTGTGCCATAGCTCACATAGGTTGTCACTGTCGTGTACCAAAGCCTGAACAGGCTTGCCCTGCAAACTGTATAAAGTGACCTCTCTAACCCCAACTACCATTGTTGTGTATGGGCTAGCTTTCTCTAGACGTATGTGTTAATTTTTCTAATTTCCAAATCTGATAATTATTGCCTTATGATTTCAAACAGATTTTAATGCCACTGTTATCATAGAATAATTACACACTGAAATAAAATTGTAGCGGAATAACAAAATCATAGAGAGATAGCCATGCACAATAGACACAATATTTTTACCCTGGGAAACCCAACCTTGGGAGAAAACCCAACCTTGGGAGAAAACCCAACAACTTTTCTTAAGAAGAATTCAAGCCAGAAAGTACATCACCATTCAATGAAAAAACCAGCACATAGAAATTTGTGCCCTAGTTTGAGGAAATTCCCTCAAGGATAGCGCACCACCAAAACAATTGTCAAGATGCTCTAGGAAGATTTCGTTGGAACTGTTGTTGCTACACTTCAACTACTAGACTTGTGCACTAGCTGAGGAGAGTTGTGTGATGTGTAATAATGAAATGATCTAGCCTTTATTTATAGTAATCCAAAGTCACCTTTATTTACTTGTGGGGCTGACTTCTTTTGTCCACAATAATTCATTTAATGCTTTTACGGGGTTTCTTTAATATTTCGATGGTCATTGACTTGTCTTCTTAGCTTTCTTCTTTTACTAGAAAAGTTGTCCTTGAGCCATGTTGATGATCCTTCTCCACACAATTGTGTCTAGCACCTCGGGTCTTTTACCCGTCCTTGTCAAATCACCATGACTAAGGACAAAGACCACACCAGAGGCATTCACCACAGGTACACCCCTATGAGTGAGTGTCAGCCCGATGCTATCTGACACGTGGAAAGCACCTTGAGTCCATATCACTCCTTGTCATAATCAAGGAAGGACTACGCCTGGGCCCATTTACCACAAGTACACCCTTGTGATAAATGTATCCTATCTCCCTCAGTCTGCAGCCCAATCTAGGAGAAGGTCCGCCCGATGTTTATTAGGGCCATTCACCACAGGTACACCCCCGTGGATAAATGTTTGTTCGATGCTACCACACACTAGAGGAACACTAGCACCTCGAGTCTTTTGTCCTTTGAAGACTATGCCTGGGCCATTCACCACCAATACATCCCTGTGAGTGAATGTCTGCCCCTTATTGCCTCCTAGGAAACCATCAGCACCTCAAGTCTTTTGTCCTTCAAAGACTACTCCAGGGCCATTCTCCACTGGTAAAATCACCATGACCAATCCCGGGAGAATGTCTGCCCGATGTTGCCCAAACATCAACACTCCCTCTCAGCGAGGGAGACATTATGCATCACGCCAAGCTTGTCTCTGGATCACCTCGAGTCTTGTTCACTCCGAGTCAAATCAACATGACTAATAGGAGAAAGACTGTGCATGGGCCATTCACCACTAGCCAAATCAGCATGGCTAATCCTGTGAGTGAACGTATCATTCTCCATGCTGACCACACTGGGAGAATGTCTGCCCGATGCTACTCATCTGTCCATCGCCTTAGACAAAGGTTTGGTGAGAATGTTCGCAATCTGCTTATCTATGGATATGTACTGGAGCTTCACTGCTCCCTTCTGCATCATGTCTCGGATGAAGTGATATTTGATCTCAAGCTCCTGATCAAATAGTCCTACAAGAAGTTTCTGAAGCCATACTGCTTCACGACATGCAACACTCACTGCAATATACTCTGCCTCTGTTGTACTGAGTGCTACAGAAGTTTGCTTCCTGCTAAATCAGGATATCATAGCTGATCCCAAGCTGAAGCAACACCCCGAGGTGCTCTTTTTGTCCACCACACTCCCTGCCCAGTCAGAATCTATATATCCCTACAGTCTCACTTCACCACCTGAGACATATCTCAGAGCATATCCAACTATAACACACAGATACGTGTTAGCACAAATTTCTACCCTCCAATCTGAGCTGATAAACATGTTATGACAGCGGTAAAAACTTGGCTAATTATAGGAGAAATAGCCCTAGATGTCACAGGCTAAACCCCTCTCCGTTTGGGCTAGTGCTTGCTAGCCTCTGGGGGAGTGCCTAGGCACAATGAAGTGCCTTGCTGGCTGATCTAAGGTCTGATTTTCTGCGTTAAAACTAAAAGATCAGCGAGTTGTTTTGTCTTGGACAACGTGTGAAAGCGGTCCAAAACAGTGAGAAAATCGATCTTATATGCTTGGAGGGAACCCTGCAGGGTTAGCACAATGAAGATAGACTAGAAAGAAGATGAAAACTATTCAAAATTATCGAAATTAACCATGATAAACAGTTCAGAAAATGACATATCAGATAACAAATTTAGCATAATATCGCCAAGAAAAGAGGTTTGAATGAAAAACACACACTTCTTTATTGATAAAGCTTCCAAGAGAGTTGATTGCACCACACTTGACAAGCCTACAACCGATAAATGACTACTTTGCTCAAAGAGGAGCCACTAGACTAGAGAAAGAGAGAAGAGAATGAGAGAGACAATATGTTTCTACTGTAAGAACCCACGAAATAAGCCAAGGCAAGCCTCCAATATATAGCTAGTGAGCGCGCACATCCAAGGGAAGAAGAAGGGTGCATGAGAGGGGTAAAATTAGAGTCTAAATGAGATGACTGAGAATGAGTGTGAGTTTTGAATGCGCATGAGTGAGTGAATGGCGAGCTAAATAAGTGAGAAGAAGGTGAAGTGAGGCGCATGGCATGCATGGGAGGAGGTAATTTTAGAAACTCATGCAACCTCTCCTTCCATCATAAATTAATTATCATATGCTCCAATTTTAGGAATATGCGCCCTAGCCTAGGTGGATGCCACATCACTACCACATGTCGACCTCTGAGGATGCCACTTGGAACTGCATGGATGATGACTGGACCTGCTAAATATAGTAGCTGCTAAAAATATCCATCCGGTCCCAAAATTTTGAAACTTGTCGAAACTGACTCAAACTTTCCACAAATGCTCGGCATGACTGGGCGAGCACCATCATGTGTCTACTACTAAAAATAGAAAGTCCTCACATGTCCATGATATTATACTCGTTGAATCCGATATCCCGCAAGGAATCCGAATCCGAAATCAGAATTGACATGCGAGCCCTGGTACTCAACCTGCTAAAAATAAAAAGTTGTCTAAATGCCCTTGACTTTATACTCATTGATCTCGTCTTCCTGCAAGGGATCCAAATATGCGATCAGAACCGACATGCAAGCCCTGGTGCTCAACCTGCTAAAAATAGAAATCTGGGTGACATCATCCGGAAAAAGGTTCAAAGACCTTTAGATGCCTCAAGGATCAATACTGCACTCTTGGAATCTGAATCTGGGGCTTGAATCACAACCTGCCAAAAATAGCAAGTTCCTGCATGTCACCCAAAAAAATGTCATCGAGGCTAGAATCCTACAAGGACTCATACTGTATGCTCTGAACTGCCCCAAACTGTCAGGAGACCCACTCAAACCGTGCCTCATAAAAAGTAGCAACACTTGTATACATCTCTCTCTCACAAATGCATGGAAACCAAGTAGACTATGACTCTTGAATTAAGCAACCATGTACTAATCATGTACCTGCCTCGTGTGTGAAACAACCTCCTGCTCAACATAAGTGCTAAAAACCCTAGAAAAAGCTTAGTATGCCAACCAAAGTGTTGCATGCTGGCTCTTAACCCTCATGACTTTCAAGAGTGAAAATCTAGGGGTTAACAATATCTCAACACATGCTTTGTTGCAACCCAATGGAAGTGCTTCAGCTCAACATAACTGGCTCAGAGTGCTCTCTACAAAGAAAATATTTGGTCTGGTGTTAACCAAGTACATCAAGGATCCAATCAGTTTCCTATACATAGTGGGATCCACCAAATCTTAATCTAAAGTGGAATCACTCAGCTTCTTCAGATTTTCCATCATAGGTGTAGCCATGGACTTGCAATACATCATACTGAATCTGCTCAAGATCTCAATTGTGTACTTCCCTTATCCAAGGAAGATCTCGCCTGGTCTCTGCCACACCTCCAATCCCAAGCAATAATGCATCAAGACAAGATCCTTCATTTTGAACTTTAAGGCCAACTTCCTCTGTCACTAAAGCAAACCCTGTTGTCAAATCTACCTCACTAGCTACTCCCTCTGTGACTGAGGAAAATCCCATTCCCCAATCCTCCTGATTGGATGCCTCCTCTGTCACTATAGCAAAACTTACTAAAACAAATGGATCCTCCCTGGTGGTCTCACATTCCTTAGAAGCCTCCTGCCTCTAAAGCTTCTATCTAGCCTCCTCAACTCATGACACCTATCTGTCAGTGCTGGAAGATGTCTCTCTCCCACCTGAACCTGAGGGGGAACTCCATTTGAATGATCGACTCTCCCTATGAGCCAACTAACTCTCTCTGAGATCAGGCTCACTCTAAGTCTGCATGCTCCCTCTAAGTCTGTACAATCTTCGGAGCCATCTGGTCCCTCTACGCCTGCTGACCTCCTCTGAAGTCTGATCTCCTATGAACTATCCTGGGAGATTGTTCCTACCTACTGGATCCTGAGGGCTGACTCCCTCTTTCTGAGAGAATCAAACCTCACTTTTGTACTTCTTGATGTTGCCATCTGTTGCATGCTTGATCTTGTAGATCCTCATGGAAGTCACCACCGACTTCCCCTCTAGTCTCGAAACTATCTCCCACACATCTTTCTTCATGATGGACTAATACTCTTCCATCATGGCATCCTTCCAAATCTGTTGGCATGTTGCCTCCTCATAACTGGAAGGTTCGAAATCAGTGATGATGTTGGTTTCTTCATTGAATGGTGATGTACTTTCTCGCTTGAATTCTTCTTAAGAAAAGTTGTTGGGTTTTCTCCCAAGGTTGGGTTTCCTAGGGTAAAAATATTGTGTCTATTGTGCATGGCTATCTCTCTATGATTCTGTTATTTCGCTGCAGTGTTATTTCAGTTGAAATTTTCAGTGTGTAATTATTCTATGATAACAGTGGTATTAAAATCTATTTGAAATCATAAGGCAATAATTATCAGATCTGGAAATTAGAAAAATCAACATGGTATCAAAGCTTGGTTGAGATTTTCTGCTGCACAAGAAACTTGCCACTGCTCAGACCTGAACTTGTCAAGCTTGTTGAGCATTTATTGCAAGTCATTGGGACTAATTCCAACTAGAGCAACTCGCCTTGCCCTAGTGCATCTACTGCACCTCTCAAATTGACATTTCGTCAAAATTGAAATTTTAGGGTTTCAGGGTTATTGACATTTTGCCAGACATTGAACCCTCTGATTCAAACTTCTACTTGTCAAGATGATGGATAGTCTAAGATTTGGAGGCAACATTGGTGGTGTTTTCTAAAGTGTACGGCAACTCGAAAACAAATGAAACAACAACAACAAGACTCCAAGTTTGCATATCAGGTTTAATATTTTTTTATATTGCTGCATCTTAAGTGAATGTTGTAACTGGGACAACAACCTTTAGAGGTCTATTATTGCTAAGTACTATTGCTTAGTAACACTTGAATATTGTTTGTGCGATGATCATTATGTAAATGCTCACTGTCCAATACTAATGATGCACTTGTTTGCAAGCTGAATTAATCTCTTCCCTAGCCTAGCAACCCCATGGACATTACTGTGACTCCTAGCCCTTTGGGTAAGGTTAAATGCCATGGAGGTTACCATGGAGATGTTGTTGTTGTTGTTGTTTTGTTTTGGTTTTTGTTCCGGGCAGGTTACCGTGGTGGAATGATTGGTCACAACACTAGAAAAGTGTTGTTTCTGTTCTTGTTCCGGGTAGGTCACAGGTGATAGCTCTGAGAGGGAGCTATAGTGATGGTTGTAGGCGACAACAGATTAGATGGTCTCTAGTTTGAGACATGGAGCAGATTGTCCAGACAAGGAGTTGTACACATGACAATATACATCTATATACAAAAGAAGAAGAGGACGAAGTTAGTTCCTTTTGAAAAAAAAGGTACTTTTGGGGAATATAGAGTGTCTCATATGGAGATTGATAGTGAGGAGCAAGAGGCTCCGAAGGATGATGGTACACATCTCTCTAGCCCAGTTTTTCATCCTTC
Organism: Picea engelmannii; assembly: GCA_009831015.1. NCBI lineage: Eukaryota > Viridiplantae > Streptophyta > Pinopsida > Pinales > Pinaceae > Picea > Picea engelmannii. Next base: position 447,728 of record ML780524.1, on the reverse strand, counting down.
AGACTATCAGGAGGAGTCAGTAGGGCCAATGGATCTACCTAGAGATGTTGCAGCGACCAGGAAGAGGCCAGCATGGTGTCATGATACTTTGCAAGATGCAGAGAGGCATGCAGCTCCTCGTGGTACCTTCAGGGAGAACCAACAACCTCATAGATTCTTGAGTTATATGGCATTGATGAGCCACATCACTGATTTCGAACCTTCCAGTTATGAGGAGGCAACATGCCAACAGATTTGGAAGGATGCCATGATGGAAGAGTATCAGTCCATCATGAAGAAAGATGTGTGGGAGATAGTTTCGAGACCAGAGGGGAAGTCGGTGGTGACTTCCATGAGTCCCTCAAGAATAGCGCAACGCTAGACAAGGATAGTGCACCACCAAAATTGTTGTCAAGATGCTCTAGGAAGATTTCGCTAGAATTGTTGTTGTTGTTGCACTGCAACTACTAGACTTGCGCACTAGCTGAGAAGAGTTGTGTGATGTGTCATAATGAAATGATCCAGCCTTTATTTATAGTAATCTGAGTCACCTTTATTTACTTGTGGGGATGACTTCTTCTTTTGTCCACAATAATTCATTTAATGCTTTTTCGAGGTTTCTTTAATATTTTAATGGTCTTTGACTTGTCTTCTTGGCTTTCTTCTTTTACTAAGAAATGTTGTCCTTGAGCCATGTTGATGATCCTTCTCCACACAACTATGTCTAGCACCTCGGGTCTTTTACCCGTCCTTGTCAAATCACCATGACTAAGGACAAAGACCACACTAGGGCCATTCACCACAGGTACGCCCCTGTAAGTGAGTGTCATCCCGATGCTATTTGACACGTGGAAAGCACCTCAAGCACCTTGAGTCCATATCACTCCTTGTCATGATCAAGGAAGGACTATGCCTGGGCCCATTTACCACAAGTACACCCTTGTGATAAATGTATCCTATCTCCCTTGGTCTACAGCCCAATCTAGGAGAAGGTTCGCCCGATGTTTACCAGGGCCATTCACCACAGGTACATCCCTATGGCTGAATGTCTGCCAATGCTACCACACACTGAAGGAACACTGGCACCTCAAGTCTTCTATCCTTTGAAGACTACGCTTGGGCCATTCACCACAGGTACACCCCTGTTAGTGAATGTATGCCCGATACTACCTCCTGGAGAACCATCAGCACCTCGAGTCTTCTGTCCTTAGAAGACTACGCCAGGGCCATTCTCCACAGGTCAAATCACCATGACCAATCCCGGGAGAATGTCTGCCTGATGCTACTCAAACATCAACAATATGAGTAATTTCCCTCTCTGAAAAGTAACAACAAAACCCCTATCCTCTATAGCTGAGACTAAAAGAAAAATTTTCTTCAGTCTTTGTACGTAAAGCACATCCTGGGCATCCAACGAACCTCCTGACTCAAGTTGAAACGTAACTGTTCCCTCTCCCTTCACTGCACACCAAGCTCCACATGAACATCTAAGTCTCTCTCCATCAGACTGCTAAATAGCTCTCGTGCTTCTGTCATATGACGAGATGCACTGTTGTCCAAGTACCACGCACTCCTGGTAGTTGTGTGGGTAGAAAGGCAAGAAACTAGCGAGAAATCCTTCTCAAACTTCGCTGCAAACTCATCTAGTTGCGTCTTTGTTGATGAGTCTGCGTCTTTCCTTTGCCCTTCTTCAGATACTGAGATGCATAATGTCCATTCTTATGACATGGGAAACACTTGATTTTACTCAAGTCCTTCTTCCATGGTTGTGATGATCCTCCATCATAGTTACCCTTCTTGTTGGAACTCTTGAGTCTTTCCTTTGCCCTTTCTTGTCTTACTGGCAAGGGCCAAGTTCTCATCACTACTTCCCTACTTGTTGCTTTTGGACTCCTCCCAAATCTCTTCCTAGATGCAATCATCCCAAAGTCTCTGCCAATCTGGGAGATGTTCCGAAGCACAGACTCCCTTGACAAATGGTTCCCAAGACTTGGGAAACCATCAAATGCCACATTCACGAGCTCTACATCATCTGTTTTCTCCCCTATGGTTGCAAGTTGATCACGTACGTGAGTGATCCTCATGAAATAGCTGGTAACATTGTCGGATCTAGACATCTGCACCGATCTGAGTTTATTTCTTAATACCATTTTCCTATTCATGTTATTAGTGCTCTGGAATAAACCTACCAAGGCATCAAACATTTCTTTGGTCGTTTTCTTCTCAAATAGGTGAGGAATTAGATGATCCTTCGCTAAATCCAAGATAACCCTCTTAGCTTTGATCTCCTTCTTCTCATGAGCTGCCAAAGCTACTGGATCTGTCGATGGAGCAACTACTTTGTCCACTAAATCCCAAAGGTCATACTCCTTTAACACCAAAGTTACTCTTGCTTTCCAAGATAGGAAGTTGGATGCTCCATCCAATCTGTCTTCAACTCTCAGACCTATTGACGTCATCCATTAGACTTAATCTATTGCCTTGAAAATAACCTTCTGTTGAAACTGTCGCTTTACTGACCTATACAATCCCGTACGCCCCTGTCACCATTTGAACCCCCGTATGTACGCGACTTTCCTTACAGAAACCCGCATATGTACACGTATGTTCTTACTGCAACCCACATATACGCAACTATCTCCAAAGAAACTTGTGTATGTACATAATTATTCCTTCTGCAACCTATGTATGACTGCAAAACCCTAGATTTGGCTCAGTACGACTGTTTCCTTGAAATCCATCCTTCGATTTATGCCTGTTGGTTATGGATCTGCTAAGATCTCATGTAGATTTAAAAGATTTGCTATCCACTGCTATGGATCTAAGATTTGGCTTCCTCTCAAAGCAACTGCTCTAATACCATGTTGAAATCCTTACTCCAGCATATGGGTATCTTGTTATCTAGTGATTTCCTTACTGCAAATCAAGTTAGCAACTCCCAAAACAAAAATACACTGCTGGAATATTCAACTCAAATAAAGATAGTGAAAGCAATACTGGAAACCAAATCATGCACAAATGAACACCAATATTTTTGTGTAGATACCTCTGGAAAAACTCCGAAGGGAGAACCAGTACTGAGATGATTTTATTATGATAAAATCAGGGCTCTCGTAATAGAGATAATGGCCCACTGAGAGAAATACAACTCCAGACAAGCCTGGCAAAGTCTACTATGTTGTATGACCCCGATCTGGCATGTTTTTCGAGGTGTACGTGCCTTTCCTAAAGAAAACCCGCGTATACACGCCTGTCTCCACTAAAACCCGCGTACATGACCTCAAGGATTATACGGCAATCTTCGTACGACTCGACCCTTTCATGTGGCTTCGCTTTGCTGAAACCCACTAGCTAGTGCCTCTGTTCTCTCTTCTCCTTGACCTGATCTCTATATGGAAGTCCTTCTCTACCTATCCAAGATCTCCTTGAATCATAGTCCTTCATGATCCAACCGTGACCCAGATCTGGCATGCTTTTCGAGGTGTACGTGCCTTTCCTAAAGCAAACCCGCGTATACACGCCTGTCTCCACTGAAACCCGCGTACATGACCTCAAGGATTATACAGCAATCTCCATACGGCTCGACCCTTTCATGTGGCTTCGCTCTGCTGAAACCCACTAGCTAGTGCCTCTGTTCTCTCTTCTCCTTGACTTGATCTCTATATGGAAGTCCTTCTCTACATATCCAAGATCTCCTTGAATCATAGTCCTTCATGATCCAACCATGTCTCACACACAAGTGTCAATTGTCTTCCTCCTTCACCCTAGCCTTGCTTTTATAACCTTGAGTTATGACCTAACCCTAATCTCCAAAGTGATTGATGGTTGAGATTACTTCTCAGCTCACTTGAGATCAATGGCTAAGATTAAATGCTAATTACTTTTAGCATTTCCTTAAATAACTCAACTAATTAATAAAAGCACTTTACTTTAATAATTCTTTTAACTAAAGTAAAGTCTCAAGGTAGAAGGCTTTAGACGACTTCCACACGTATAGACACTTAGGTCTGTGCGAAAATACATGTCTAATGCTTCCAAACATCAACATGCACAAGGAAGAAACTACAAGGTGGATAGAAGGCAAGGTTCCTACTCTAAAACATATGCAGGACAACAGAGATCTAGGATTGGGGTTTTATAAGATCAGTGTTTTTAGCATTCATAACACCGGTGCTATTTTATGGATGTGAGATATGAGGGCCCAAGCATATCAAATAATAGATGGACTCGGATAGAACGAGTGCAGAAATACATGATGCCAACCTTTCTCTGAATAAAGACAGCCACTTGATATAAAATTTGACTAGTAGAAACATATTTACTCCCAGTAAAACTGGAAGCAAAAAGGAAGTTGATTATATATAGACAAAAATGGCAGTCGTAGGCAGCAAAAGGAGACCAAGCAAGATCAGTGTTGCAACCCAGATTCACTGCAGTGTACCCTACATTTTTTCACGAGATGTGACCACTCCGATGTGCACAAAGTGCGATGATTTATTTGTATGTGGCCATGATGGGATGACTTGATGTACAAGTGTTGGTTAGAGGCTACTCAAATTGTTAGAATTTAGGGAAAATTGAAAAACAAAAAAACTTTTAAAATTTTTTGTTTACTAGATCAACATATAGAAGAAGAGATATAAACAGATCTGAATACAAACAAGATTTCTGAGTATAAAAATAAACTTTTAGCTTACCTCCTAATCAATGATAGATGTACCTGTCATATGTGTGGATGTATGCCTCTGAAAATATGCTCAGAAATTAGTTTAGGTTCATGGATCAAACCTCTAGGGTTTCATCTCTGTCAATGTAGACTGTGGGACAGTTTTGCCAAAGTAGAGACCCCCAAAAAGATGTTGTCCACAACTAGAGACATCAAGAACACCACAAAGAAAAATAGCAGGACTGAAACAGTACTGAGTAAACCCTCCACAAGTAAACCCTCCACACAGCAAACCCTCCACACAGGAAAATGGCAAACCCTCCACACTAGAAAATATGTACAGCAAGTAGTAAACCCCCAGAAGGACTTCAGTTCAACACGCGGCAGCTAGGAGGAGAGTGTCGTGGCTACTAGTTGTCAAAAAAAGAGGGGTCGTGGCTCTCTATACAGTCTTGGCAATCAAGGAGAAGGGGTCGCAGCTCTCTAAAGAGGTCTAGCAATCAAAGAAAATGGGGTCGAGGCTCTTTAGGCAGATCCAGCAGTCAAGGAAGGGGGGCGCATACACCCTATACACCAACAAACATCAAGAAGGAGCTTCCAGCTAACACTAAGACCAATCAACAATCTCAGATCTGAAACTGATACACCAAAAGAAGAGGCCACATCAACACAAGAATCAATTCACTAAGGTAGCCACAGCAAGGAGAGAGAGGAGTGAAAGTGTGTGTGATAAAATGTTAGATGGTAGGGTTCTATTTATAGTTAGGGAGAGGGGTTAGGGAAAATATAATTATAATTAAATATTCACATTTAATTAATATAAATATTAATTAAAATGCCAATTAATATTAATATAAATTATAAAACCCCAATCACGTAATAAAACCTCAATCATATAAAGTAAAACCCCAATCACATAAAACAAGAGGGAAAGCAAAACAACTAGGGGGTAGCTTTTAAGACAAAGTCGAGGGGGTCCATAATGGCAAAACATGTCCACATGAGTCTCATAATGACCTATAAACTTTATCATCACTGCATAAGAGGGTACATCAACAATGTGACCATGTCCATCTTCATAGGCACTCCTAGGTCTCATGGACCATCCCAGGAGAGAGGAAGAGGATCACACATCAACACATCTTGGTATTTCACAAAGATCTACCTGGTCAAAGACCAGATTACCCCGGAACACATCTAGGGGCCCTAAAACACATCTAGGGTCTTATCCACCAAGGTACAAGACCAAGGATCAATCCATGCATTAAGCAAGGGTTCCCTGGAACACATCTAGGGGCCCTAGAACACATCTAGGGACTTATATCAACCACCAAGGAACACATCCAAGAATCAATCCAAGCATCGGGCAAGGATTCCCTGGAACACATCCAGGGGCCCTAGACACATCTAAGGCCTTACTGCTTGGTCCTAGACCAAGAACCCCAGTCATATACTGGGGGCCCTCACTAGGGGCTTTTGCAATGGCTCTCATTGCTTGGTCTCATACTAAAAAACCCCAGGAGTGTGATGGGGGCCTTAGTCCACAGCTAGGGTCTTATGCCATCCTCTAGGAGAATGGCTCTTCCAGTTGCACTAATTTCAACACTCCCTCTTAGCAAGAGAGGCATTCTCAGCAACACCAAGCTTGTCCCGAAAGTACACAAACTTTGTCAAGGACAGTGGCTTGGTCAAAATATCTACAGTTTGTTCTACCGTCGGAACATACTGAATACTAAGAATCTTCTTCTGCACCATGTCCCGAACATAGTGGTATCTCATCTCAATGTGTTTCGATCTGTCATGAAACACCGAATTCTCGGAGAGCTTTATACAGCTCTAGTTATCACAGTAGATGACTTTGGGTTCAAGCTCAGCACTGAACAAGTCTGAAAGTAGCTTTCTGAGCCACACTGCTTCTCTGCTAGCAGCACTTGCAGCAATGTATTATGCTTTTGCAGTGCTCTGGGCTATGGAGCCTTGTTTCCTGCTAGACCAGGAGATCATAGCTGAACCCAAACTGAAACAATGTCTGGAGGTACTCTTTTGGTCCACTATACTGCCCATCCAATCTAAATCTGTATATCCATGAAGCATTACACCTCCGCTGGAAGTGTATCTAAGCCCATAGGTTATAGTCCCCCAAACATATCTCAAAATATGTTTAACAGTAACCATATGAATATGCTTCGGTTCACACATGAAATGGTTGAGGGCATTCACTGCATAACCAAAGTCCAATCTGGTATGTATAAGATACATCAAGGAACCAATGATCTGTCGATATAAGGTGGGGTCTTTCGGATCTGTACCTATAACTTGGTCGTGTAACTTCTTCAGGTTAGAAATCATCGGTGTGGACATGGACTTACAGTCCAACATGCCAAATCTGCAGAGTACATCAACTGCATATTTGCTTTGTGAGAGAAAGATCTCACCTGGTTTCTGCAACACCTGTAAGCCCAGAAAATAATGCATAAGACCCAAGTCTTTCATTTCAAATTCTGTTGAAAGCTCCCTCTTAGTCTGAGCTATCAAATTTTCCTCTCCTATGAGGAACAAATCATCCACATAAAATACTAAGATAACAGGATGATTCTATACAATATTTATGTAAAGATTGGGATCTGCTATGCTCTTGGTGAACCCAAGACTCTGTAGAAAGTTGTCAATTCTCCCATACCAAGCTCTTGGAGCTTGCTTCAATCCATACAAGGCTTTCTTGAGTTTGCATACATGGGATTCTTTCCCATGGATCATGAACGCTTCAGGTTGTTCGATATAAACCTCTTGCTCAACTTCACCGTTAAGAAAAGCAGTCTTAACATCCATCGGGTGAAGTTTCCAACCAAAAACTGCAGCAAGAGAGATAATGATCCTGATGGAAGTATATCTGGCAACAGGAGCAAAGATCTCATCATAGTCAATTCCTTCTTTCTGAGAGAAACCACGAGCCACAAATCTAGCCTTGAATTTTTTAACACTGCCATCTGTTGCATGCTTTATTTTGTAAAGCCATTTGGAGGTTACCACTGATTTGCCACGAGGTCCTGGGACCACAGCCCATACATCATTTTTTAGAATTGAATCATACTCTTCTATCATTGCATTTTTCCACACTTGATGTTTGGAGGTTTCTTCAAAGGTGGAAAGTTTTGAATCAATCACAAGATTCAATTGAGCTATTAGGCCGAAGTACTTATCTAGTTTCTTGCTTTTTCTAAAGGTGCCTTTAGGTGTTGCATGTTATTTTGCTTCCTTTAGAATTTCTCGACACCAGGCTGGTTTCCTTTTAACAAGAGGTTTCTCTAAGGGAAACTCAATAGTATCCCTTGTGGGATCCACTGAAGGTTCTGAGGTCTCCTCCCTCTGCACATCTGGAAGAGGTGAATCTGAAGGTTCAAGAAATGGAGCTTCCTGCTCCTTTATATCACATGGAAGTTCTCTGGCACGACGAAAAGTTGTTTCTTCATGAAAAGTCACATCTCTACTGACCTCAATGAACTTTTGACTTGGGATATAAATTTTGTAAGCCTTTGAGGTTTCATTGTATCCCACAAAAGTTCCTTTCTTTCCAGAGGGCTCTAGCTTAGTCATCTTTTCTTTTGGAATATGAATATAAACTGGACTGCCAAAGATTCTCAAGTGATCAACTGAAGGCTTTATACCGGTGAAAACTTCTTCTGGAGTTTTCTCTTCAAGGGCTTTATGAGGACACCTATTCTGAATGTAGACTGCAGTACTTGCAGCTTCAACCCAAAGAGATAACGGTAAATTTTGATCATACATCATGGCTCTGGATGCTTCACAGATTGTTCTATTCTTTCTTTCTCCAACCCCATTCTATTGGGGATTATAAGGCACAGTCAGCTCCCTCTTAATCCCGGAAGCCCGACAGAGTTCATCATACTTGTAGGAGTCAAATTCTTTTCCATTGTTTGTTCTGAAAACCCAGATGTGTCTACCTATTTGATTCTTAACAAGATTCTTGAAATCTTGAAATCTGTTGAAAGATTCATCTTTAGTCTTTAAAAAATAAATCCAAGTTTTAAGAGAACAATCATCAATAAAAATGATATAGTAAAGACAACCATTCATAGATGGAACAATCATAGGTCCATAAAGATCAAAATGGATTAGATCTAAAATGCCATTAGTTTTTCTATTGCTGAGAGGATAAGCTTTCTTTGTATTTTTACCGAGAGCACAGCCTCTACAAACACAATCATGCTCAAATGAAAACACTGGCATACATGTTACCATCTTTTGCAAACCTGGAAGTGCATTGTAGTTGAGATGTCCAAGCCTCATGTGCCAGAGCTCATAGGAGTTTATCATCTCGTGAGCTAATGCTTGAACAACTTGACTTGTGATTTTGTAAAGTCCACTCTCACGAGTTCCGATAGTCATGGCAGAGCTCAAATATCCATTTGAGGACCACATGAGAGCCTTCCCTTTGGTGAAGGCTATTGAGTATCCTTTGCTTTCTAACACTGCAACTGAGATTAGATTTTTCTTTAAACCAGGAACATAAAGAATTTCATCAATATGAAATACATTACCTGATTAAAGCTAGAAAGAAGCAGATCCAAACCCTTTTATGTCATATGTACCATCATCACCCAGTTCTACCTTTACATTAAACTTCTTATCCCGATAGTTTGCAAGATTTTGTTTGAAGCCTGTCATGTGTTTGGAGACACCATTGTCCATTAACCAAACCTCCTCCGACTTGGTTATAGTGTCAGAAAGTGCTGAGATGAGATAATATTCTTGGTGTTGTTCTTGCTCTTTGGTGGCTGCCCTAGTTCTTCTTCTTTGAGGTTCCTATTGAGGCTCAGCTTCTTCAGTGGCAACTAAGGCATGGAACTTACCTTTTCTTCTCAGGTGAGAGAGAGGATTCCTGCAATCTTTTGCATAATGTCCTAGCTTATTGCAGTTAAAACATCTTACTTTAGATAAATGAGGATGAAGATGAGATAGCTTACCTTGAGGTTTCTTACCTTTGCCTTTAGGTTGAGAAAACTTCTTCCATCTCTTGGCTTTAGCTGAAAGGGCATGATCTCTTACAGTTGAGTGCTCATTTCTACTTTTGAGTCTTCCTTCTTCTTCTAAGCAATCATGCCATAATCTCTCGAAGTTAGGTTGAGCTTCTCTTCCGTTGATTGAAGCAAGAAAAGTTCCCCATGACTCAGGGAGTCCATCAACTGCAGTTTGTACAAGGTCATCATCATCCACAGCAACTCCTATTGTTGTAGGTTGATCTCTGGTTTGAGCAATCTTGGAGAAGAAGGCAACGATGGTTTCATCCTTTCCCATCCTTAATGTATGTAGTTGTTTCTTCAATATTCTCTTATGAGTTGGAGCCTTCTTTTCATAGAGATTTGCTAGGGCATCAAAGCAATCTTTGGCAGTCCTTAGATGACCAATGATGGGCATCATGTTGTCCTTAACTGAGTCAAAAATTACTCTTTTAGCTTTGGCCTGACTCTTCTTGTATGTTGCCCTGCCAGTATTTGAAGTGGGTTCTTCTATTACCCTGGTAACCAGCTCATCCAAATCACTCTCTTCTAGAAAGTTGAGTATCCTACACTTCCAAGCATTGAAGTTGGAGGCCCCTTCAAGTCTATCTTCAGCTTTGACTGAAGAAGAGGCCATGCTGAGTTCTGGATCAGATTATGAAAATGATTTGTTGTTAATCTGCAAAACAAACCCTAAGAAATGGATCTACGCAGGCTCAAGTCTGCAATTCTTGAGCTCTTTTCACGCCCTAAGCTCTGAAACCATGTTAGAATTTAGAGAAAAATGAAAAACAAAAAAACTTTTAAAATTTTATGTTTACTAGATTAGTATATAGAAGAAGAGATATAAACAGATTTGAATACAAACAAGATTTCCGAGTATAAAAATAAACTTTTAGCTTACCTCCTAATCAATGATAGATGTACATGTCACATGTGTGGATGTATGCCTCTGAAAATATGCTCAGAAATTAGTTTAGGTTCATGGATAAAACCTCTAGGGTTTGATCTTTGTCAATGTAGACTGTGGGACAGTTTTTCCAAAGTAGAGACCCCCAAAAGATGTTGTCCACAACTAGGGACAGCAAGAACACCACAAAGAAAAATAGCAAGACTGAAACAGTACTGAGTAAACCCTCCACAAGTAAACCCTCCACACAGCAAACCCTCCACACAGGAAAATGGCAAACCCTCCACACAGCAAACCGCCCACACTGGAAAATCTGTACATCAAGTAGTAAACCCCCACAGGGACTTCAGTTCAACATGCGGCAACTAGGAGGAGAGTGTCGTGGCTATTGGTTGTCAAAGAAAGAGGGGTCGCGACTCTCTATACAATCCTCACAGTCAAGGAGAAGGGGTCGCAGCTCTCTATACAGGTCTGGCAATCAAAGAAAATGGAGTGGCGACTCTCTATGCAGATCTGGCAGTCCAGGAAGGGGGCCACATGCACCCTATACACCAACAAACATCAAGAAGGAGCTTCAAGCTAACACCATGACCAATCAACAATCTCAGATCTGAAACTGATACACCAAAAGAAGAGGCCACATCAACACAAGAATCAATTCACTGAGGTAGCCGCAGCAAGGAGAGAGAGTGAAAGTGTAGGGCAAATATAATTATAATTAAATATTCACATTTAATTAATATTAATATTAATTAAAATGTCAATTAATATTAATATAAATTATAAAACCCCAATCACATAATAAAACCGCAATCATATAAAGCAAAACCCCAATCACGCAAAACAAGAGAGAAAGCAAAACAACAAGGGCGTACCTTTTAAGACAAAGTCGAGTGGGGTCCATAATGGAAAAACATGTCCACATGAGTCTCATAATGACCTATAAACTTTATCATCACTGCATAAGAGGGTACATCAACAATGTGATCATGTCCATCTTCATAGGCACTCCTAGGTCTCATGGACCATCCCGGGAGACTGGAAAAGGATCACACATCAACACATTTTGGTATTTCACCAAGATCTACCTGGTCAAAGCCCAGGTTATCCCAGAACACATCTGGGGGCCCTAGAAGACATCTAGGGTCTTATCCACGAAGGTACAAGACCAAGGATCATCCCATGCATTAAGCAAGGGTTCCCTGGAACACATCCAGGGGCCCTAGAACACATCTAGAGACTTATATCAACCACCAAGGAACACATCCAAGGATCAATCCAAGCATCGGGCAAGGATTCCTTGGAACACATCCAGGGGCCCTAGACACATCTAGGGTCTTACTGCTTGGTCCTAGACCAAGAACCCCAGTCATATACTGGGGTCCCTCGCTAGGGTCTTTTGCCTTGGCTCTCACTGCTTGGTCTCATACCAAGAAACCCCAGGAGTGTGCTAGGGGCCCTAGTCCACAGCTAGGGTCTTATGCCATCCTCTAGGAGAATGGCTCTTGCAGCTGCACTAATTTCAACATAGATCCCCTCAAGCAAACGATCATGGCATGTCCTTTTAGTTCCCATTCTCAAGGTGCTTGGTTTTATTGCTCCGACCGACTACCCCTTGGAGGAGGTAACTCCCTCTAAATTTGGGCATTTATGTCTTGGGTAGGTATCAAGCATTCTAAGGTGGATCTACATACATGATTTATGGGGCCCTAACTATTCACTTATTCTTTAGCTTTGTAAAAGGTGATTATGCTTTGTCAAGGTTCTCACACCCCTGGTTTAGAACACCTTACCCACATGGACCCTCTCTTTCTTATGCATGTACCACATTTTGGCCATCGGAGATGACTCTACACCTTATCATCCAGTGTCACATTTCTCGAGGTAGTTTCACATCTTTTGAGACATATCACAGATTTTGAGGCATTGGTCACACTCTCTAAGGCACAAACAGGTTGTTTTCCTCCACACGAACCTCCTCTACACTTGCCATGTGTCAGATGTCAGAACGCCCCCCTCCTTTACCACTTTTTTAGAGCATTTGCTTCACTAAAGGAGGGTCGAGCTCTCTCAGGGCACTTTATCACAATCGTGGGGTTTATTTTGAACCACTTAGATGATGTGGAGGTCACTTAAGTGACTTTTCCCTTGAAGATGACATGGCACTCATCCCTTGCTATGTGGAGGGACTTTGATCACACTTTTGATTACTTATTGAACAAATGGAAGAAGCCATCCACTTAGAAGGGTTTTATTTGACTTGGGGTAAGGCCATACCCTTGCTTGAAGGAGGATGTTGAAGCTAGGTTGGCCAAGGATCCTTCCTTGCCATATTTTGAGGCCTCCCAAAGTCACTTTTGATGGAACGTTGTACCTTGGCGCCAAATGAGCCCTCTTAGGAGCTTGACGTCATTCTTGTTGTTGGGGATTTTATGACCCATTTTTTCACTTGGAGGGTCATTCCCATGCTTCATGGAGTTGCCTTGACCTTAGGTGTGGACATGGTCATGCTTTGGAGATATATTTCAAGGATTTATGGACATTATTTGAGCATTTTTTGAGCACATTTTGTGGAGGTTGTCCAATTTTATGAGGCTTTCTAGCATGTAAAGCATCATTTAATTGTAATTTTGCTTAGTCTCCAAATTATGTGGATGACAAGTCACTTTTGCTTTATTTCCTTAGGCTTATTTTAGGGAATAAATAAGGGGAAGAAGTTGTGAGCCTCATCTATAAATAAAAGCACTACTCTCATTTCAAATTGTTGTGAATCATTGGAGATCATTATTGAAGCCATTAATAGAAGATCTTTTACTTGGTGTTTTTTGGTGTCAATTCTTGGAGCTTTTTCTTTCTTGGTTACTTGGTATTTTTTCTAAGACTATTGTGAATGTCAGGCCAAGACTGGGCAGAAAAGTAACTCCACACTAATGTGCATTGCATTAGCTTGATAGGTGCATAAATACAACAATAAATGACCGATGGTCTTCCATGATTGAAGACGTTTCCTATCACCTACGACTCTTCATATGTACATTACTATTACAAAATGCAATCCCAAGGATTACGTGTCCAACATTCCCCCCCTTAATCCGAAGGTGTGTGTGTGAGTCCAAGCATCATTCTGAACTTCGCAAATTTTTCTCTTCTAAGCGCTTTGGTGAAGATGTCTACAATTTGTTCATTAGTGAAACAATGTCTTAAGTGAATAGTCTTGGCCTCTCCATGATATCGAATCAGGGGATACTTTGTGTTGATGTGCTTGGTTCGATCATGGAATCTAGGATTCTTGGCCAACTTGATTGCAGAAGTACTGTCAACTAGAAGAGGAGTAGAATTCACTTGTTTCTCCTGCAAATCTTCAAGTATTTTCCTGAGCCACACAATCTCGTTTGTTGCTTCTGCAGCTGCCACATATTCTGCCTATGTTGTGGGATCTATTGGGACTGACTGTTTGCATGATCTCTAGCAGACAGTTGTTGATCCAAGACTCATGAGATAGCCTGAAGTTGATACTCCATTTTCCTTATCTCCGTCAAAGTCTGAATCAAAATATTCGATCAGGTTGAAGTCATCCACCTTAGAGCACCTAAGTCCAAAATCTCGATTTCCTTTCAAGTATTTCAGAACTCTTTTTGCAGTAGACCAATGTCCTTCGCAAGGCTTTTGCATGAACCTGGAAAGAATCCCAACAACAAATGAAATGTTTGGTCTGGTGGTAGTCAGATAGATAAGAATTCCCGCAAGCTATCTATACTTGGTTGCATCCTCAAATTCATTCTCTTCTTTTGATGTGAGTTTCAAATTATGTTCCATTGGAGTAGACACGGGATTGCACTCAGCCATGCCAAACTTGTTCAACAGTTCTCCAATGTACTTCTTCTGGGAGATAAATATGTACTTTGGATTTTGTATCACTTCAATGCCCAAATAGTAGTGAAGATGTCCCAAATCTGTCATCTCGAAGCCTTTCTTCAACTCTTTCTTTATGGATGCAATATAGTTCTCATTGTTCCCTGTTATGAACACAGATTTTCCAACTTTCTTAACAAACAAAGTTGCATCATCAAGATTGAAATACTTGAAATTTAATTTCAGAAGATGCTCGATTAACTTTTCATACCATGCTAGTGGTGCTTGTTTCAAGCCATAGAAGGATTTGATGAGCTTGCATACCTTATGTTCTTGTCCCTTCACAACAAAGCCTTCTAGTTGAGACATGAACACATTATCTTTCAAGTCTCCATTCAAGAAAGCAGTCTTCACATCCATTTGATGAATTTTCCATCCATTATGTCATGGAAAATAAAGTCGAGATGATAGCCCATTTTGTTGTGGGGGAAGAAGTCTCCTCATAATCAACACCTTTTTGTGCAAATCCTTTTTCCACGAGCCTTGCTTTGTGCTTGTCAAGTGAGCCATCTGATCTATACTTGTTCTTGAATACCCACTTGCAGCCGATTGGTTTGGTTCCAAACCATCGACTTCCATGTCCCATTCTTGATGAGAGCATCATATTCCTTCTGCATGGCTTCTTTCCATTCATCATGAGAAGTGGCTTCTTTAAAAGAAGTTGGTTCATGGTTAGTAGATAAATTCAACTCACAATCATATGAAACATCCATGTCATCTACATCATCTAAGTTTTTGTGAGCCATTTTGGTGGACCTTTCTGAGATGGTCCAAGTTGTTTGGTTGATTGAGATGGTGATGAGTTCTCATCAAGCCTCAACTTTTCAATCTTCTCGATCACATCATCCAATTGAACTTCAGGTTCTGATGAAGTGGTAGGAACTTCTTCATGAGGGAAAGATGGTGCTTCAAAAGGAGATCCTAGAGATAGACCCAAGATAGGGACCCCCCCTTCAAGATGTGGAATCTCGTCATCAAATTCATGATATGCCTTTACACGAGTGAATCTGTCCAAATGATCAAGCTGCCTCTCAACAGTTTCGTCTTTCTTGTTGGATTCAAGAAAGATCACATCTCTGGAAAGGATGAACTTCTTGTTTGTCTTATCGTAAAGACGATACCCCTTGGTGGTATTTGAGTACCCCAAGAAGATGCACTTCCAACTCCTTGCTTCAAGCTTGCTTCTTTGCTCCTTAGGAATCAAGGCATAGCAGGTGGAACCAAAGACCCTAAGATGCCTCACCGAAGAAATGTGGCCATACCACATTTCATATGGAGTCTTGTTTTTTATAGCATGAGATGGACACTTGTTTTTGACATAAACTGCACATAAAATTGCATCAGCCCAAAACATTGATTTAACATTCTTGAAAAACATCATGGAACGGACTATATTTAGGAGTGTCTTGTTCAACCGTTCAGCCACACCGTTCTATTGGGGATTGTATGGAACTGTGGTTTGATGTTTGATCCCATGTTGGCGAAGGTAGCTTTCAAATTCATTAGAAGTATATTCTCTTCCATTATTAGTGCAAAGAGAGCCAATATGAGAATGAGCTTCATTTTGAATCCATACATAAAAAAATTTAAATGTTTCAGAAGGTTGTGATTTATCTTTAAGCAAGTACAACCAACACATTCTGGTGTAATCATCAATAAAAGTCATGATATATTTGTTTCCATTTGCAAAAGGAACAAGCATAGGGTCGCACAAGTCAGAATGAATCAATTCAAGTTTTCTACATGCTCTTGCAGTAGAATCATGAAAGAGTTGTTTGTTGTGTTTTCCAAGGATGCAAGCATCACATTGCTTCAATTTCCTAGGAATAGTAGGAAAAACTAGAAACACCATTCTTTCTCAACAAACAAAGATTATCATAATTGATATGGCCGAATCTAGCATGCCACAAAAGACTAGATGGCATTATACTTGAGTCGTGATGAGAGAGGTATGTAGCAGTGTGTGTATGGGAAGATGTCCCATTCAGCTTCAACAATCTTCCATCTTCTACTCCGGCCATGACAAACATGTTGTCAGAATCCTTCCTTATCTCAACTTTGCCACCGAACATATGAACAAAGTGGTCTTGCTATCTGATGTGCACAAGGGACAGCAAGCTTCTTGGTAGCTCAGGGAGATAGAGTACATTGTGCAGAAGAAAATCCAGGAGTCCAGGCAACTTAAGCCTGATGGTGTCCATTCCCGAAGGTTTGAGACTTGATCTATCTGCAAAGTACACTACACAATCTACATTGTCATCAGAGTCTTTGAAGAAATAATTTCGAAATGTCATGTGGGAGGTCGCGCCTGTGTCAAGAAGCCATGCATCTCCCCAAGAAGCAAATGAAGTATTATATAGATATTAAGTTACTCCTATGTTGCAATAGGCAACAATATAATGAACATGTGTTTTACCTTTCATCGGGTCTGAGGTTCTATCTGTGTTTTCTTTCTGATTCTATCTTTCTTCAATCTTCTCCTTATATAGATCTTCAGTTACTCCTATGTTGCAATAGGAAACAATATAATGAACAGGTGTTTTACCTTTCGTCGGGTCTGAGGTTCTATCTGTGTTTTCTTTCTGACTCTATCTTTCTTCAATCTTCTCCCATGGAACTCTACAGTCGGTGGCTTCATGTGACCCACACATTCCGTAATGGGTACAATGAAGATCATATTTTTCGCGAGGATTATGCCAACCCCCTGCTTCTGATCTTCTTCTTTCCAACTCCTTTCATTTCTTACTTGCAGATGGAAGGAAGAAAACAAGAAATCTTCTTGAGTCTTGTCGTTATAGGAAGAAACTTATGTTCATAACAATGGGTTTAGGAGCAAAATTTAAGTTTCCAGAGAAGATGTTGCCTATGTCACATCAAGGCAACCATAGGTTGATTCGCACCAAGGCAACCACAAGTCACACCACGGGTCAATTCAACGCAGCCACAGGTTGAGGCCACGATCTCGACACTTCTAGGCATTAGCACGAGCTGACAAGCTACCATCCGGTCGTAGCATGGAACGATTTCATTGTTCTCACCACTGGTATCTCTGTTCAATTCAAAAGAGGAACCCATGGACAGACGCGCTTCTCCACACCTCAGATACGATGCTCATTTGTCGGTTTGGGCAGCAAGGAACCCACGTACCACTATCAGATGACAAATAAGTAGGAGGACAGAGATCCCACAACCTACTGGAAAGGGAATCCTACAGTGGACAACGTGAGGTGGGATCTTATGAAGTACAAGAACAAGAGCAACTGGATGAGAAAAGTGTTTCCAAATTCCAAATCGTCGAAGCAGTGCCATCATAGATTCGAGATATGCATTAAAGGGAGCGTCTCGTCAATTAGTGGCATGTGAATGGACACAGATAGGGATGTCTCAGTTCTCGTGAGTCATGGAATGGACGTAGATACCAGCAACGAATGGATACCAGCAGCGTTAAGGTGAGGTCGTGAGTGATACTATGAGGTCGTGAGTCGATTCTCTCAAACACAATGCAATGAGAAAGGCGTGCGTTGGGGTTTCAATGGAATGGAACAATCGATTCCTCAATGGAGAATGATACCAGAGAATGATAACAATTTGAGATCTGAGTTTGGCGAGAGAGCACCCATTCCTACACGTTGGGATGCTAAAGAGGCGAATTCTTGGGCACCATCATGCAGTCGTCCTGAAGGTCATAGTCGGGCATGGTTGCCTTTCGCTTACAACAGAGAAAATGGGTTCTAGGATTCATTCACAACCAGCATGGAGTAATCGACGAGACGAATCCGGTAAGGGAATGAGGAATGTGACGGATCTAGGGTTCCATAGAACAGTGGAGGAATTAGGGCTTGCACAAAGAATCGATCAAGAATGCAAGACTGGTGGCAGGTCGACCAAAGAATCAGAGGCAAAGGCAGAGATCGTATAGGGAAAAGAATCAGAGAATCAGAGGGAATTTTCTAATTGCCAGGAAACAATTATGGAGTTATTGTTGCCTCTGATACCACTGTCTGGCCAGGAGTGGGCAGAAAAGTAACTCCACACTGATGTTCATTGCATTAGCTTGATAGGTGCATAAATACAACAATAAATGATTGATGGTCTTCCATAACTGAAGACGTTTCCTATCACCTACGACTCTTCATATGTACATTATTGTTACAAAACACAATCCCAAGGATTACGTGTCCAACAGTGAATGCTAAAGATTCTACATAAACTAGCAAGATCGATCCATTGAGGAAACTACTTCGAGGAAGGACATCCAGAGTTTGTATCTCTTCCTTCTTCCCTAAAACGATTTGGTAAGTGCTTATCTCTTGTCTTGATTAGTTCTATACTCCTTGGCAAGGGTTTTAAGTATTATTTTCAAGTCTTTTGTTGATCTTGTTGGTGAAGACTATTCCCTTGGGGAAACCCTTCTTGTAGGGCCTTGGTTTCATTGTTTGTCTTGATTAGACAAGAGACTACTATCCTTGTGGCCCTAGTCTCTCACTCTCTTCCATAAACGTTGATAACCAATTCTTAGAGGAGCATACTTCTTGACCCCATAAGCCCTAAGTGGAGACAAGGCATTGAACATAACTCCAACAACCAACCATTAAAACCCTAAAAAATCACTTTTTTTTATTTTCTTGCCATATAAAATACAAAAAAAAAATAGTCAACAATATTTATTTCAGAGTAGAGCACCTCTGACTAGTCAGATTGCCTTCCAGCCCCAACAGAGTAGTCAAAGATCTATTCAGAGATTATTTCCTTCGACCTCGATTGGTAGGAGAATTGAGCTCCCTAGCTCCTACATTCCCCCCAGGATCATATAACGGGATACCCCTATGGTACTGGAGGACTCCAACAAGGAGCCAGCGTGACCCCCATCGCCCCCCTTGCCATTAGTCATCAGATCCACAAGACATTGACCTCATTGGCTTCATCTTCAGATATTTTCTCTCGGCATGTATTTGTTAAAATTGGCAGCATCGACAGTCATTCTCCAATGAGAGGCCATATGGGCCACCCTGAGGCTAGCCAGGGAGATTTGGAGAATCAACCAGTCTTGTGAGGTATTGACAAAAGCCAGGGGGAATGTACAACCTCTGTGAGTCAAACCAAAAGTCAAGACGAATGAGATGCTATGTAAGTCTAATGCAAAAGTCAGGGGGAACGAACAACCTCTGTGAGCATAGACAGTCTAGTGCAAAAGTTAGGGGGAACGTACAACCTCTGTGAGCATAGACAGACTAGTGCAAAAGTCAGGGGGAACGTACAACCTCTGTTAGCCTAGTCAAGCCTTGTGGCCATGAGCAAAAGTCAAGGCATCTAGCAAAAGTTAGGTTAAACATAAAATTCCTATGAGCTAGAAACAAACGATTTTCCTGATATTGCAAATGATGTAAATGTATTGATCTAGTGCATTGGCACGTGTAACATTATCCACCATGAAGAGAAATTTGAATTGCCATGATAAGAGTCGATTTGAATGAGTTGTTAAACTCATGTTGTAAAGCATCGAGTTGTAAAAGTCAAAGTTGCATGTCTATGTCAAAGTCAAAGTTGTCAAGTTTGTCGCATGTCGCATGGTATGTAGCATGCCCTCTAATTCTCTCATTAAAAATGAAATTTGTAAAGGATGCATGCTAAGTAAAAATATAAAGAAAGCATTTCCTAGTAGTGACAGCAGAGCTCGGGGCATCTTAGATCTGGTTCATTCTAATGTATGTGGTCCCATGTCATCTCCCTCACTCAATGGTTGTTTTTATTATGTCATTTTTATTGATGATTACTCAAGAAAATGTTGGATATATTTCCTTAAAGCTAAAAGTGACACATTTGATAAATTCAAAGAGTATAAAGCCTTTATTGAAAAGCAGACAAGGAAACACATCAGAACCCTTAGAACAGACAATGGAGGAGAGTTTGAATCTCTCCAGTTTGAAGATTTCTGCAAGTAAGCAGGAATCAAGAGACAATTGACCATGCCATATAACCCTCAACAAAATGGAATTGTTGAGAGGAAAAACAAGACAATTTGTGAGGCAACGAAAGCCATGATGTTTGACCAAGATCTGCCAAATTCTTCATGGGCAGAAGCTACCTCCATTGTCGTGTATATTCAGAACAGGTATCCACATGCTATCTTGAAGGACAAGACTCCTGAAGAAGTCTTCTCAGGGATCAAACATGAAGTTGGGCATCTAAGGATATTTGGGTGTTCAGTGTATATTCATGTCCCTAAGGAAAAGAGGACAAAGATGGAAAAGATGGAACTCTCAGGCAAGAAAGGGGTTTTTGTGGGGTACAGTGAGAACTCCAAGGCTTACAGGATATATATGTTAAAATTTTTAATTAAATAAAGTACCAAGGCAAGTGTTTCTCTTCCCTAGGCGCCTAAGGGCGAGAAAGTGCCTAATGTGGGTCCTAGTCAAATTAATTTGTGAGATGCAAATTAAAAAATAACTTTATGACTAAAGTGAGGGTGAGTAAAGAGACACCAAATCTCAGCCCCCCATCTAATCTAATCTCAATCGTTAGATTAGAAAACCCCTCACCTTCCCTCATGAGGTCGATTAGGGCAAGAGGGCGCACCCATTGTGGGTTGCTCAAGCATTCTTGTTGAGAGAACAAGAGAGAGGTCGAGCTAGAGAAGAAAGAGGCAGCGTTTGCAGAGTTGGGCGCACATCCCAAGGCAACAAGCTAGCACAGATTTCAAGGCAGCAGACAGCAAGGAAGAACAGGCCGTACCGTACAGATTTCTAAAGGTCGTACAACCATTTTTCATGCACAGAAATCGAGGGAGACAGCAGAAGAATTTCTGAGAAGTTTGGCACGCATCCCAAGGCTGTCGTACAACCATTTATTGACACAGAAATCGAGGTAACTGCTATAATAAATTTCTGGGTGAAATTTCGTACAGTTTGTACAGTTTCAGCATGAATTTTGAGGGTCGTACAGCATGTTTTTCAAGGAGTTGTTCCTCCTGGGGTTTTCGTACAATCTTGGCAGAATTTTGGGCACAAATTTCAAGACAGTCCGTACAACATTAATTGCTAGGACAGTCGTACAGTTGTACGGGTTTCTGGTTCAAAAATCGAGGAGCAAAGCTACAGGAATGTCCAGATAAGTTTGTGTAAATTTCTAAAGATGAATATGTTGTAAAAGAATTTCTCAGAAGCCCATAAATAATAAAAAGCCCTCTCTCACTGATTTTCCCCTTGTGGGTTTTTCCAGGGTCAAAGTTAGACCAAAAATCTGTCTATAAATTTTCTAAGTTATGCATACTGCTGATATTTTATTTCTGCGTTGAAAACGATGTTCAGAATCTTCATGTTTCAGTTCTGAAGTTTATTTTCTGCTAAGTTTTTATATGCTGAAACTGGGTTTGGGCATTTAACTTTGGCTGAAAAATCAGCGAGACTGAAACTAGGTTGGGATCTGAAATTTTAACATGGTATCAGAGCTGAGTTGAAGAGAAGCAGAGTTTTCAGCAGACAGAAAGTTGGGATAGCAGTCACTTCACAGGGCAAATTTTTTGAATTTGTGATTTTCAGCAGAAAAAGGGTCATGGCTACTGGTCTAAGAGTTGAGGACAGACTTGATGGGGCAGCAAATTTTGGTGCTTGGAAGGAGAGGATGATCTTGCTTTTGC